>SPJY01028649.1:836869-1188376 GCA_005191435.1 Raddia distichophylla | reverse complement strand
GTCAAAACGTAGCCACCAACCAAGTTTCATATTTTTTCAAATTTTTTTGCTATTTGTTTTGTAATTTTGAAAATCAGTCTTTTTTGGACGCTCCACGACTATTTAGAAGGCTGATTTTCAAAATTAGAAAACAAATAGCAAAAAAATTCAAAAAAATACGAAACTTGGTTGGTGGCTACCTTTTGACATGACGAACAAGATCAACTATTTGGATCGATCACTAAAGTTCTCGAATTTTAAAAACCCATCAAAGTTCACGGGGGCTCCGTACACTCGAGTGTACACTAGCAAATATCTCTCTCTCTCTCTCTCTCTCTCTCTCTCTATATATATATATATATATATATTCGTATAACTTCGTATAATGTATGCTATACGAAGTTATTACGATATATATATATATATATATGTATATATATATATATATATAGGAAGCATTCTTTCTACCCCTGGGAGTATCTACTCCCACCTTTAAAAAACCACCGTAGGTATGTCCGCATACTCTTTTATCAGTTTGGGTATGTTCATATACTTATTTTAAGATATACTAAATATCACCATACGAAAAAATTGCAAAAGAGCCCCTATTTTTTAACATATATTGATATACCTTTATATTAGTACATATAAATGAGTATGTCCACATACTCCATGTATAATCCAATACTTAAGGTACATACCACCCTAGATGGTCTAGTATGATCACATACTCCATGTACATACCTTCCGTTCGACCAGATACGTCCAAAATCTTGAGATACGTAGGTGGGAGTAGCTACTCCCGGTAGTATAGAGTATTTTTCCTATATATATATATATATAAATATATATAAGATCTGATAATATTTATGCCTTCAATAATAATACCTCTCTTTTGAATTTCAGGTTCATCTAAATTGAGCATTGCATCAATTTTTGACAATTTTGATCAAGATGAAGTTCTTGCATGATTTCTAGTTCTGCAGGTATTTAAATTCACAACTGTTCTGGTTCTTGTGCCCTTCTCCTAATTTTATACCCACCAAAACTTAGCTAGTAAAATTCTAGGCCTGTACAATAACCAGACCAAACCAGTTTCCATATGCAGGTGGGCTCTTTCAATATATTAGGAAGTTCAGCTAGCAACTGTCTTTATATCCATACTTGCTACATTTCAGCTAGGAAGTTCAGGAAGTGATATGCTGCTGAACAGACAAGATGCGACTTTGATTTCTACATTTCAATACTTACTCCATATGACAAAGTGCCAACCTGAACTATTGTTAACATGATTATTTTTTGTTATGCCTATAACTTTATACTTTCTGAAGAGTTCATGATGAAATTTGAGGGCACACATGCTTTGAAGCCTGATCATGTCATGTCTTTGATCTGTAGATGAAAATGGCAAAATGTGGTCGCATGGCAATATGCCAATATCTTGCCATTTGGTGTTTTGGTTCAAATTGTGGCATGGCGTTTTGTATTTGTTGCTAAAGCAAAAAATTCCAGAGTTCACATTATATTTTTGTCATTGCTAATATTTCATTTTAGTAGTTTAGGGGGAAAGGCCAAGTGGGAGATGAACTCTGTTAGTCTGTAGATTCTGTTTTTCATTTTTTGTTTCTTAGTTTTTTATTCATTCCATGCATTCTTTTCTATGTATGCATACCCATTTTAGTTTCTTGATGCTTTTAATTCTCTTTTCAAATCTATGGCCTCATAAAGGAATAACTATTAATCTGGATTTCTAGCACTCTATGATCCATACTTCCATGTAGTCTTTGTGGCATCTTTATATTCATATACTTTGACAATTCCATCAGTCCTATATTAATTATTAGTACTAGTGTTATGCCTTTGTACTTATGTAGAATGTTTTTTTTCAGACAATGGTGTAGGTGGGCTCTTTCCATATTGTCATTTCGTTGTGGTGTTGGATGTACTGATTCCAGCAATCAGTATCGTTGCAGTTTCTGGAGAAGTGCTCGAGAAAGGTGGCCATCAAGCCCCTACATCAGTTTTGAGCATAGTCCCTTGAGGATTGATGTGAAAAGGCTCAAGAGTTGGAGCAACCAAGCTGAAACTGAATTTGTTGCTGATCAACAAAGCAAAAGCTGAAACTTGTCTCTAGAGCTCTCTCGTTCAATTTTGTATTGTAATAATGAATAGTGCACTGGATTTTGTTTTGTACTAATGATGTCATTTAATGGTAGTACAAGACTTTGAATCAGATTCTACAAAAGTAATTTTTTTGAAAGCGGGTCGACCCTTTTGACCCAATGGGTCACCCAGCATGATCCAACGGATCGATCCGTTGACCCCTTTCTAAAAAATGGATCATGTGGGTCGGTTCTAATGGGTCAAGGGTCGACCCATTCCCACCCTAGTGGTAGAGTGTGCGCAGGGGCTGTTGGGCTATGGTGGTTGGCCATGGAAGCATGGAGAAGGCTGAAACCGGCTTAGGCTCGCAGAGTTCACATTCGGATTTTCAAAAAATTGAGGAATTTGAATACGAGAAGAAAGGGAGTTCTACTCATGACAGATTTTCCTCACCACTATAAAAGCAGGTACAAGGGGATCCAGGAGGTAAGCAGAAGATTGTTTTTTGGTTGCCAAGAAAAACTATATCGGTAAGCCTGAAGAAGAAGCTAGTTCGAGCATGGGTCTTTGAACAAGGCATGGGATGCAGAGGCATGGAATGTGGATTTTGAGGGGAGACATTCGTAAAGGCTGGAAGATAGTTTGACAAGTGAAGATTAAACTGGCTAGCTGAACGGCCAAGTTAGCATCAATCTATGTCAGAAAATGAGCGGATCAAGCAATCATTTCATAAATCTGTTTGAAGAGATGAACGGATTAGGCGACGAAATCAAGGATCTGTCCCAGCGGCAAATGGATCAAGCCATGCAAATCACAGTCGACAAGATTTGTCGACAAAAAGAAAGGAACCAGTGCTAATGTGTTAGTGACAGAAGGTGACACTAAGGATGACCCAGCTGTTGATAGAGGGTTGTCAAACCCGCTCTAGGAGTAATCTAGAAAGTGTTTTTAGTTCCCTTCGCTTTTGTTCTAAAGCTGTTTTTTTTTTGTTTTTTGGATGTTCTAAAGCTGTTGGTGGCTTTGCTTTCGTTGACGTCTAGTGAATTTGTTTCTGGATGTGGCGGTAAACTTTGCCAGTTTGGGGTGCTGTGTTATCTGTTCCTCTGTGCCGGTGGGTGGAGTCCTCTGTGCCGGTGGGTGGGTGGAGTTCTAAAACTTATTGTTTCCGTTGCCTGGTAATGGAAATAGAAGCGCTCCCTTTGCAAAAAAAAATAAAATGTAAAGTTCGATAATTGTACATACCTCAGCTTTCGAGGCTTTGCGGGGCAGTAGAACTCGGGGTGCGTGACAGCGTGAACATCTTCGCGGAGTCCCTCCAGTACCTGCCGCCGCCCACGGTGATGAAACTTGTTCCAAAGCGTATAGGATCCATGGGGCCAGCTGCCATGTGCTCTGCCTTCTCCTCCTGTGGCAAACTGAAGAGCTCCTCGAAGGCACCAACCAGCGCTTCTTGGAGAGACTCAGGAACGCCATGGTTGACCACCTTGAGAGATTCGGACAATGCTGATATTAATCACCATTGACAAATTCCAGAGTAGTACTACAGGCCAGGAGGATTGAGGAAGCAAGGCACATTGCTGCTCTAGTGGTTTCACTCGTACCATGAACAAGCCCCAGTCCTCGCAGGCCCGGCCGAGGTCCCTGATCGCCTGCGACCGCTGGTCGCCAACGCTGTTGACGAGGACGGCGAGGTCGACGACGGGGATGCCGCCGTCGCCACCACATGCTCCTGTCGAATCACTGTGACGCGGAGACTGCGCTGCCATGTTGATTGCGCAGAGCTGAGTTTCGGAGGGCAGCGGAGGAGTGCTAATTTATTTTAGTTCTTTATAGGTCATCTTTAGTTCTTTATTTTAGTTTAGTTCGGGCGCGGGCTTGGGACGGACGGCCAACTCGTGTCGGACGCTGCTCCGGTCAAGTTCGCAGCGTGCTCGCGAAAGCCATAGATTTGCATGCAACGACGCCAGTGAAAAAGATTTCTTTCGGTTTTCTCTTTCGACAGCCATAGATTTTAACTGGTTGTTCCAATATACGAACCGTTTGCACCGTTGCGTTCCTCGTATTTTTACGAACAAGACAAGGCCAATGTTGCTATAAAAAAATTACTGAATACTGAAACAATTTGTTTTCCTAGTAGAACAATTAATTTAGCCTGTTGAAACAATCTGGCTAGCCTGCTGAAACAATTACTTTTGCCTAATGGACGTATAACCAAGTGAAACAGTTGGTTTAGCCTATTAAAACAATATATATAGCATGCTAAAACAAATTGGTTTAGCCTATTGGAACAATATATATAGCCTGCTGAAACAACTAGTTTAGCCTATTGAAACAATTTGTCTAGCTTGATGAAATAATTTGTACAGCCTGTTGGAAAAATATGTTTGACATGTTGAAACAATTAGCTTAGCCTATTGGAACAATTTATCTAGTCTGTTGAAACAATTGGTTTAGCCTATTGTTTTTGACCTGTTGAAACAATTAGTTTAGCCTACTGGAACTATATGTCTAGCCAAGTGCAACAATTAGTTTTTTATTGAAACAATATGTCTAGCCTGCTGAAACAATTAGTTTTTTTATTGAAACAATATGTCTAGCCTGCTGAAACAATTAGTTTAGCCTATTGAAAACAATCTGTATAGACTGTAGAAACAATTTGGCTAATGAAAAAAATTTTAAAAAAATATTTAAAATGAGTTAATTATGATTTTAGATGAATTATGAAATTTGTTTCATGCATTTTGGACTCCATATGAAATAGATACAAAAATGAGAAAATCAAATAGAAAAATGAAATTTTTTTTTGCTAGCAGCGCAGTGCATCAGCGTTTCGCGTGCTGCTGGGCCGCGCAGCGTTCGGTATCCAATTTGTATGAAATAAATTTTGTAATTCATCTAAAATCATAACGAACCCATTTTTGAAACTTTTCATTTTTTTCAATTTTTATGATTGTTTTTTATTTTTTTGAATTTTAAAAATTCAAAAATTCAAAAAAAAATCGAAAAATTTCGAAAATGGGTTTTTTAGGATTTATAATGAATTACAAAATTTGTTTCGTACAAATTAGATATCGTATGACATATTTATAGAAGTTATAATCTGTTTTCAGGTCAAAATGCACACCATGCATTTACAGTAGCAACGAATCAAACAGGACCATGATTTGCCGAGCCCGGCCGCGTGGTGCAGGCAATTGCCGTGGCTTGCTTCGCTGGTGTTGCACAAAAAATTATGGGAAGCTTCGCCGGTGTTGCACAAACAATTATACACACGACTTGCGTGGTTTTGCTGGTCAATGGAGCGATCACTTTCTGAAGATACTTTTGCGTTTGATGATTTCCTGAATTATCATGAAAATCGTTTCGATCATTTAATTAAAAAATTCCTTTCGACCTTTGTGCTCGTAGGAAGCCAAAGGCGAATTCCTTCCGGTTCCTCTGCCATTTTTTTTTAAAAAAGACGAGGACCATGGTTTGAGCATTTGATGGGAGCCATCCCAATGAAAGCGTGGCATCGTGATGACATCATTATAAAAGCTTGAAAAATAACCGATGAAATTAAAAATATTGATTTAACTTGAAAATATAATGAAACTTAGGCGAAAACTGATTAAACTTGAATAATTATTTAAACTACTAATGAAATTTAAAACAGAAGCAATGAAACTTGTTCAAATTGACCGATAAAACTTTAGGAAGTGCAAATAAAGAGGAGATATGGAGAAAGAAAACGCACGACAAAGAGAGGAGAGAGAAACAGCTATGGCGGTCGCCAGTGGTGGCGGACGAGCACGCACGGTAGCGATTTGTGTGGAGCAAGAGAAACCATGATTTTAAATTTCATTTTTGTCTCCGACATTGTTTTTCCACAGGGTTGACCGACCGAGAAACCGGTGAAACCGCTCAAAAACGCTAGGAAGCCAGATGAATTTGAATTCAAATTCAAACACAGCCGGGCGGTTTTCGTAGTGTTTTTGTTAAAAAAATCATCGGTTTTAGCGATTAACCGGCGATTTCGATCGGTTTTTTTTTTGAGAAATTGCAGATAATATGGGCGTAATAAATATAAAACATTTCTAAACAATCATTATTATTTAGAATATGCATCATGTGAATATGTAAGATTGTGCAAAAATTTTTGGCTTGACCTTTGTTAATTTTAAGATATTTGAAGCATAGAGAACAAATGATAATTACCATTTGTACATATAAATTCATAAATATATATCCCGCAAAAAATTTCACATCGACCCGATAATCACACATCAATGTTTAAATTCATTGTGACACTAGTACTTAACATAGATCGACAATCACATACATATAACTTCGTGTGTGTCATCGCCTACCACCCATGGTACTAGTACCTGTGACATCCCATATTTTTCCTATACTTGGTACTCGATGGTTAGTGTATTATAATACCTACGAGATCTTAAAGAAACTTGAATACCTCATCTTTGGTAATTTGGTAATCTTTGTGGGAGAACAAAAAAATTCTGTTAATAAGCTAAGTTAGCCTTATTTTTGTCCCATCATGCATGTCCACATATTGGTTGTACTCCGGTTAGAAAAAAAAAAAAACTTGCAAACAACTCTGGTAGTACCACTAGCACACCTACCGTGGCTAACCGGTAGGGGTACGAGTCATGTGTGTATGTGCTCGAGCTATCATGACGGGTATCAACGGACACTGAATGTCTTTATTGGGTGGCTCTGCCTGACTTGGTAGCTCTCTACGATGTAGGCATCCCATGGCCGTGGTTCTGCGTGGCCCACTGAAATTGACTCTCGCCCGCGAATTGTAAGGGCATCTCCAATGCTATAGTCAACTTGCTGGCTATAAGATCTACATAGCACATCCACGTCAACTTAAAAGACCACCCATCCAACAGCTTGGCTATAAGGAAAAAACTGTGGGACCCACAAATACTTTGCATTCTTCCTCATGTCTCCTCCTCCATCCGTGCCCCATCTCCTCACCGGCTCACCACTGTGCCCCATCCCCCTCGCCGCCGCCCCACGCTCGGAGAAGGGCCTGCGCCGCCGCCGCCGTGCCGCGCCCCCTCGCCGCCGCCCCACGCTCGGAGAAGGGCGGAGCCGCCACAGCCGTGCCCCATCATCCCCTCGCCACCGCTAGGTGAGGGACGGGGGTGCTGCCGGTGTCGAAGAAGAACGAGTTGGCGCCGCTGCGTCACCGTGTCGGAGGAGAGGCGGCCATGGTGCGCCGGCCGTGGCGTGGAGATGGCGGCGAAGGTGGAGAGGACGCGGCCGCTGCCGTGGGCATGAAGGAGATGGGCGGCAGCGTGGAGATGAGCGGCGGCGTGGAGGAGGCCTCGCCGACGCTGCAGGCGTGGAGGAGATGGGCGGCGGCGCGTCGGCTTGGAGATAAAAGGAAGAAGGGACTAGGGAGAAGCGACGGGAGGAGGGGGAGAAAGTGCGTGGAGGAGACCGCACGGCATCGGGTTGAGCGCTATCGACCGGCGCTTGAGCAAGCGTCGGCGCTAGCTCCGAACAACCCCTCTCTCTTTCAGCTCACCACAAAATCCAACGTGGAGGTCTTATAGCCAGCTGATCTGGCCCCATTGGAGATGCCCTAATAGTGGTGATGCCGATCCTAATAATTGTGCAGCAGTGTGACCTCCATGGCTTCCCTGACCTCCTTGGTCATCATTGTCATTGTCGGGGGATGAGTTGTCATTTGATTTTTCGTATAGCAGAGTACAGCCAGAATCTTGGGTGCTGCCATTGCTACCCACATCCTCATCGTCAATGTTGCCCTTGCCTTTACCCTGGGTCTTTTCAGAGAGAAGCTTCGTTGGTTATCGGTGTTGTTTTCTTTTTCCAATGTGAACCTCCCCAATATTTTTTCAGCCCAGCCTACTATTTCCGAGGCTACAACTTTTTCTCTCTTTGAAATGTGTTGTCTACAATGTATCCATTACTATCTGAGATTGGATATGAGACTCCATGTCACTGTCATCCTCATCAACGGGCCAATCGTCCGGCATCGCTCCTGCAAACAAGCATGCAATTTGACCATCATGTGACAATTAATCGACATACTAACCACTCCCAGTGAATGCGGTACATACTCCTAGTGAGTGCGCTACACGTGAGCAGGAGTAGTAGTACAATTGAGCAGCAGTACACTTGAGCAGCAGTACACTTCACAAAGCAACCACCAAGAAACCGCCGACTTTAGCTGAGAAACTATCAAGAAACAGTGAGAAACCGCAGGAAAACGCCGCAAAACCGACGCGCTAACTGCTTTCCTGCTTCAGCGGCGTTGGCTTGCTAGCTGAACTCCCCGGGAAACCGCCCCACCCAGGCGATGGCTTTCTGGTCGAAGCCGCAGGAAAACCGTCCTATGATGTGAATTGGGCCGGGTTTAAATGGGTTGGCACGAGCACGGCACGAAAATAAAAGCCCAAAGCACATCACGACATAACACGAAACCATATGGGCCAAACTAGCACGGTCCTAATGACGTGCGGGGCCAGGTCTACAAAATAGGCACGACGATCACCAGACCCTGCCCGACTGTAAGGTCTGTGCTTGTGCCGGCACGGCTCAAATTGAGCACGAGTTAATAATTTATATTTTTTATAATCTTTTGATTTTCAGATGAATTTTAGTTCTATATGAAAGTTGTAGAGAATTTCAAGACGCATCTTTTTCATGTAGACAATTTTCTTATTTGAGCAATGCATGAATTTATAAAAACTATTTAGTGCGCCGGCTGTTTTAAAACCCATATCACACTTTTCGGTAATTCAAATTTTTGAGGTATTCCACTGCTCAGATGAATTAAGTTCTACATCAAAGTTGTGCTGAATTTCAAGATGCATTTTTCATGTAGACAACCTTTTTAACTTGAGCAACGTACAAATTTATAAAAAAAAAAGCATTTATCTTTCTATTTTGTCGAGCGTGCCGTGCTCGGGCTGGCCTAGCCGTCCCGCCATACTTTTGGGTCGTGCCTGGCTTTTGGCTGTCCATGATGGTCCGATACGATCCGAAGTGTTGATCGGGCCGGACCGGTCCGTTACGGGCTAATGCTGAGCCGGGCTGGCACGGCCCAACTCCAAGCACTACGCGAGGCGGAGGCTCTGGCAAAACTAGCATTGGGCTCTGTCTTGGGATTGCGCAGAGATGCATGCGTGTGAAGCAAAGGTGCTGGCATGTGAAGGAATCCAATGCTACACATGCATGTGAAGGAATCCAATGCTACACAGTGATTGTGAAGGTATTTTTTCATTTGATCATTACTGTTGAATAAGTGATTGTGAAGGTATTTTTCGTGTGGTCATTACTGTTGAATCAATGGTTGTGAGGGTATTTTGGTCTTCTTACTCTCCCATGAACCTCCTGGTCTTGCCTACACCATCCGAAGGCAGCCCGGCTTGTTCTTTTTAGAAAAAAAAAACTACAACTGCAACAAATATCATTTTCATGTTAAATCTTGTTGCTATTTTTGTAGGACTTTTATTTATTGTTATTAAATACACTTAAAATGTTACATACGATTTGCTGGTTTTCAAACCCTCTATCAAGCACTACAGCTCTTTTTGACTTAAAAACTATTTCTAACAAGAATAATCGTAAATGAGCATGAAAAGTGTCAATTTCAAACTTTGCTTGATACAAAACAATTCAAAAGGCCCATACCATTTTTTAGAAATTTTTGTAATTTTAAAATTTAAAATTTAAATTTTAAATCCTATCTAGTAAAAACTACCGGCTTTTCAAATCATCTGCCGGTTAGCCGGTGATTTTCCATGATTCGTATTGGTTTTCACGGAAAAGCAGTTTTCACTCCAAGAGCAACTGAGCAAAAGAAAATTATAGCTGATGGACGGGTTGCTGGACAACTCGTGCTAGCATAGAAAAAAAAGGAAAAAGTCTACAATACACTCTGAACTATGACCTTTCGTCTACATATCCCCTAAACTATAAAATCAGGTATTCCGCCACTTTAAACCATGAAAAAGGTGCAGATAACCCCCTGCGATGGTTTTTTAGGCGGTTTTGCCCATGTGGCAGGTGAGGTGGCAATTCAGTCAAAAAATAAAACTAAAATAAATATATCCTCTCCCCTCTCTCTTCTCCATCTTATTTTCTCTCTCCTCTCCACCTTAGCTCCCATGCCTCTCCTCCCCGCTGCTGCCTCCCCGCTGCCGCCACATCCCTCGCCGCTCCCCTAGCTTCACTGCTGCCGCCGCTGCACCCTCTTCCCGCGCCGCTGCCTCTCTCTCTCTCCTTCCTTTGTCTCTCTCTCTCCCTCTTCTCTATCTCTCTCTCGGTCCCTCTCGGTCTCGCGCCCTCCCCTCTCTTCTCCCTGCTCTCCCTATTGTCGTCCTTCTTCCCCTCGGCCTCGCCTAGCGGTGCCGCCACCCTACTGCAATACGTCGTGCTTGGACCCTATGTTGGCCACCGCCTCGATGGGATCTAAGAGCAGAGGAAGGAGCTGAGGGGAAGAAAGAGGAAGAGAGAGAGAGAGGTAGAAGAAGATATGAAATGATAGAGCATGACATGTGGACCCATGAGTTGGATTTTTATTTTATATTTTGTTTATATCGCTAGATATCCACCTCATCTGTCACATGGGAAAAACCACCTCAGAAACCACCGCGTGGGTGGGGGGGGGGGGTTATCTGCACCTTTTCACGGTTTCAGGGGCGGAATACCTGGTTTTGTAGTTTAGGGGTATGTAGACGAAGGGTCATAGTTCAGGGTGTATTATAGACTTTTTTCTAGAAAAAAAGAGGCTAATGTGGACCCCACCCACGTCATCATGGGGCAAGCGACTGATCTACAAACGTCCGCTCGGATGTGCGATGCCGAGTGTTTTGAAAAAAGAACTGTTATAAGGCTCCCAAGTGCCGCCAGGCGCCGGCTAGTTAGGGCTGGACAAAAGCCTCATATTCGATGAGCAACTTGAGCTTGGCTCATTCTCGAGCACAAAATAGGACAAGCTAAAGTTGGATTTGAACCGAGCTTCACAAACTCGGTTGGTCTCCAATGGTAATAGATTTTGTTGGCCTTACCTATCTCACGTGATAAATATAAAAAAAATTGTACTGTTGCCCACTGAATTTACAGCGATTCTTATGTAGCCTCTAAACTTGAGTTTTACTTTTTCGCCCCCCTAAACTTGTGTCTGTTTTCATGATTGCCCCAAAACCGTTAGGGCAACCGTTAAGTGCTGACGTGGCGCTTCGATGAAAGTTAACAGTTGATGTGCCTGCCACATGACGATTACATGGCAGTTAATGTGGCTAGTTTTTTTTTAAAAAAATCATAAAAAATTTAAAAAAATAGAAAAAATTAGACTCAAATTATGAAAATTTGAAAGAAAACATGAAAAATCCAAAAATTAGGAAACATTCATAAAAAAGAAAAATTCAAAACAAATCACAAAATTTGGGAACAAATCATAAAAATCCAAAAAAGGGAATATTCGAAACAATCTGAAAAAATCATAAAAATTAAAATAAATCCAAAAAGAGGAAAAAATCACTTTTATTGTTATGATTTGTTATGGTTTTTCTCGATATATTTTTTTAATGCTTTTTTTATTTTTTTTGTGTTTCCCTATTTTTATATTTTCCCTATTTATTTCAGATTTTTATCATTGGTTTTGATTTCTACCCGGTTGTCGCACCTCCTCGATCGATCATGTTTTAGGCTTCCGCCCAACCGCCTCCTCGAGCCTCAACATTTTCTCGCAACAACAGATGCACGGCACGCCATCTCGTTGCCTCCCTCACCTACGCATGCCCGGTGCTTTAGCTACCGCCACCACCACCTAGATTGAGTTGGGAGTTGGAAGAGATAGGGTAAGGGTGGTTGTGGTCGTTTGGCCTTGGCATAGAGCTGGTTGAGAGGCAAGAGATAGTGGTCAGCTAAGTAGGTCTAGAGAGGATGACGAATGGGCCCTAAAGGAGTTTTGTTGGATGTAAAAAATAATGAGCTGGGAGTTAGGAGCCATGATCAAAGAGCTGATGGGTCTGGGTCCAGGTTTGACTTTGAATCCATTATAGTTTTTTGTTTTGGATCTGGGTCCAACTCTTGGGTCTTGGGTTTAGATCCATGAAAGCTGGACACAAAGGAGCCAGACCCATTGCCATCCCTAATACACTTTGGCTTTTGCTATTCAGTTTTTTTTTTGTCTTAAAGGTGCATCCCAAAGCTATAAAAGCACCCCAAAGAACACGTACGAACCAAACTTTCCAAGCCAATCGAGAAGCTTTTAAAATTCAGTTTATAAGCAAATAAGAAGATAAAAGCTGAAAAGGAAAAATCTACACCACAAGTCATACTAGGTTAGCTTCAATTTGAAATTTATGTTTACTTTATGTGCAAGCCACCGTTCTAGTTAAAATATAAAATAGAAAAATATAGAGAAAAATAAGATGATAATTGAAAAATGGATGAATAATAAGAGTATAGGGATGAGAATAACATTGGTTATGCTTTGAGGCAAACATAATCTGTGTTTGGACGGCGGTGATTGGTTCTCTGGTCGGGTGCATCCTTTTCTAAGAACTTTTTTTGCGTGTGATGATGCATGCACCGAGTCGTTGCCCAAAAAATAAAGGATGAGCTGGCGACTCTTTTGGGCAGGTACATCTCGTTATAATATCGAACCAGCCTCCGTGGAAGATCAATAAGGTGGTTTAGAATCATAGGAATACGTTCAAACTCCAGTGGTTGAGAGTGTCGTTGCTCGGGGAAAAAAAAAGTTGATGCGAATCAATGCCTATTTGTTTCGTCTATTATTAATTTATTAAAAGTTAAATATCTTTTTTTTAATGTTGTTATTTCAAAAATGTGTCTCAAACTCTAAAAATACATTACGGTCAAACTTTCTGAGCCACATCCAAAAAGTTCATCTTGTCTTACAGCTCTAAAGAACACCCACCTCGTTAGATGTAGCTTTTAGATAGGACCAAATATTGTTAAAAATTATTTCTACGCAAAGATCTCCAAGAAAGGCTAAAAGGCGCCAAAGTGTTGAACTTTTTTTTAAAAAAGTGTACTCCAATTTAAAATCTGATTAGAGCCGGCGCACCTTAGAAACGTAGCTCATCTTTTGCGTTTTATCCTTGCTTCATTGAAAAGGGTTAGCCTAAAAATAATACATTTAAAAGGGTTAACCTAAAAATAATGCATTGGACTAGCATAGATTATAAGCTACTCCGTAGTAAAATGTAATGTCAACCTGCTATAATAGTACTAAAGAGCGGTGTGTTGGTCCTCCTTAATATCAATCATTGCTCCACGGGTTGTGTGTGGCGCACATGAGTTGCTAACAAGGGGAGTTTCCAAGGTTGTCTTGTTGCTATGGGTAGCGGCCCGTTAAGAGGAAAACTTATATCAGTCTGCTTATTTGTGGATAAGATGCTTCAAGAGTTTTTGAAGCAGTTTGGAGAGTCTAACATGTTTTTAAAATTTCTATATGTTTAAATATTTGTTGTTCTTATTTTTTTAAAAAAGTTTATATGTTTTTCATATTTTTTATTTTTTTAGTTTTATTTTGCTATAATTGATACGAAATTTTTTCTAATCATGTAGCGGTTGATAAATTCTACTTTTCTATTACTTTTATTTGAGTTCTATTACTTTCTTATTACTATTATTTTATAGTTGTATGGACCACTTTTGTAGTTAGGTAGTTACTGCGACTTGTTTTTTACTTTTTTATTTTAAATTTAAATTGCTTATTTCATTATTCTATTTTTTGGTTGATATGGACTCCACTCCAACTATAATTGATGGTGTTGATCTTTTCTTTCTTCTCTAGTTTATGTGGGACTTGTATTTCATATATGCTCATTTTATATTGTTTTTATTATGAAAATAAATTGTTTCTATTTAATTATTTTAGTTGATATGGTCTATTTGTTTTAATCTAAAGCGTTGTAATTTGATCCAACTATAATTGATGACATACATCTTTTCTTTTTTCTCTAATTTGTGTGAACATTTCTTTGATTATTAAGGTGGTTGTATTTGGTCCTGTTCTAATATATAATAAATACGGATAGGACATAATTTTTTAATTACCTTTTGCAAAAACTGCATCAGGAAGAGGTTCTGATTCTGGAGCATATCGTATAACTTCGTATAATGTTATTTAATTATTTTAGTTGATATGGTCTATTTGTTTTAATCTAAAGCGCTGTGATCTGATCCAACTATAATCGATGACATACATCTTTTATTTTTTCTCTAATTTGTTTGAACATTTCTTTGATTATTAAGGTGGTTGTATTTGGTTC
Organism: Raddia distichophylla; assembly: GCA_005191435.1. NCBI lineage: Eukaryota > Viridiplantae > Streptophyta > Magnoliopsida > Poales > Poaceae > Raddia > Raddia distichophylla. Next base: position 1,174,007 of record SPJY01028649.1, on the reverse strand, counting down.
TGTTCTAATATATAATAAACATAAATTATACCTTGGTAAAAAATTCTATTAATAAATCTCCTCCCGTAATCGGTGGACAATGTCGTTGATGCCTCTAGCCCACCAAACTTCCACCGGTCTCAAGTTCAAAAATCGGCAATAATTTTGGTGTTAATAAAATAATTAAATGGGACACATCACGGTTTTCTTGGAACCCGAGAAGAATGATTTTGGACTGGATCAAGCGCAAGGCGATTCTATTTCTACCGCCGCGTCTACCCAATCTTGACGCCATCGTTCTGCGCTCCTGACCGCGCCGTTAGCAACGCGGCTGCCTCCTCATCGCGCTGATGGCAACACGGCCGCCTCCTAATTACCACCGCGCGCACGCCGCTTATCGGTGCCATGGCCTGACTGATCTGACGCCGTATGGTGTCCGTTCTTCCGATAGGTAGAATGTATTTTGATTGATGGGCGATTCTATTTCTTCCGTCGCGTCTACCCAAGCTTGACGCCATCATCTTGCGCTCCTAGCCGCGCGCGTCAGCACTGCGGTCGCCTCCTCGTCGCGCCGACGGCAACACGGCCGCCTCCTAATTACCACCGCGTGCACGCCGCCACTACAGGAACCAGGGTCAGTGTGGTCAGCAAAAGCCGACCACATAACGCAAAATACCGTCGATATACCTCTATGTCGGCGGCTAGCAGCCGCCACTGCGCCGCCGAGACCCCATGGTCGACATAGCCCACTTATGTCGTCGGGTCCGCCGACAAAGCAGCATCCAGCGCAAGCTGCCCCAGTGGCCACCTATGTCCGCGGCATTTTCAGCCGTCGACATTGCTGAGCCCATGACGGACCGCGCCGTTTAACGGCAACCTGATAGGAGGGCTCCACCACCGGGCGACGAATGGACGACGCGTGGCAGAACCTACCGCCGACATAGGCGTAGGCACGCGAATGATAATGCCGGCGACTGGAGGCGACCAGTTTCGGCGGCATAGGATTATGCCGCCGACATAGATCTAGGGCAATGTCGGCGGCATTTGCCTATGCCGCCGAGACTGGTTCTGGCCAGCAGGCCGTCACCGATCGCCTGGAGGGAGGCCTAGGCCGCCGACATAGGTATTGTAGCAGCAATTAATATTGCTGCTGTTTTTTGATAAAAACATCAATTTTAACCTGCAAAAATATACAATTCCCAGCAGAAATAGCCCTCATCAATTTGTCCACACATCATCCACATATTTAGGTGCTCGAATCCACATCTTTTCGAGCACTCCGCAATCACATCGATACAAAACACAAATTCAAGGACAAATATAAACCAAATGGCACATAGCCCTCCCCAAACATAACCAAATGGCACATAGCCTCACATATATACATAACCAAATGACAGCACATATATAAGGCCATAAAAATGTCATATAAACAAGTTTTATATACTAGACATCGACAAGTGCGTACATACTAAACCTAATGGTTCTGCGAACTGCCGTAGAGGCTGGGATCCTGCGCAAAGAAGCCCTCCACGAACTGGTGGGCCTCGGAGGCTGTGGCACTGTCGTCGCCTGCCTGCTGCACATTTTGTGTATGCGCAGGCATAGCTGAGCCGGACACCTGCAACAGCGAAGGAAATCATGTATCTGACTATGTGCATTTGTGTACTCTTATGAAAATGTTATGACAGAAATACATACTCTTGGAGAAGGCATTGCTGCAGGCGGGAACTGGGGCATCCAGGGTGGCGGCACGAACGTGGGGAAAGCGCCGGGCTGCGTCGGTGGTGGCCCCTGCGACGGCGTGTAGGCGAACTGTGATGCAGGAGGCGCTGGGGCTCGGCTGGAGGACCCCGCCCCTGGGGATGACTGCGAATATATGCATATATGATATGTTAGCGTCAAAACAATGAAAAGACAACAACAGATATAACTGCGGATAGGACATGATTTTTTAATTACCTTTTGCAAAAACTGCATCAGGAAGAGGTTCTGATTCTGGAGCATATCCATCCTCCTCTCGTTCACCGCATCATTTTCCGTTTGTGCTTGCGCTTGCTGCTGCCGCCGCTGCTCGTCCGCCGCCCTTTTTTGTAGCAACTCCTCGACAAGTTTGGCCTGGGCTTCTAGCTGGGCAGAGGTGGCAGCTGAGGCCTGCTGTCGACGTGCCCTGACCTCAGGACGGTACGCGGTGGCATCGACAACGGAGTCCATCATGCCATACTTGCCGTGAGCCCTCCCACGAAACTATTCGTAGAGAACTACAGGGTCGGCTGGCATATTGGCGGGGTCACACTCCTCACCGTGCTTCGCCCGCATGGCCGCAGTATATGCATCCTGCGAACAAATGAGATGATGCGGAATAATTAAAAACTGTCGAGCAGATGTAAATAAGCGAAAAGAGTTGGTTACTTACATCCTTCTCCTGGGCAGCTGGCGGCATCGGTGGTTGTCTTCCGTCTGGGAACACACGTGGCATGTGTACAACCCTCCACATGGCGAATCCTGAGGGCTCAACCCCAGATGCAGCCTCCTGTGTGAAATCAAATAGTGGCATATTGAACTATGTCAAATCTAGTAAATTATAGACATAAAAAAGAATGTGCTCACCAAGTCTCATGCCACGTGACTCATGCCGAGGCCGTCCATGTAGGTGGTGCACATTTCAGCCCCGACTTTCCTGTTTTCCCTGTTCCTCTTGGACATGGCGATCAACTCAGGCGTCTCCCGATTAAGGCAAAGGTATCTCCAACCCCTTGGCTCCATGTCCAACCGGTTTGGACGCCAGGGAAGATATTGCTCCGCGTCCAGGTACTCCTAACCAGCCTGGTCCCTCGTGATCTTCGTGCCCTCCGATCGGTGGTGCTTGATTACCGCATCCAAGCGAGCAAGTCTCTAACCTTTTTAGATGACATCTTGTCGATCACACGGTGAGCAGCCTAGTAGTGCTCGGTGGAGTCATCGGGAGGGTTCAATCGGTAGCGCGCCTGCATGAAGAAAGAAACAAATGGTTAAAGTAATAACTTCGCCAATTGTATAAAAAGACGCAAATGGTTAAAATAGTGAACACCTATGTCGGCGGCCGTTCCACTCAGCTGCCGACATAGAAACTCCACCACCCACCTTTCCAAGCCAAAAACCGGCTCTCCTGAGCGGTTCAATAGGGCAAACCAATGTTGTAGAGCTTGCACTACACCTGCTAACACATCCTACATGGTCATATCCGCATAGTACCAATTTCGCGCCATGTTGCTTCATAGACCGACTACTGGTTTACATGTATCGATTACCTTTGGCACTACGAAGGGGTAGTTAAACCGGAAAACGTTTCGACAGTACGTCTTGTTCAATGGCGATTTATATCAATACAACCACTCCTCCTAAACACTAAATGCCCCCAATACCATCTCAGATTTTTAACAACCTCTGGCGTGCGCGAAGGTTGGTATGAAATCATATCGATATATTAATTAATTCAAACGGTACGTGATTTTCAAAGCGATGTGCCAAAAAAATGCAAATTATATCAAAATGGCTATGTGCCAAGAGATATTAGGTGTAGTTCATGCCCTAAGAACTTGGGTGGGCCAATCGACCCTATCGGTGGAGGCGAAGGAGGTTTGTAAAGGAGGGTGGAAGGCTCTGTGTCGGCGGCTTTTTAAAAGGCCGCCGACATAGGCAGAGCAATGTCAGCGGCATATTAGTGACCGCCGACATAGGTTTTCCTAAGGGCATAAAAATATTCAGTCCCCCCATATGGCGAATAAAACTTTCCTCCCACTTGGTTAACAGTGCGCGGTGAGGCGCGGGCTCCCTGCGGCGCGGGTTCGAGCCCCGCCTCACCCCCTGTTATTTTTTATTTCTCTATGTCGGCGGCATAGCCAAGGCCGTCGACATAGGTGGCTCTTCAGAGCCCCGGCCATTTACTGTGGGCCCACATGGAATAGATGTGCCTCCTCTGCCATGTGGGACCACCTTGGGATGTCGCCGTTAAGACCGCGAAGCTGCCGTGACCGGGAAGGAACTATGTCGATGGCACTGGTTGGGCCGTCAACACAGATGAAGTGGCGGGAGGGGGAAATTTTTAAATTTTCCGTCTGGGCGGGGTGGTGGGGTGGCTATGTCGGCGGGCTAAAAGATGCCGCCGACATAGAGTAAGGGGGGAAACCTCCCGTTCCCTCGCTGGCGGGGCATCTAGTGTCTATGTCGGCGGCCCAATTCATGCCGCCGACATAGATGATGGATTTCTCGGCGGCTTTTGTGGCCGTTGACATTACTTTTTTGGCCGTCCACATAAACTGCGATTCCTGTAGTGTTTAGTGCAGCCATGATTTTTTTTTTGCGAACTTTCTGTTATTCCGAATTTTCTTGGACATAGAGAAAACAGAATAGAAAAGAAAGAAATATGCCATAAATAGGAAGAAATAAACTACATGTAAATTTGGACTTCGAAAAATTTTAAAGAACATCCAAATTGCACGCGGTTTTATTTAATAGACCAAATAAAAAACAGAATAAAAAACAGAATAGACCAAATTGCACGCGGTTTTATTTTAAAGAACATCCAAATTGCACGCGGTTTTATTTTTTTATGGATTCTTTTAGTGCAGCCATGATTTGTTTTTTGCGGACTTTCTGTTATTCCGAATTTTCTTGGACATAGAGAAAACAGAATAGAAAAGAAAGAAATATGCCATAAATAGGAAGAAATAAACTACATGCAAATTCGGACTTCGAAAAATTTTAAAGATCATCCAAACTTTGTATGGATGTTATTTTTGTAGACATGGAGAAACTACAATAGAAAAGAAAAGAAATATGCCATAAATAGGAAAAAATAAGCTACTTGTAAATTTGGACTTCGAACAAATTTGAAGGACATCAAAACTTTATATGAATGTTCGTCTAGACATATTTCTATTTTTGCAAACTTTTATTTGCTTTAATTTTTTGTGACCTACCAAAAAAAATTAAAATAGAAATTTTTGCAAGCTTTTAGGTTTTTTAGATTTTTTGCGCCCTACCAAAAAAAAAGTGCAGTAATTCCATGCGCGAGGGAGTGTTGAGGAAAAAAGGGGGCCGTGGGATTCGAACCCGTCCAACATAAGAAGCCTGCGGTAATAACCTTAAGATATTTTAAGTTTAGATAAATGATAAAATCTCGTGCCACAAAAATATCTGGATAGATTAGATGATTAGGGCTTTTTTCGGTGACGTGGTCAGACTTGGATTAGGCTGCACACGATTTACACAGATACAGGCCTTGTTTGTTTCAGATTAAATTTGAGTTTACTAGCAAATTTGTGAACACCTTAAAATACATTTGCGTCGCAAGAGACGAGTTGGCGGTGGCGGATTGAGCCCGTGACCAAAGAGTGCACGGGTTATAAGGTTTTTCCTGTGTCAGCAGCCTATTGCCGCCGACATAGAGTTAATATGCCGCCGACACAGTCCCTACAACGGCCCTTAAAGTGGCTTGGGGCCACCATCCAGTGAAACAACTCTGTGTCGGCGGCCTCCCTAGTGCCGCCGACATAGCTGTACCTATCTTGGCGGCATAAGGGAGGCCGCCGACACTGATGGCACGCCAACACCTATGTCGGCGGCCGTTCCACTCGGCCGCCGACATAGAGACTCCACCGACGACCTTTCGAAGCAAAAAATCGGCTCTCCTGAGCGGTTCAATAGGGCAAACCAATGTTCTACAGCTTGCACTACACCTACTAACATATCCTACATGATCATATCCGCATAGTGTCAATTTCGCACCATGTTACTTCATGGACCGACTACTAGTTCACATGTATCGATTACCTTAGCCACGGCGAAGGGGTGGTTAAACCAAAAAACGTTTCGACAGTACGTCTTTTTCAATAGCGGCTTATATCAATTCATCCACTTCTCCTAAACACTAAATGCCGCCAATAACATATCAGATTTTTAACCACCTCTGACGTGCAAAAAGGCCGGTATGAAATCATATCGATATATTAATTAATTCAAACGGTATGTGACTTTCAAAGCAACGTGCAAAAAAAAAACAAATTACATCAAAATGGCTATGTGCCAAGAGATAATAGGTGTAGTTTATGCCCTACGAACTTGGGTGGGCCAATTAACCCTATCGGCGGAGGCGAGGGAGGTTTGTAAAGGAGGGTGGAAGCCTCTGTGTCGGCGGCTTTTAAATAGCCGCCGACATAGGCAGCGAAATGTCGTCGGCATATTCTCAGCCGCCGACATAGGTTTTTATGAGGGCATATAAAAATTCAGTGCCCCCTTATGTCGTATAAAAATTTCATCCCACTTGGTTAACAGCGCGCGGCGAGGCGCGGGCTCCCTGCGGCGCGGGTTCATACCCCGCCTCGCGCCCTGTTTTTTTAATTCCTCTATGTTGGCGGCATAGGCAAGGCCGCCGACATAGGTGGCTATCCAGCCCCGTGCCATTTACTGTGGGCCCACATGGCATAGACGTGCCTCCTCTGCCATGTGGGACCACCTTGGGATGTAGCCGTTAAGGCCATGAAGCTGCCGTGACCGGGAAGGAGCAATGTCGACGGGAATCTTGGGGCCGCTGACACAGATGAAGTGGCGGGAGGGGGGGAATTTTCAAATTTACCGGCTCGACGGGGTGATTGGGTCGCAATGTCGGCGGCCATGTGTATGCCGCCGAAATAGAGTAAGGGGAAAACCTCATTCTCCATCGCTGGTGTGGCATCTAATCTCTATGTCGGCGGCCTTGGCTGTGCCGCCGACATAGATGATGGATTTCTCGGCGGCTTTTGTTACCGCCGACATTAGTTTTTTGGCCGTCCACATAAACTGCGATTCCTGTAGTGCGCCTATCAGTGCCATGGCCCAACTGATCGGAGGTTGTCGTTTTTTATGCGATATGATGTCCGTTCTTCCGACAGATAGGACGTATGTTGATTGAGGAGATCTCGCCATAAATGATTTGGATTTCTGGTCTACACTGATCAGCTCCAATCGCAACATCATGGTTCCGTTGGTTATCAACCACGCGTGAACACGATTGACCTCGTCAAGAAAACCAGTTCCTGCAAATGGATCAAGACAATGATTAAGAACAAAGAAGAAGCAATTTGAAATCGTGAATTGTATTAAGCACATGAAGTTGGGATTCAATAAACCGAATGTCGGCGAAACTGCGCTGGCAGAATAATCTAATCAAAATTCGGCCTAAACAATTATGGCTACGAGGTTTTTACGTTAGAGAGACGGTGGGTAGAATTTTCGGGCGCAGCCCTACCGAGGTACACGGATTGAGACCCAAATTTAGGGTGACGCAGCACTGTCGGGCCAACAAAATCCAATCACCACTTGATTCAACGGGCCACTTGACATCAAAGGAATTTGAACATGGGACCAAGCCTGCCGGAAAGATCTCGTCGAGAGCTTCTACGTAATGTACTTGAATTCCAGAGTTCATATGATCTGTTATGCCTATTTTTGTGGTGGCCGACCTAAACAACTCACAATTGGCTTGGTCCCCTGCTTGTCTTGGCACAGAGTGGCATCTTCGCTGGTTTAAACCATAGTTTCTGATTACAAGCACAATATTATTAGGAAACTCCTTTTTCATAATATTTGCACACGAACTAAGAAACAGGCTCACCTGTTAATTTAGTTGACGTGCACGTGTTTTTGTTTTTTTCCCTTGCACAATAGTTTTCGAACGAATGGACACATCATCAAAGGTGATAGGTGATGTCCTCATCATCTTATCCGTCCAAATCCGCCGCTGGCGCTCCTTTCTTCGGTCGGATTGGCCACCACCGGTCCTTGCTACGGCCGGATCTGATGTTGCCGCTCCGCCGTGGCCATGGCTGCCTCTCTTTCGTTCAGTGCAGCACTTGATTGATATGTCTTATGTCTTAAATGTGACTTACGTGTCATTCTTCTTAAGCAATGCCCGCTCACATGGCAACAAAGCCCCCTAAAAATCAAAGCCCCCTAAAAATTGTTTGGAAAGTATTATGTTTGTATGGCAAAATCAATATCATTTTAACATATCCAAATCGTCTGCAGCTGCAATGTCAACCAAAATTTGTGTTTTATGGCCACCTAGGACCTAGCATTGAACAATAGAATAGATCGCCACTGTATTGTGCTATCTTTTTTAGGGCAGAATTATTAAAGATCGAATCATTCAGTTTGCTGGAATGCATTTATTTTTTGGATTTGTAAACTAGTATGCGGCTGTTTTTAAGTTTGTGAGCAATCAACTACTTTTTCCGGTTTGTTTATGCTATTTTTCTACTTAGTACGAGTGAAAATTTAATTATTTTGTATTGTAAAAAAACTATTTACATATGTAGGCTGACAATAATTATTTTAAGTTTTCATTGATTGACTAGTTTGTTAATGATTTTGTTGGAAATTTGGTTTTAAGCGGTCAAATATTTTTTCAGTTTGTATACACTATTTTTCCACTTAGTTTGATAGTGAAAATTGAGTTATTTCGTGTTGGAAAGAAAATTTGCATATGTATGCCTACACTATTTTTTTATTTATTAATTGTTGTTTTTTATATAATCTGATTGGTAAGTTCTTAGCTTATCTATGTTTAGATATTTTGTTTAACTTCTATATTTTTTAGCATGTGTGTTTTTTATGATTATTAGTTGAATGGGTGCTAGTAATCTTAAAAACAACTACTAGTCATTAAGTCAGTCTCTTTTTTTTCTCTCTCTCTAGCCAATAGGCAGACATTTAAAGGATCAAGCTACACGATTATAACATGCAGGGGCAGTCCTAGCTGAATCATTCACTTCGCCGAACAATATCCAGTGCTGCTTTCTCGTCGAGCTTGCTTCCCTGCTGATGCTCCATGTAGTCTCTGTACCTGATGCTCCTGAACTCCAGGCGACGGCTGTCCCATGCCAGCTCCGGGACCGGCTCGACGACGGTGTCAAGGTTCGGCCCTATCAGGCTCACGAACGACATCCTGCCCTTGTCGCCGTCGACCAACGCGCGGTGGAGCGCGCCCTTGTACCTTCCATTGCTCACAATCTGCAAGCGCATATACACAACATGCATATATCTCGCTCTCAAAAAAAAAAAACACGCATATATCTCATGTAAGGACAGTACAAACAATGACAAAATGAGTGCTGTTAGTTTCAATTAATTTCAAGTAGTTTATCAGGTCGTTTTATATAGTTTTGAGGTTGATTTTAAATAGATTTAAAGAAATGGGTAGTTCTATGTTACACCGGGTATCCGGGTCAAGACCATCATCTGTTACAGCACTTGAATTTTGTGTAATCTAATACATATGTCACAAATCGTCTTTCTTATTCAACATGAAGTTTTTTTTGGTTGCGAAACCCCAAATATTAATAGATTTATTAAGTAAGTAAAAATAACCATAAAATAATCAAAAAAATATTCAACGTGTGTCGGCAGGTGACTAACTGGGAGGTTACCACCGGCAATGAATTTGTACGAGGGGACGCTAATCGAGAACTAGGCCAGATGGCTAACACAAGACAGGGTTATACAGGTTCAGGCCCGCAACGGAGGAGGTAATACCCTACTTCCTGTGTTCTGGAATTATATGGTGAATCAAGATGCGGGATGCAAGATGATGTTGTGCGCTGTAGATGACTCTACGTCTCTGTATTGTCGCCCGTGCCGATGGCCTCTATCCCCTCCTTTTATATAGTGCAGGGGGATAGAGTTACAGGATAGCACGCGATATTCGGTAGCTAATTCTGTTGTGTCGTTACATGTCATGCATGTGTTGATCTGCTAATTACATGGAGATATATCATATCCTCGAGGAACTTCCTTACAGCTCAAGCCGCGCGTAGTCCGAGTGATCTCTACCTTCAGTCGGCCGACAGGCTCACGAACGACATCCTGCCCTTGTCGCCGTCGACCAACGCGCGGTGGAGCGCGCCCTTGTACCTTCCATTGCTCACAATCTGCAAGCGCATATACACAACATGCATATATCTCGCTCTCAAAAAAAAAAAACACGCATATATCTCATGTAAGGACAGTACAAACAATGACAAAATGGGGGCTGTTAGTTTCAATTAATTTCAAGTAGTTTATCAGGTCGTTTTATATAGTTTTGAGGTTGATTTTAAATAGATTTAAAGAAATGGGTAGTTCTATGTTACACCGGGTATCCGGGTCAAGACCATCATCTGTTACAGCACTTGACTTTTGTGTAATCTAATACATACTCCCTCCGTCCCAAAAAGAATGTCATCCTGGGATTCAAATTTTGTCCCAAAAAAGAATGTCATTTTAGGGCAATAAATGCTAGATTTCCCTTCCACCACCAACTCCTCATCCAACTATAGCTAATTAATATGGGCATCCAAGTCATTTCACCTCTTAGATAATTTGAATGTTCGAATGCTAAAATGACATCCTTTTTGGGACGGAGGGAGTATGTCACAAATCGTCTTTCTTATTCAACATGAAGTTTTTTTTGGTTGCGAAACCCCCAAATATTTAATAGATTTATTAAGTAAGTAAAAATAACCATAAAAAAAATTCTACGTGCTGAACATTTTATAATCTTTTCTTAGTTTACACGGACTATTTTTAGTTTTAGTTGGCATGGACTCATTTTTCTATTATATTTTATTTTAGGTTTATGTTTTTATTTTTGTTGTAGTTGATAAGAACTAATTCTTCTAATGTAACATCCAACTCTTATTTCCATTATTTTATTCCATTGTTATCGACTGTATAGAATTTTTTTCTTTGTTCATATGGAAAATATTTTTGCTTCAATTTCTCAAAACAATGCCAAGCAAAATTAACAAATTATTAATGACTCCATTAATTGCTTTTGCCCGTAGATGACTAACAGGCAAGCAAATTTTCAAACTGTTAAATTGGCTAGCATTTTAAACTGTTAAATTAATGTATATCCTGGACCTGATGGGATACCTGTGGAATTCTATAAAAAGTGCTGGCCTATTGTGAAAAATGATGTTTTGAAAATGTTTGGAGAATTTTATTCTGGAAGGATGAATATTTCTAGATTGAACTTTGGGGTAATTTCTCTTATTCCAAAAGGAGGAGTGGAAAAGATTACACAATATCGACCAATTTGTCTTTTAAATACTATTTACAAACTGTTTACTAAGGTTCTGACAGTTAGGGTGGAGAAGGTAATGGAAAGAATTATCTCAAAAAACCAAAGTGCTTTTTTAAAGGGGAGAGATATTATGGATGGTATTCTGCTTTTACATGAAGTTATATATGATACTAAGATTAATTCTTGTGGGGTGGTGGTGAAATTAGATTTTGAAAAGGCTTACGACAAAGTAAGATGGGATTTCTTATTTAGATGTTTGGATATTAGAGGTTTTCATCCAATTTTTTGTGCTTGGATTAAGAATATAGTTACCAATGGGACTTTAAGTGTTAGTGTAAATGGGAAGATTGGAGACTACTTTTGTAGTTATCAAGGAGTGAGACAAGGGGATCCGTTGTCTCCTCTCCTTTTTAATTTGGTAACAGATGGTTTAAGTAAAATGATTCGTTTGGCTAAGTCTCATGCTTTGTTTAGTGGGTTGGTAGGGGATTTTTTTGAAGGAGGTTTGGTGAATTTACAATATGCAGATGACACTATTTTGTGTCTTAAGCACGAGGTGCAGGGAGCCATTAATATGAAACTTTTGTTAGCCCTCTATGAGAATTGCTCTGGGCTCAAAATAAATTTTGATAAAAGTGAATTGGTTTCTGTTAATGGGGATGCTGAAATGGATTGTATGTATTCTGAAATTTTTACTTGTGCAGTAGGGTCTTTTCCGTTTAAGTATTTGGGGGTTCCGATTGGTTTAAAAAGGGTTAAAGTGAAGGACTGGGAGTTCCTAATTATGGTTAAGCAACTTGACGGCACGCCAGATTCAGAAAATGCTAACATCAATCGCCATTGAGAAATTGCAAAGTACTAGCGAGTACTGACCATTGAACATAAGGAGGCAAGACAAGCTGCTGTTTATGTGGTTTCAGTCGTACCATGAAGAAGCCCCAGTCCTCGCAGGCCCGGCCGAGGTCCCGGATCGCCTGTGTCCGCTGGTCGCCGGCGCCGTTGACGAGGACGGCGAGGTCGACGACGGGGATGCCGCCGTCGCCATCGCACACTCCAGTCGAATCACTCTGATTCGGAGACAGCGCTGCCATGATGAATATGCAGATGACTTTCAGAGGAAGTGGAGCTGTGGAGGCCAGTGTGAGGCACATATGATTGCTGGTACAGGTGGTTGCCGTGGCTTGCTTTGCTAGCTGGTGTTTCCTTCCTCCGGACTCCGGGACAGAATGCACACACGGCTAGCAATTCTCGCATGGTTCAGCGAGTGAATGGTGTGATCCTTTTCTGAAGATATTTTTGCATACGATGATTTACTTCTTTTTTTTTATAGCAAAAGAGGCAGGAGAGCTGTCTTGCATTGATTAAAGATAGAAGGGTTACAGAGTGGGGGAAGATAACGGCCCCTCCCCCAGAGGCCTGAAGAAAAAATTAATCTATTACAAAATCATTATAATATGATGATTTATTGAATCTCATGGTGATTGTGGGGGAGTTGCTGACACTACTAGAAAATTGGACTTAGATATCAATCTATTAGTACCGGTTGGTCATGAACCGGTACTTAAAATGATGTCATTGTTATAAATAATTTATATTTAATTTTGTCATTGTGAACTTTTATAATCACAATTTTTCAGTTATGTACGTCAATTTTTAAAATGGGATTTGCTTGCGCCCCAGGTCGCCACCGCCGAAGGACAGGTGGTTGCCGCGGCTTGCTTCGCCGGTGTTCCGTGCTCCTTTCCTGCAGAAGGACAAGTGCACAGGCATACGGTGCAGAGCTGGACGTGATTGGTTTGCTGGTCAGCTGGTGCGATCCTTTTCCGAAGATAATTTCGTGTGTGATGATGCACCGAATCGATGCCCGAAAAGGACGGGCTGGTGCCTCTTTTTTAAGCAAGCTTTTGGGCAGGTACATCTAATCGTTATAATATCTCGTATCAGCCTCCGTGGAAGATCAATGGGACACATTATTATCAAGAAGACCGGTCTTAGCATGTACACATGAGCTCTCTAAACCGTTTATAAGATTTGCCATGCAGGATAAATAATGATGTGGAGAAAAGAGAATGCACAGAGAGTTGGGCCATTTTCAATGTAAGAGATAACTTTACACGCGAATTAAGAAATCTTATGTATGATTAAGTTGCATAAAAAATGTGCAGCTGTCTCTAAGCCATCTCAACCATTGTATAAGTTGTTACTAAATTATTTCTATAAGTGATATAGCAATGGTCAGAGATGATTGTTGTCTCAACCATTGTACATACTTTTAGACGTGCGATCTAGTTAGTTGTGCGATCTTGTTAGTTCAGAATCATGACGATCCATCTACGCAACATACTTCGATGGTTGACTATCGGAGCCAGAAAAAAATGTTGACCACCATCCCCAACCGAACCGATGGTATAACTACGCACCACCTCCGCCCTTGGACCACCTTTGATCCGTACGTTTCACCTGTCGTTTCCACCGTCTCACAACTCTGCCCCTTCCTTCTGCCAGCTGTGCTCGGCACCATCCACCCTAAGACGACCACTGGTGGTGATCCTCTCAACACCAACACCCAATAGTCTTCAATCAAACCCGCGGCTCTGGTGCCTCCCACCGCCCACCCCCTATCCTACCACCATTGTGTCACCGCCGCCCAAGACAACCTTTAAGCTTCGCGGGCACAGGGAACAACTACCACCGAACCCAAACCCGAACCAAGGGGAACAGTGAGACGCCAACGAGGTCACGAGCGCGGAAGAAAAAGGATCGAGGAAGACGAAGCCGTTGTGAGGTTGCGCAGACGAGAAAGTAGGGGCGGAGGTATACCTTCATAAGGGTTCACGATGATATCCGCGACGTAGTGCTACTCATAGGGTTTTCCAAATATCAAACATTTCAAGTTTATCTATGCACTCTTATCATATTTACATTTTTTGTCTGGTTTTTATCTCAAAATATGTCTAAAAAATCTAACAAATAAGCAGGCAAATCCTCCAAGTTCTCAAAGTTTAGCTTACCATCAAATCAAATTAGCTCTAATCAACGCCTCACCTTGTTTGAGTTAGCTTAAAAGATATGATAGATTATAATATAAAAAGTTGTTTGTTTATTTTAGGTAGCCAAAAGATTATTAAAAAAAATTCTAAGAGCTTTTATGGGAACCACAAAGATATTAAAAAAAATAAACTATCAATGGTTAACTTTTTTAAAAAAAATACACCTTACCCTAAAATTTGCTTAGATAGCCCACATATGTGTATATTGTATAACATCTGGGCTTTCGACATTACTTAGCCTAGAAAGGTTAACTCGGAAATGCTATTTTTGGGCTAGCACGGATTATAAGCTAGTCAAACATAATACTAATTAGAAAAAACGATACAAAAGAGTGGTGTGTCACTGTCCCTTCTTGCACAGGTTGTGTGTGGCACATAGCAACACATTGGATTTGTCTATCAAGGCGAGCTTTCTAGACTTTCTGACTGCCAAGGATAACATACCATTAAGAGGAAAGAAGCTTTCTACACTTTCTCGCAGCTGCGGATAACATCACAGGGAAAAATTATGGTCCTGTTCTTTTAAGCTGATCTGAACGACTGAACAACTGAACGGCTGAAATGACAGAACTTCAAAATCTTCTCTAGTCTCGAGATTGGATCCATTTCGTTTGACTTGGTTTTTAAAATGTTATACCCACCTTCAAAACAGCGAAAAACAAACTCAAAAAACTCAAAACATATTTCTTTTCAAAAAATAGATAAGTTAATAAGCTGTTAAGCCGTTAAGCTGAAAAGAACATGGCCAATAACACCCCGTTGTTTACTACCTTCGGTTGCATAATACTTATTGTTTTAAGTTTGTCCCAAATCAAAATTAAACTTTATCTATAAAAATCTTTTTATTTTTTGGATTGTATATATAAAAACCATACATATATTTTCGTCTTGAAAAATACTTTCACAATATTATATTTTTCACAGATTTTATAAATAAATTTTATTAGTAATTGATAGTCAACATTGTATTTTGAAGACCGTGTCAATATTTAAAACAATAAGTACTATATGAAACTAGACTAATAAGAAAACCCCTGTGTGGAGACGACCGACCGTTCAGACGATCCCTCTAGGACTACTTAGCCAACAGCAAACAAGAAGTAGCAATGGAATCTAGAAAACCCCATGTTTCACCTATTGTACTGCAGTACTGATCTTCTAGAAACCGACCGTTCAGACGATCCCACCCAACAGCAAGCAGTAGTGCAGTACAATAGAACATCAATGAACCATTTTGATTTTAGCAGCACTGCTAGCATCGACCAAGACATTGAGCTTACAGAATTTGGCATGCAGGTTCCTTTGCCCACAAACATTCAGCAGATTCTTCAAATCTGCATATCAGCCTCATTCTGAAACCCTGAACTGTTCAGAGCGCCCTCAGAAGTCAATTCGTCACGCCGCACTCGAGCGATGTCCAAAGCTTTTTTCTCGTTCAGCGCGGTGCTCTGCTGATGTTCCAGGTAGTCCCTGTACCTGACGCCCTGGAACTCCGGGCACCGGTCGCCCTGTGCCAGCTCCGGGACCGGCTCGACGACGGCGTCAAGGCTCGGCCCTATCAGGCTCACGAACGACACCCTCGCCTGCTCGCCATTGATCATCGCTCGGTGAAGCGCGCCCTTGTACCTTCCATTAGTCACAATCTGAATGCACATATCACACATTTACTCGTATATGAGTTCCACCGAACAGAAGTACAGACCATTGCTCAACTTCTTGATCTTCAATTCAAGAGCTTAGCGTGGATGTTCAGTCTTTACCTCCAGCTGATCACCGGCGATGACGAAAAACGCCCCGGGAAGCGGCTTCGCGAGGAGCCACTGGCCATTGTGCTTGACCTGGAGGCCGTCGACGCCGTTCTGGAAGAGCAGAGCGAGGAGGCCGTGGTCAGAGTGACCCGGCATTCCCATAGCAGCTGTACCGTCCGACGGAGGGTAATGGTTCCCGACGAGCATCTGGAAGCAGGACCCAAGGTCCATGGCTTCCGAAAGGCGGCCTCCCTCAAGACCTAGGCTCTCGGAAATCGCCTTCGTGAGCTCGAGCATCAGGCGTCTCGTGCAAGCAGAGTACTCCATGGCAATCTCCCTGACAACGACGGTATGAGTCTGACGCGCACAAATTGTTTACAACAGTCGATGGTGTCAAGGCAGGCACGGGGTTGATCTTGATTACAAGTTACCTCAGATTCGCAGGCTTTGCAGGGCAGTGGAGCTCAGGGTGAGCGAACATCTTGATGAAATCCCTCCCGCACACGGCGTCGTCGGCAACGGAGTAGAAGAAACCTGCCCCCATACGCACAGGGTCCATCGGGCCGCCGTTCATGTACGCTGCCTTCTCCCTCCTCGGTAGGCGAAAGAGCTTCTTGCACGCGTCCATTATGGCTTCCCGGAGAGCCTCCGGCACCCCATGGTTGATCACCTGGTTGATTCATGCCGGACGGACTCAGATCAAACATGCCTACTGGCTAGCCGAGGCGCCATTAGCAACCACGAAGAGATGAAAAAAAGAAACTATTTTTTCTTTGTTTTGCTAGGGTTTCAGCCATCGCACCATGAAGAAGCCCCAGTCCTCGCATGCCCGGCCGAGGTCCCGGACAGCCCGCGACCGCTGCTCCGCGGCGCCGCTGGCGAGGGCGCCGAAATCGACCACGGGGATGCCGTCCCCGCGGCGTGCTCCGGCGCAGCCACCGTGAACTCCGTCTGGGCGGTCAGGGGAATCACTTCGCGGAGGTGGAGGTGGCGGTGGCGGTGCCATGACTCTGCCGTGTGGAGGAGAAGGGGGGAGAGGCGGCGAGGATGAGGCGTGTCGAGACTGGGACGGGGCGGCGTGGAGGCGCTGCCAGCCAGGGAGGAGAGGGAGCCGTGGAGGAGGCCGGAGGCGGAACCAGAGAGGGAGATGGACGGGCGCGGGGGGCGACGCCGACAGAGGAGACGTGGGGACTGGGGAGGACGAACCGTCGAAGTGGAAATCGGAACATCGGAAGGCGGCGCCGGCGATTGAGGCGGACGGACCGGGAAGTCCTGCTAATACCGTCGATTGGGCTTCGTGCCAGGTCGGGCCGAGGCTGTTAGGCTCGGCCCATTTGATCGGGCAATTTTATCTTTCAGGCCTTGTTCTTTTCGCTTAAATTAAATTCTATAAAAAAAGTCATTTTTTTACATACCAAATGATGTAGTACGTTGTATTAATTTTTGTGAGATTTTAAATGGTTTTTCTTACAGTTCCTTAAATATTTTTTTATAACTTTTTGGACTCCTCAAGACGTCTCTCAAGGGGTCACAACTTTTTCGTATTAAATTTTTCGGCAACTTTTAGCTGAAAAGAAGAACAAGGCCTTAGTGAGTAATTTGAGGTTTGATTACATTCTAGACAAATGTAACTAGAAATTCGAGTTAAATCTAACGAAAACATCGAAAAAATACTAAAGATAGAGATGATATTTAAATAATTACTACAAAACCGTTGAGGATCAAGACTTACCCCTAATAAGCAGGATACCCACGCTATTAAGAAGGAACATATCTTATCAACCTTAACCGAAAGGCGTTGAACTTCCCTTGAGAAGTATTCTCATCTCGAGCTAACCCTGACAGGGATTCGCTGTCCCGAGCTGTGCCGAACCACCTCGGTTCAACGCTCTTCGAAGTCCTCCCGAGATTACCCGAGCTGCCCTCAGCTCCGGTTACCTGGCTACTTAGTACAAAGGGCAGTCGCTGACTGGTTGGCCAATCCAGCGGGTCTCGAAAGTCAAACAAGTTGACAGCAGAGAACATCTCCCACATAGCAGTGACATATCATCCCTGCGCGAGCATTGAATGTGCTGACACAAGCCACACAAACTTCAATATCGACCCATTCCACCCACTCGCACGCGCAAGATAAAGACAAGTGGTCTGAAGCATGTATTTGTAGGAGTTGAAAGCCTGTGGACCCATCGTCTACCTATAAATTGGGCTTTGGGGCCCCGAGAAGAGGGAGATCATTATCCAAGGACTAGAAACCACATAAGGAGAACATTCCTCTGTAGTGTTGCTTGTTCTTCTTACTTAGCCATTTTTTAGGCTCTTTGGTAGTCCTCGGAGCATTTACTTTTCGCCCTCATATCACTCTTGTATTCACCCCCCCCTTCTTTTGATCAATAAAAGGCTAGACGTAGGGCAATTATCCCATAGCGAAGACTCGAGCCAAGGTAAAATCCTTGTGTCTCTCATCTTCATGGTTGTTTCTTGAATGCCATCTCCTGACGTAAAGAAGGGTTCTAGTTGATCCTCACACCAACTAAATAAGCTCAGTTAAGGGCCTGAATCTAAACATAGGCAAGAATGTTGTCCCGATATTTAATACATAGATTTTATTTGAGGATATGTTTCTTAGCGGCCATGTAAGTCTCAGCTTTTTAATTGAGGTTACTGTCGACTGGTGACTAACTTGGGGTCACCGCCGGCAATGATTATATATGGGGCGATGCGCAAGATCTAAACTCGATGGTAGCACAAGACAAGGGTTTATATAGGTTCAGACCTTCATGGCGGAGGTAATACCCTACGTCATGTGCTTTGGGATTATATGGGGTATATGTGTACAAGATGATGATCAACCTGGGAGATGATCAAGCTGTAGATGTGTAATTCTTTGCCGAACTATGGCCCCTTACCCCCTTTATATAGTGGAGGGGGTAGGGTTACAAGGAGGAGTCCTAGTCGGTTACGAGGTAGGATTCATATCTCTATCCTCTAATAGTTATCCGGGATTACAAGTATATCTTTCCTATTAATTAGGGATAGACTTCTTTCCTTGTCGAGCAAGCCTTCTAGAGTCCGAGTGGTGCACGTCCTCATCCACCCGACTTGGTCCATCCCTTGTCGGGTGGTCTTTTAGGCCCGCTGGGTGGGTACCCGGGGTCTATGTTATTCACAGTAACCCCCGAGTGCTTCATAGTCGAGTTGCTGCTCTTCTTCGTCGCACCTTGGATGAGTCATGCTTCATGCCGAGTGCTTGTAGATGGTTGCTGCTCCTTCCCGACTGGTTTCTGCCTGTTATCTGCGAGGAGACTGTGAAGGGCTCATGGAGAGTTGTTAGTGATACCCAACCCAGGATTGCCGGAGTTCTAGCGGTCGGCCCAATGTAAGGCACATCACCTTGATTTTGATGAAGTGGTACCTGTACTCGTCTTGCGATGTACAGCTGACGACCCAACATGGGGCGTACCATGGTTTTGGCTGAAGAGCCGAGTGATACCTGTACTCGTCTTGCGATGTACAGCTGACGACCCAACATGGGGCGTACCATGGTTTTGGCTAAAGAGCCGAGTGATACATGTATTCGTCTTGCGATGTACAGCTGGCGACCCAACATGGGGCGTACCACTGGTTTTGGCTGAAGAGCCGAGTGATACATGTACTCGTCTTGGGATGTACAGCTGGCGACCCAACATGGGGCGTACCACTGGTTTTGGCTGAAGAGCCGAGTGATACATGTACTCGTGTTGCGATGTACAGCTGGCGACCCAACATGGGGCGTACCACTGGTTTTGGCTGAAGAGCCGAGCGGTACCTGTACCCGACCGGAGTAGGATACAGCTGGTGGCCCCAGAGGGCATACCGTATTTTTTACCATCTGGTACCTGTACTCGTAGAGTAAAGCTTGGCCCAACATGGAGCATACCATCTGGATAGGGTTTGGCCCAATGATACCTGTATCCGACTAGTGCGGTAACACAGCTAGTGTCCCAACATGGGGCATACCATTGTTGTCAGCCAAGCGGTACTTGTACCCGACCGTAGTAGGATACAGCTGAGGCCCCACCACAGGGCGTACCTTAAGGATAGAGTTTAGCCATATGGCATCCATACCCGGGTTGCGGTGTACAGCATTGGCCCCAATTGGAGCGTACCATCGAAACTCAATCCCGACATCACTGGTATCTGGCCTGACATGCAGTGACCAACTAGTGACCCAACATGGGGTATACCAAGAGATGGGTAATTTTTTGTAGCTCTGCCGGTGATATGCCCTCAAAGGGGTGCACCGAGGCTGAATTTGGCTTAGCCCGGCTGCGCATGTAGCCACTGGTTGTGACACGCAGCTGGAAGGCCGTAGTTAGCGCTCCGGGCGCAGGATGGCTCATGGCCAGAGGCGTAAGCGTATAGCCGTACCAGGGTTGGTGTAGGCGTATAGCCGTACCGAAGTTGGCGTGGGCGTATAGCTGTGCCATAGACTTGAACACTCGAGGCGCGGTCGTAGGCTTGTAGCCATGCCGGGTGCACGCCGAGCTATAGATTTGGACGATCGAGGCGCAGGCGTAAGCGTGTAGCTGTGCCAGGCGCTCGCCGAACCGTAGTTGTTGCTCATTGCGCAGGTCCTTCTTACTCGTGTACGGAGTCGTAGAAGGTACTTGATAAAACAAAAGCCCATGAACCCTGTAGCATGTACATGTAGGATTTAGGCAATATATGGATGAAAAAACAATCAATCGAATGTAAGATCCGACTGCTTTATTTAGATAATTTTTATACTTTTGCCACTTTTCTTTTTGATATTAAATTCCTCCAAGTAATCTTCCTTTTGCTAAGCACTCAGCCCGACTAGTCTAGCCCCCGGGCGTTGGGAATTGGCTCATGGCCCTTTTCCCTGGCACGCGTATCGAGTGACTAGAGTTCGCCGTTTGTGGGTCAGAGCTTCACTACTCAGAATAACCACTCGGATTCATTCGCGATCATTAAGAGAAAGCAACAAAAGAGTGCACGCAAGTGCACCTATTAGGTGTAGCCCCCGACTTACTGCTTAGTTGGAGACCGACCAACTAAGTAGCAAGTCAAGAAACAATTTATTAATATGAAAAAGATTATGGTAATGAGAACTTAGCTCTGGTGTAGGCGTAGGCGTGTAGCCGAGCCGTAGACTTGGCTGCTCGTGGCGCTGGCGTAGGCGTGTCGCTGAGTAGCGTGTCGCCGTGCCGTAAACTTGGGCGCTCGTGGCGCTGGCGTAGGCGTGTCGCTGAGTAGCGTGTCGCCGTGCCGTAGACTTGGGCGCTCGTGGCGCTGGCGTAGGCGTGTAGCCGAGTGGCTTGTCGCCGAGCCGTAGATTTGAAGCTCTAGGCGTGCAGCCGTACCGGGCGCTCGTGGCGCGCGATGGCGTACAGCCGAGCTATAAACTTGGGCGCTCGTGGCGCGGGCGTAGATGTGTCGCTGAGTAGCGTGTCGCCGTGCCGTAGACTTGGGCGCTCGTGGCGCTGGCGTAGGCGTGTAGTCGAGTGGCTTGTTGCCGAGCCGTAAATTTGAAGCTCGAGGCATGCAGCCGTACCGGGCGCTCGTGGCGCGCGATGGCGTACAGCCGAGCTATAAACTTGGGCGCTCGTGGCGCGGGCGTAGGCGTGTCGCTAAGTAGCGTGTCGCCGTGCCGTAGACTTGGGTGCTCATGGCGCTGGCGTAGGCGTGTAGCCGAGTAGCTTGTCGCCGTGCCGTAGATTCGAAGCTCGAGGCGTGCAGCCGTACTAGGCACTCGTGACGCGCGATGGCGTACAGCCGAGCTGAATACTTGGGCGCTCATGGCGCGGGCGTAGGCGTGTCGCGGAGTGACGTGTCGTCGAGCCGTAGACTTGGGCTCTGGTAGCGCTGGCGTAGGCGTGTAGCCGAGTAGAGGAAGTAGTCGTTCAAATCTTGATCAATACCGAGCTGCACACGCCGCGGTCGGCGTTGAACAACACATGCTCGCCGAGGCCTCGCCTGTGGTCGTTGTAGTCAGTTGTAGTCGTACATGATCTTCACGCGGTTGGTGTAGCTTGACGAAGGTCGATGACGGTCCTCGCTGGTATTTAACATCCCACGAGATGTGGCACGATCAATCCTCACGCCGTAGTCGGCACCGACGAGCTTTACGAGCTCGCCGAATTTCGCGACCTCTCTGCGCAGACTGCCTTGAAAAAGGCGTCACGGTGGCATCCAAAGTCGGATTTAGGCGTTCTTGGGTTCGTTGGAAAGATAACGAGATAAGCTTTCCAACGCATCTTATATCACGCCGAAAATCCTTCTAAGTTGACGGGAAATCACGATATAAGTTCCGTCCAGAATCTGAATGGGAATAGATCGCATCTTTTTCTTATGTTCGTCTCGCGGTTGGTGAAGCTGACGTCGCACGATGGTCACCAAGATCGTCGAGTCTGAGTGATTTGCTGCTGATGATGGTCACCACCCGAGATTTGTTCTCCATCGGGACTTCACCGTATCCGAGTTGGGAATTAAGCCCCCGGCGCACTACTCGTCGGTAGGCGGCGATGACGTTTCCCAACACGACCGGGAGTCCGAGTGAAACGCTATTGAATCCTATCCCGGATTGGATCTTGTCCGAGCCCGAAAAGGCGTTGTAGAAGTACTTGGTTGAATTCTCACCATATCCGAGTCGAGAATTGAGCCCCCGGCACACTACTCGGGAGTAGATGGCGGTGGCGTTCCTCGACCCGAACGGGAGTCCAGACGAAGCGATGTCGATGTTCTCCTCAGATTGGATCGGATCCGAGTCCGGAAGAAGTGTTGGTCGTAGATTGTTTGGAGAAGCTCCTTGCTGATCCTTGATGTCCTTGGAGGTGTATCACGGCATATCCGCATGCCGCATCCTCCGTAGATGGGTTTTACGAGCTCGCCGAGATTCGCGACCATCCCGTGGAGCCTGCCTTGAAACGGATGTCCCAAACACATCCGGACTCCGTTTTAGGCGTTCTTGGGCTTCACGGAAAGATGAAGAAATTATCTTTCTAACGCATCCAGTCTCATCCCGAAATTCCTTATGGATCAACGGGAATTGAAGAAACAAGATGACGTCCAGAATTGTCTTCAAGCCGTCGCCGTATCCAAGTCGGGAATTGAGCCGTTGACGTACTACTCATGAGTAGATGACCGTGGCTTTCCCCAACCCGAGCGGGAGGCGTTGTTGTAGTTCTCCCCAGATTGGATCTGATCCAAATCAGAGAAGTGGAGTCGCCGAAGCCGTTGATGACGCAGTCGGCTCCGGGGGCGGAGACGACGGCGACACCGTTGATCGATGCCATCGAGCTTGACGAAGATGATCTTAACGCTGCCCCTACCTGACGCGCCAACTGTCGACTGGTGACTAACTGGGGGGTCACCGCCGGCAATGATTACATATGGGGCGATGCACAAGATCCAAACTTGATGGTAGCACAACTGCACAAGACAAGGGTTTATACAGGTTCAGGCCCTCATGACGGGGGTAATACCCTACGTCCTGTGTTTTGGGATGGGGTATATGTGTACAAGATGATGATCAACCTGGGAGATGATCAAGCTGTAGATGTGTAATTTTCTGCCGAACTATAGCCCCTTACCCCCTTTATATAGTGGAGGGGGTAGGGTTACAAGGAGGAGTCCTAATCGGTTACGAGGTAGGATTCCTATCTCTATCCTCTAATAGTTATCCGGGATTACAAGTATATCTTCCCTATTAATTAGGGATATACTTCTTTCCTTGCCGAGCAAGCCTTCTAGAGTCCGAGTGGTGCACGTTCTCATCCACCCGACTTGGTCCATCCCCTGTCGGGTGGTCTTTTAGGCCCGCCGGGTGGGTACCCGGGGTCTATGTTATCCACAGTTACCAATCCCAATGTTCTAAATTTTTTAGAAAAAATATTAACGTAAAAAAAATTACTAATAAATAAGAAAAGAAAAGGTGATTTTTTTAATTATCTTTTTGCTACTCTCCAGATTGTGGTACACTTATATGCCACTTTGGTCCATTATCATTGGCACAGACTAGAACTACGTGCTAGTGAAACAGAGTGATACATAAGTATATCATCAATTTTTAGAGTGGCAAATATGCAAGTCTTTCTTAAAAACCGATACTGGGAACCGGTAGAGCAGGGGAATTTCAGGCGTATGGAGGGTAGGTGGAGTAAGGTTTTTTTTTTTGAACAACGGGCATGAGAGCTGCCTTGTATTGATCAAAAGAGAGAAAATACAGGTTGGGGGAAGAGAAAAGGCCCCTCCCCCCGTGGGCCAAGGGGACTAAGTTAACTAATTACAAAAGTGGCTCCTGCTGCAGCCCAAAGCCGCAGCTCATCAATCCAAAAATTCAAGAAAACTGTGCTCGGTCGGTCGACCTGACGGAAGAGCCGGTTGTTGCGTTCAATCCAAAGGTGTCAAATTATGGCAACAATGACCAAGGAGACTGTGCGAGGGTCACCCGGTCCGTTGACTATGTTGGTCCACCAACTCCAGAAGCAGTCGGTCTGTATCCAGCGGGTTGGGTTGATTTGCGGGAAGTCCAGCAGCACAGCTAGTTTTGACCAGACTGTAATGCTAAAAACGCACGGTAGGAAGAGATGCTCTGGAGTTTCAATTAGCCAGTCAACCTCCATCTTTGAATGCGATCTATCGATGTGTGTTTGGTCAAGATTATTGTCTTGCAAATTTTTGCCGATCCTTGTGCGAAGTGCAGTATGTTGAAATTGTTAGCTCCTATTGTAAAAACTGATCATCCATCGTTTTACTGTCTGGAAAATTGGCATCATTTAGCAGGCTCTCTGCTGATTGAACAACTCGTCAGGTTACATGCGATTTTATCAAGAATTTTCATGTCACGTCGCATCAAAGCGTCGGATTTTTCCCAATAATGCCATTATTGCTCGGCATTTTGATGGCCAAAACTGAAAGTGAAATGTACGACTATTCGTAAAGGATTGGTGAGCTGTGCGTGATGAACTGTAGTTATTTCTTGCTTGCATTTATACAGTTGTTAACCTGCCAATATGGAAAAGCATGTGGTTGTCGAGTCAATACTCATCAGTACTATAATTTATTTTTGAAACAAATAATGCTCCTCCGGCCAGTCGGCCAGTGATGCATGTGAGTTCAGGATACAGCCAAAGATTAAGAAATTTAGATATAAATAGATATTTAGATTGATAAAAAAATAATTGGTGTGCGTGTTAAAAAATTCATGTAATTTTATTGATCGTCAATGTTGTATTTTAGGATTGTGTGAGCGCGAAGTGTTATTCAAAATTACGAGAATTGTGCCTAAAGATAGTTCTGTAATTTGGTCATCCACGCCGACAGTTCTAGGTTGAAAAGCCATTCGAGTGTACCGTGCTGGAACACGGAAGGGACATCCATTAGTTATGCGGTGGGCCGGTGTCTCATGATTAGCAGCTACGAACAAATGACATGAAGAAATAAGAATACTAACCCCGCGTATATGTCTGTATGCAATTCCATGCACATTATTTATCAGTTTATCAATGAACTTACTCTAGATTCACACATCTCTCTTCTCCCATCAGAGACTTTACACCATCATTATGTCATGGATGACGCGGGATGCAGCAAGGAATAGGAGTGCTGTGTGTGGTGCAGCGTATTACATTCTGTGGGCTGTAATGCATTTCTGTAACGTGGGCCGTAATGGGCCGTATATGTGTGAGGCAGCCGAGTGCTGGCTTTAAAAGGAACGAGCTGTAGCTGGTTTGGTTTTGTCGAAAAAAAAAGAGAAGAACTCATTCTGATCTGATTCCCTTTCCTCTGTTCTTCTTACCTGCTCCTTCCTCTGCCTCGAAACCTTCTATAGTTCATCACATTTGGTATCAGAGCTTTGTCGGATCCGTGCGACTTCCGCTCACCGGAGCTTTGATCGGTAAAATTTCGGCCGGAAGGTTGGTTGTTGCTCCGGCGACAACCGTAATTTCCTAAACCATCGGTTCGATTGGCGAAGGTAGGAAGAATCACGGCTCCTCCAAGGCAATCAGCCCAAGTGCGCCAAGTTGTTGAAGCTATGGCGGATATGGAGACGCGATTGGGAGAGCTACTGCGGTTGGAGTTGGCGGCGTTGAGGACCGATTTGATGACACAGGTGGCGGAATCGGTCAAGGAAGAGTTGAAGCACCAGTTAGCAACGATGGATCAGAAGTTGGAAGAACATCGTGAGACGTTGGAACAAGTCCAAGTGAAGGTAAATTTGTCGATGGATTCACTAGGAAAAATTCAGGGAGACCAGGAGCAGATGGTAAGGGTGAGCAGGGCTCCTCCACCACCACCCTTGACAATACCAGCACGGGATGGGGCTGGGATCATGGGAGTTCCTAGGATGAATCTCAGCAAGGTGTCCACTGGGCTAAGGGGTTCGACTTCATCCGTAAACCCTCAGGTAACATTTCCACCCCCAACTCCAGTAGAGGTGATAGAGACTGGTCGGTCAGGAGAGGGAGGCCACAGTAGAGGGTGGATGCCTAAAATGGATTTTCCAAAGTTCAGTGGAAATGATGTTAGAATTTGGATTGACAAGTGTGAAACCTTTTTTGCAATGTATCAAATATCGGATGGATTCAAGGTAGCTGCAGCCACTATCTATCTCATGGATAGTGCAGCTCATTGGTATCAATCATTTAAACTCAATCATCCTGTGCATGATTGGCAACAGTTCAAGGAGGCTATTGTTGGAGAATTTGAAGGCAATGAACATAGGGACAAGTTAAGAGAACTGCTGCTGCTCAAACAGACTGGATCCGTAGAAGAGTACAAAAAGAAGTTTGAAATGCTAGTTTATCAACTAAAGTTGTATGAGGATTCGGTTGGGGGATTGATGTTGGTTACACAATTTGTTTTGGGACTAAAGGAAGACCTAAGAGCAACTGTTGAGATACAATTGCCGGATACAGTTGGGAAGGCTGCAGCATTGGCAACTATGCAAGAAGGTATTATAGAGAGATCCAGGAAAGGCTATGGGAAAAGTGTTTTTCAGAAAACCAGTGCAGCAGGTCCTACTAACTATGATAGTGGGCAAAAGTACAATGCTAGTACTCTGAGAGTGGATAAAGGGGATCTGTTGAAGGCCAAGCAGTTGAAAGATTATCGGAAGGCCAATAATCTTTGTTTTAAGTGTGGAGAAACCTACTCTCCTCAGCATCAGTGCAAGCTAACTACTGTGGGGCAATTGAAAGCCATACAACAAGTTGAGATTATACCCGATGAGCTATTAGATATTTTGGTAGAGAAGGAAGATCAAATAGAAGAAGAAGAGGCACATATTTCTCTGAATGCTCTTGCTGGGATCACTGCTGCCAATACCATACGGCTTAGGGCCTTGGTTAACAACAAGGTTATGCTAATTCTAGTGGATTCAGGCAGCTCTCATAGCTTTGTGGACAGGAAGCTGCTGCCCTATTTAAAATTGCCCATCCAGCCAATTCCTGCTTTTAATGTCAAGGTAGCAAATGGAGATATGTTGCTATGTGAATCTCAAGTACCTCAGCTACACTGGTGGATACAGGGAAAAACGTTCTCTCATGATATGAAAGTGCTGGAGTTAGGAGGGTATGATGCCATCCTTGGGATGGATTGGTTGAGTAAGTGGGGCACAATGAAATGCAATTGGGAGCAACAATGGTTAGAAATTATAGATCAGGGACAGATCGTTAGACTGCAAGGAGTCAAGAAAGAGATGGATAATATAACTGAAGTTTCTGATGATAAGTTGCTCAAATGGCAGGCTGGAAATGATATATGGGCATTGGCTTTAGTTGAGCAGATTGATCAATCAGTAACAAAACTGGAGGAATTTCCTATGGAGATTGAACAACTCCTTTTGCAGTACCATGATGTGTTTGAGGAACCCAAAGAGCTACCTCCACACAGAGAGTTTGACCATGCCATACACTTGTTTCCAAGCTCTCAACCAGTGAATTGTAAACCATATCGATATTCTCCTTTACAAAAAAATGAGATTGAGAAACAAGTTAAGGAAATGCTATCGGCTGGCACTATTTTACCAAGTATGAGTTCGTTTGCCTCTCCTGTTTTGCTGGTTAAAAAGAAAGATGGTAACTGGCGTTTTTGTGTGGATTATAGAAAATTAAATGCTCAGACTATCAAGAGTAAATTTCCTATGCCGATAGTGGATGAGTTACTGGATGAGTTAGCCGGGGCAAAGATCTTTTCTAAATTGGATTTAAGAGCTGGTTACCATCAGATTCGAATGGTTGAGGAGGATGAAGTTAAAACAGCTTTTAAAACACACCATGGGTTATTCCAATTCAGGGTGATGCCTTTTGGGCTCACAAATGCACCTGCCACTTTTCAATGTGTGATGAATTCGATTTTTGCAGAGTACATCAGAAAGTTTATGTTGGTTTTCATGGACGACATACTTGTGTACAGCCAGGATATGGATACTCATGTACACCATTTGGAGATCATACTAGCTACATTAAGGCAACATCAGCTCTTTGCTAAAAGGTCCAAGTGCTATTTTGCTGCTAATCAATTAGATTACTTGGGCCATATCATCTCAGATAAGGGAGTATCCACTGATCCAGAGAAAACAAGAGTGATGGAGCAATGGCCCATACCTTCAAATGTTACTGAGCTTCGAGGTTTTCTAGGACTGACTGGTTATTATAGGAAATTTGTTAAAAACTATGGTATATTAGCTAAGCCACTCACTGTGCTATTGCAAAAGAGGGGCTTTCATTGGACGCCTGAAGCTCAGTTAGCTTTTCAGAAGTTAAAAGAGGCTATGAGCACCACCCCTGTTTTGGTGCTGCCAGATTTCTCCAAGCAGTTTGTATTAGAAACGGATGCTTGTGATTTGGGTATAGGAGCTGTGTTATTGCAAGAAGGGCACCCTGTGGCTTTTTATAGCAAGGCATTGAGCAAACAAAATCAAAAGCTGTCCATATATGAAAAAGAATTCTTAGCTATTATGATGGCAGTAGATAGATGGAGACAATACTTGGTTCGAGGTCCTTTCATTATTAAAACTGATCACAAAATTCTCTGTCATTTGGAGGATCAAGTTTTGAATTCTGAACTACAAAGGAAAGCTATGACCAAACTAGTAGGGCTTCAGTTTAAATTTCAATACAAAAAAGGAGTTGACAATAAAGTGGCTGATGCTTTATCTAGAGTTGGTAAATTCTTCTCGGTATGGGCAATCTCGTGTGGACAGCCTGTGTGGCTCCAGGAGGTTTTAAATTCATATGCAGTAGATGTTTTGGCTCAATCTCTTTTGCAAAAATTGGCTTTTGGGAAGGGATCCTTTGAACAGTTTACATTAGTAGATGGGATTATCAGGAAGAATGGTGCTATTTGGGTGGGAGCCAATATGGGGTTACAGACAAAAATCATCCAGGCTTTTCACTCCACTTCAATTGGAGGTCATTCAGGAGCTCAAGCCACTTATCAGAGACTTAAACGGTTGTTTGCCTGGACTGGTCTAAAAGGGTCTGTTGACGAGTTTGTTAGACAATGTCAAGTTTGTCAACAAGCTAAACACGAGCACTGCAAGATTCCAGGTCTGCTAACTCCACTTCCAATTCCTGAGAATGCATGGCATGATATATCCATGGACTTTATTGAGGGATTGCCCAAATCAGAAGGGTTTTCAGTCATTTTGGTGATTGTCGATAGGTTTACTAAATACAGTCACTTCTTGCCTCTGAAACATCCTTTTACAGCAGTGCAAGTGGCTAAGCTGTTTTTGCAGAACATTGTCAGCTTCATGGCATGCCTCGGTCCATAGTATCAGACCGGGATAAGGTCTTTACCAGCAATTTCTGGAAAGAGCTATTTCGTTTGTTCGATGTCCAACTCAATATGGGGACGGCCTATCACCCTCAATCGGATGGACAAACGGAAAGGGTCAATCAATGTCTTGAGACATATCTCAGGTGTGCATGCCATCAAACACCTGCAAAATGGTCTCTTTGGTTACCTTTGGCTGAATTTTGGTATAACACCAATTACCACACAGCACTACAAGTCTCACCTTTCAAGGCATTATATGGGATTGATCCTCACTATGGTATTACCCCTGATCTGTCTACTACGGCTAATGTGGATATTCAGACTATGCTTCTTCAACGATCTCAGTTTGTGGAGTTGCTGAAACGACAGTTGGCTAGAGCTCAAGCTCGTATGAAACACTTTGCAGATGCCAAACGCTCTGAGCGCCAATTTCAAAAAGGGGAATTTGTTTTTCTGAAGCTCCAACCTTATGCTCAATCTTCAGTGGCAAATCGTCCCTGTCCCAAGTTAGCTTTCAAGTTCTTCGGACCATATGAGATTTTGGACAAGATTGGTCCATCGGCTTATCATCTCAAGTTACCTGATGACAGTCTTATACATCCAGTTTTTCATGTCTCTCAGCTTAAGCCATTTATGCCGAATTTCACTCCGGTTTCTAATGAACTACCTGATAGTATTTCTCTGGATGTTCTGGACACTGAACCGGAGGAGGTGATTGATCGCCGCTTGGTGAAAAAGGGCAATAATGCTCATTTGCAGGTTCTGATCAAGTGGAAGTTTCTACCTGCATCTTCAGCAACTTGGGAAGATTATCAAGTGGTCAAGACAAGATTTCCAAAGGCCGTCGCTTGGGGGCAAGCTCCGTTTCAAGGGGGGGCCATTGTCATGGATGACGCGGGATGCAGCAAGGAATAGAAGTGCTGTGTGTGGTGCAGCGTATTACATTCTGTGGGCTGTAATGCATTTCTGTAACGTGGGCCGTAATGGGCCGTATATGTGTGAGGCAGCCGAGTGCTGGCTTTAAAAGGAACGAGCTGTAGCTGGTTTGGTTTTGTCGAAAAAAAAAGAGAAGAACTCATTCTGATCTGATTCCCTTTCCTCTGTTCTTCTTACCTGCTCCTTCCTCTACCTCGAAACCTTCTATAGTTCATCACATTTGGTATCAGAGCTTTGTCGGATCCGTGCGACTTCCGCTCACCGGAGCTTTGATCGGTAAAATTTCGGCCGGAAGGTTGGTTGTTGCTCCGGCGACAACCGTAATTTCCTAAACCATCGGTTCGATTGGCGAAGGTAGGAAGAATCACGGCTCCTCCAAGGCAATCAGCCCAAGTGCGCCAAGTTGTTGAAGCTATGGCGGATATGGAGACGCGATTGGGAGAGCTACTGCGGTTGGAGTTGGCGGCGTTGAGGACCGATTTGATGACACAGGTGGCGGAATCGGTCAAGGAAGAGTTGAAGCACCAGTTAGCAACGATGGATCAGAAGTTGGAAGAACATCGTGAGACGTTGGAACAAGTCCAAGTGAAGGTAAATTTGTCGATGGATTCACTAGGAAAAATTCAGGGAGATCAGGAGCAGATGGTAAGGGTGAGCAGGGCTCCTCCACCACCACCCTTGACAATACCAGCACGGGATGGGGCTGGGATCATGGGAGTTCCTAGGATGAATCTCAGCAAGGTGTCCACTGGGCTAAGGGGTTCGACTTCATCCGTAAACCCTCAGGTAACATTTCCACCCCCAACACCAGTAGAGGTGATAGAGACTGGTCGGTCAGGAGAGGGAGGCCACAGTAGAGGGTGGATGCCTAAAATGGATTTTCCAAAGTTCAGTGGAAATGATGTTAGAATTTGGATTGACAAGTGTGAAACCTTTTTTGCAATGTATCAAATATCGGATGGATTCAAGGTAGCTGCAGCCACTATCTATCTCATGGATAGTGCAGCTCATTGGTATCAATCATTTAAACTCAATCATCCTGTGCATGACTGGCAACAGTTCAAGGAGGCTATTGTTGGAGAATTTGAAAGTAACAGAAGCAGAAGCACCAGCATGCCCAGTACTAGCAACAGAAACAGGAACAGGTGCTGAAGCAGAAGCATCAGCAACACTATAATTTTTTCCCCAATTCATTTTCTTCTTACCAAAAGCTGCAGGTTGTGATTGTCTCTGCAACCGAACTGAACCAAACTTACCCTCATATTGAGCAAAAGTGTTAGCCAATTCTGCTTTCACCTCAGTGAGGTAAGCAGAGTAATCAGTACCAGTGAGTTGAGACAGAAGCTGCAGCAAATTGCTAAAACCACGCATCTTAGCTCTAGGATCCAGAATAAATGCAAAAGCATAAAGCATAGGAATGTTTCTCCAATATTTCAGAAACTTATCCTTCATATAAACAACAGAACTTCTCAACAAAGAATCATTTTCATAAGAGCTCATATGACCAGCAATCTCAAGAATGTGGTGCAAGATTAGTGGTGAAGTGGGATAGTAAACACCAGAAAGAGCAACAGTGCAATCATAGAACAACTCCAAAAACTCTAAGATTTTGGCACCAACATACCAATGATCCTCTGTCAATAAAGAACGACCATCAACCTGTCGATGATGTGTGTGTATAAAGACAGAGAATGTTTCCTTGTATGGAATAACATGCTTAGGCATGAGATATGTGGAATTCCAACGCACATCCATATCTAAGCCAAATTTGCAAGGGCGCACTCCCATTGCAACACAATAGCTCTTATATGCAGCTATGCGTTGGTTGGAAGAATTCAAAAACGAAATAGCGGTTCTAAAAGCCTCCAGATAAGGCTTAAGCCTTTTTAGGCCAAACTTAACAATAAGATTGATGATATGGCAAGCACAACGTTGATGCAGAAACGCAAAACCAACATAACCAGATAACAATGGAGTCAAAATACCAATTGCAGTAGAGTTGGAAGAAGCATTGTCTAAGGTAATAGAGAAAATTTTATCTTTTAAACCAAATTTATCAACCACAGCAGAAACACGCTCAACAATATTAACTCTAGAGTGAGAGACATCAATAAGCCGTAAAGCAATTACCCTTTTTTCTAATTGCCACTCAGAATTGACATAATGAACAACAACACTAAGGTAATTTTCCTTAGCATTACCAGACCATATATCAGAAGTAATAGCAGCAGAAATAACAGACTTCAAGCAATCAACCAGTTTAGTACGACAATCAGTGAAATACTTAGTCAAGTCCCTAGTGGTGGTTTGCCTAGAGACAGAAGCAAAACGAGGATTGTGGGCACGCTTGATATACTCCTCAAATGCAGGAGATTCTCCAAAACAGAGAGGCAAATCCTCTCGAGCTATCAATCTACACAATTCAGTACGAGCAACTAGGGGACTGTACTCCCAAGGACTGAAAGAACCATCAGGGTTCAACTTAAGCAACGACTGAGTGAAAGCAGTGCCAGATTGCTTACCCTTGCATCTATCGCGGTGACGAATCAAGTGTCCAGTACCGCCACTAGAGATAGCAGTCAAGATTTTTTTGCAGTAATTACACTTAGCAGCATACCTTACTTTCTTACCGTTCTGCATCTTTGTCAACTCCTCGAAATCCTCCCACACATCAGAAGTGGGCTTACGGGTTCTACTCCTCTTACGGATAGAACTGGCCGGAGTGCTGGAACCCGTGGCCGTGGCTGTGCCCGTGGCCGGAGTACTGGAACCCGTGGCAGCGCCCTCGGGCTCGGGCTCGCCGTCCAAGTTCACAGGAGCAACGCTGCTACCGAACAAGGCTTGGCGCTCCTCGTCTTGCTCATCGTGCCCTTGAAGATGCATGTCGTGGTCGATGGAGGTCGGGTCTAGCGCCATCGCCGGCGTCTCCGGTCACTCAACGGCGCCGCGCCACCGCCTTACAAACAGATCAGAGAGAGATATGGTCAGATCGATGTCGATCAAGAACACAAAGCCAATCTCAGATCTGACCAATAGATGGCCAGATCTGAGAAAATAAACATGAAAGATCAAAAAAAAACTTACCTAGCGCGGCTGCGTCGGAGCCCAGAGACGCGGAGAGGCAAGATCTAGACCCTAGTCTCACACCAACTCGATCCAGCAAGATTCAAGAGCACAACAGAGGATGAGAGGACACGACGGCGAGCGACAAGAGGCCAGCGTCTCCGGCGAGCGGGGGAGGAGGAGGAGTGTCAGTGAAGGAGGAGGTGGAGAAGCTTCGGCGAGCGGCACTGCTCGAGAGAGAGAGAGAGAGAGAGTAAAAACGAAGAGACGCAGCGCAGCGAGAGCGAGACTGCGAGTGCGAGAGGGAGGCAGAGAGCCGTTTTAGGGTTAGAAATTGGGGGAGGCCGGGAGGGGGCGGCGGCGATGTTCCCTTTTATATGGGGGCGGGGCGCGGAGAGGGGGGGCAGCAGCCAGGGCCCAGCAGAGCAGGCCAGGCCGTGCGGCCCAGGCCCAGGTTGGCGGGGGTGCGCGTGTGCGGGCGTTCGGCCTCCTCTGATCCTCTCCCGGATAAACAGGCCTCAACGGGCTGGCTCTAACACGGGCCGTGCCGTGCCGGCCCATGGGCTGGGACGCCGGCCGGCACGACCCGTGTTAGATCGTGCCGGGCCGGGCCAAAACAGCGGGCTCACAGGCCGGCCCATCAGAACATCTATACCTCCGGCCAGTCGGCCACTGATGCATGTGAGTTCAGGATATAGTCAAAGTTTAAGAAATTTAGATATAAATAAATATTTAGATTGATAAAAAATAATTGGTGTGCGTGTCAAAAAATTCATGTAATTTTATTGATCGTCGATATTGTATTTTAGGATTGTGTGAGCGCGAAGTGTTATTCAAAATTACGAGAATTGTGCCTAAAAATAGTTCTGTAATTTGGTCATCCACGCCAACAGTTCTAGGTTGAAAAGCTATTCGAGAGTACCATGGTGGAACACGGAAGGGACATCCATTAGTTACGCGGTGGGCCGGTGTCTCATGATTAGCAGCTACAAACAAATGAAATGAAGAAATAAGAATACTAACCCCGCGTATATGTGTGTATGCAATTCCATGCACATTATTTATCAATTTATCAGTTTATCAATGAACTTACTCTAGATTCAGACCTCTCTTCTCCCATCAGAGGTTTACACCATCATTATGACTTTGCATGTGCATTGAGCATTTTAACACCCACGCGTGTACACGTGTGGTGTAAGTTGCATGTATCCAAGTTCTAAAAATCCATTTTTTCATAAAATCTCTCTAGTTTCGCCTATTTTCTTCTTCATCGTCCCTCACCACGCCACTATGCTGCATTGCCCTCCCTAGATTGGTGAAGTTTTGGGTTTTCTTTGAGAGATTTCAAGTGAGAAGCATGATTCTGATGAGTTCCATGAGGCAATGACAATTTGTATGAATGAGGGGGGTTAGCACCGTTCACAAAACCCCTAGAACACCCCTAGGAATGGTTTGATTTTAAAAAAATTTAAATACATCAAGCTCTAGCGATTTTTACCTGTTTTCGATGGTTTCCTGAAACGGTAGTTCTTTTGGGTTATATGTATTTTAACATTAGCTGGGAGAGACGGATTGGGAGGATAAAAATAGAGTGGTTTTTCACTAGTCTGGATGTGGTTCATAAGGCGTGAAGCTATGTATTTCCGTGCTAAACCATGTCTATAAAACAAATCCCTAAATCATAAAAGAACTAAGAGCATTTCCGATGGCGTCCTAACTCCTAAGTTAGGATGTCCCAACTCCCAACCACTATTCACACCTTCCGACGGCGTCCTAAGTTAGGATGTCCCAGCCACTATTCTCACCTCCTTTAACTATTCATCTATATTTCTCTCTACTATTTTATTTGTTACAGTATTAGAACGTTCTAAATCAGAACCCATTGGACAAGCACTACGGGATGGACCATGGACTGGCCCTCCATCAAAAAGTATAAAATCGAATGCCATTGCAGTTAGTTCAAATTAATGTTGTATAGTACGTTGAACCAAAATGTTACATCAAATTGAATTTTGTCGTAGTAAGTTAAATAAATTGCTGCAACATTGAAACATAAAAACACTGGAACTAAGTGCTGAAACATTGAAAAATAACCGTTGCGATATTTATTCATTTCAATAAGAGCACTAAAACATTAAAAAGTAGTTGTTATAATATTTGAGTTAGAGAACATTTGAACGAAAGATCACTGAAAAATTGAACAACATTTGCTGCAACATTTGAAATAGAGTGCTGAAACATTGAAAAATAGTAGCTTCAATATTAAAATTAGAGCACACCGCAACATTTAAATAAAAACACCAAAACATCGTCGGAGGAAAAAGAAGAAATGTTTCAAAAAGCCAAATAGAATGTTGCATAAGAGCAAACGAGATGTTGAAGTTTTCACGTGTGGATGCTTTAGATTAAATTTGGGATTATCTTCTTCCCAATCCTGCGTTATCCTCTTAAATCCGTCCATGTTCTTCAAATTTTGTGCATCTTCTTCTCCAGTCGGACATGGGAAAGAGAGATGGGAGAAAGTAGATCGGGTATGTAGAGAGGAGGGAGCGAAAGGGAGATGGTGGTAGCGGTGGTTTGGGCTCCGGTGACGTCGTGACGATGATGCTCTAGCCAACGGCGGCGACGGCGAGTTAGCGGCTTCGACGAGTGAATCAAATGGCCTCCGTGCCACACCTATGGGCTATTGGGCTGCGGCTCAATAGTCCATCTCCCTCGCTTGCGAGCGAAGGCATGGCTCTTGGCAAGGAATGAGTGAAGCAAGCAAAGCAACCCAGGTGAGGATAGTCTTGGAAATAGCGGGACCCGAGCACGTGCGAGTAGCGGACGCAGCAGCAAAAGCACATCCCGCGCAGCAGCGGTATCGGCAGAGACAAGATGGGAAGTATTGGACGCCCTAACTAAAATATTACCGAAGAACTAAAGCTTTTCGTTAATCATTAGACGACTGTTTTTTTTGAAAAAATTTAGTCGATTTTCTCACATATCTCTATTAAATCTTAAAGCTTTTCGTTAATCATTAGACGACTGATTTTTTTGAAAAAATTTAGTCGATTTTCTCACATATCTCTATTAAATCTTTTATATGTATTATACAGATATCTGATCTATGGTAAAAAAAAAAAAAGACGTAAGCCGGTTCCAAGAATTAAACGATTGGAGAGCTCTTTCGGCAACTAATGTATGTACAGCATCTGGTTTGCGGCCGAAAAGTGGGTTAATAACAGCGGCTACAAGGACACAATCTTGATTTGATCGAGTACTTTCAGCACGTCAATTGGCCACGTCAAACACGGCCAACTGGGAGTGGGCACGCACCGCCGTTGTCGCACTGCTGCTCTGCGGCCTTGCCGTCGCCGGCGACCTTCGCGGCCTTGGCCGGGGGGTCAGTGTCGCCTCCCCGCGCCGACCCCCACGCGGAGAACGTGCGCGTCAAGAACGACATGTTGGGCCACCGGCCGGACTGGCCGAGCCGGACGCTCCTCGCGGCGCGGCCGCCGACGAAGCCGCGTTGCGTGGTCCCGTCACCAGCCGCCCGGTGCGCCTGGAGGCTCGTCGTGCGCCGTAGCTTGCCGGTGGCAGCGAGCTCACTGAGGACGGACTCGGGCAGCCTCAGCGTGTACCGCTCCGAGCTCTCGCCGGCGCCGGCGAGCGAGTGCCCCGTGGTGTGCGAGCGCGGGAACTGCGCGGGACGCCGTCCCGACTTGTTGCGCAGCGCGCGCTTCACGCTGCCGATGCGCATCAGCTCGGCCGCCTCCTCTCTTCGTGTCCTCTCTTCCTCCGCCTCCTCGGCGTCGACGGTGACCACGGCCACTTGCTCCGGCGGCGCCGCCACAGAAGATTCTTGCGCAGGCGGTTCCGTCGCAGGGTTAACTTGCTCTGGCGGCGGCGGGGGGGCCTCGTCGTCGGGGACGAGGCTCGCGCGGCAGACGGGGCAGGTGACGTGCGACGCGAGCCAGGCGTCGATGCAGTCGGCGTGGAACGCGTGGGAGCACCTGGGGAGGAGGCGGAGCATCTCGTCGT
Source organism: Raddia distichophylla (assembly GCA_005191435.1). NCBI lineage: Eukaryota > Viridiplantae > Streptophyta > Magnoliopsida > Poales > Poaceae > Raddia > Raddia distichophylla. Next base: position 1,136,340 of record SPJY01028649.1, on the reverse strand, counting down.
CGTCGAACTCGCTAAGGCACACGGCGCACTCGAGAGCGCCCTTGCCGGCCTTGTGCGCCTTGACGTCGGCGTAGGCCATGGTGGGGAACGCCTCGAGCACGGCCGGGTCCACCCCTCTCACCCTCCTCGACCGCGCGGCGCCCGGTGCGAACGTCATCCCCACCGCCGGCCGCCCGGTACCGGAGTACTCCCCTGGCCCGCCGAGCGGGCCGCCGGTACAGCGCCGGATGTAGATCGAGAAGAAGCCGAGGAAGAAGAAGGCTGTGACGAGCACGACGATGACGATCGCCATGGACGGGTTCTTGGGGTCGAAGTAGCTCGGCCCGGGGCCCGTGCCCTGCTGCGCCGCCACCAAGTCTGCGGCGCCGGCGAGCACGACGGCGGCGAGGAGAAGGAAGCGGCAGCTATTGCTGCGGCCGCCCGTCGGGCCCATGGGTTGGGGTGGTCAGTGGATGGAGGACGGTTGCTGCTTCTTTTTCGGGTGGGTGTGCGGAGTGGTGCAGGGAGACAAGGAGAGTGTTCATAAGCACGACACTAGCTCGCGCGGGCGCCGTGCTTGTGAAGTTACGGTGATGAGCGTTTAATCCACCGCCGACATCAGTGTTTCTAGCCTGCATAAGGTGCAGAGTTTTACATCCACTAGCCTGATTTCCGTGAAAGAAAAATACTAATGTCGTGTTTCATACTTTCATAACTGGTTTATAATGCTTTAGAGCATCCCCAGCAGGGGCATTAAATTTCCCTCCATCGCTACAGTAATCGCTACAGTAAATGCTACAGTGCAACCTGCTACTCGCATGGATCAAATTCCCTCCCAATGCATTTGAAATTTTTTGAAGTAGATGCCTTTTTGAGGGGTGAGATGGGAATGCTCTTATGATTTTCATATTTTTATGCAGTGTTTCGAAAGTGCTTAATGAAGTATTATGTTTAAAATGATGTTTTATGACTGTGTCATATTTAATGTGGTGTTTTAGACTATACAGCATCTTCTGTGGCAGTCGCTTTGTGCATTGGTGGGGGAGGGGCTTGGGCGAAAGCCCTGCCCATTCCTAGGCGGATGGTGACACACCTTTAGTGACGTTCCTCTCGCTAGAGGCATCATCTTACAGCCCCTTCCCTCATTTCGGGTGATACCCTGGTGATCGCACGACGGCGGCGGGTCTTACCCGCCGTTACCTTATTGGAGGCGTCGTGTTAGTCACTGCTGCACTTTTTGGTTATCTACTAGGTCTGCTAATTCGGAGTCGTCCATCGTTGTGTGTGTTGGTAGTGCGTTCGGCATGGCCGGTGTTGTTTCCTTCCCCTTCCCTTCTAGTTGTGTGTCGCCGCAAGGTCTCTTGGCCTTGCGCTTGTGGGCTCGGCCGTTTGGCCAGGGTGTGCAGCAGCCTTGCTGCGTTGTAACTCTTGTAACTTTGGTGCGTCGCACCGTTTTTCTTCTTTTAATGAATGGATGGCAGCTCTCCTACCTTTTCCTTCAAAAAAAAATATATAGTGTTCTCATGCCTCCCTCTCTCTGCATGAAACGTAGCCAGTTTTAATTCCAGGAGATTTTGGAATATACCACCACAAAAAATCAAAGTTTCAAAATATACCATCATGTCTCGTTGACATGTGAGATTCCTATGTCATAGGTCTATAGCAGTAGGGTATGGTGGTATATATTTTGAATTATATGATCTTTGGATTGTGCCAAACAAATTATTTTTTGTCGACCTTTTCTAAATTATTCTTTTTTCAAAAATGCTTTGATATTTAGATCCATTTTTTTAAAAAAATATTAAGTCACAAGTTAAAAAACACTCAACTCCAACTTTAGTTATCAGTTCATCACCTCCAACTTTTTGAACCACTTTTCAAGATTCTTGAGGTCTAGTTTTTAGTAAATGATCAAATAATTTTAGCATAACTAGAACCCATCCACATAGAAAAAACGGCTTGGAAAGCTTGAGGCATGAATCCCTGTGACAAAAAGGGGAACAGTACGTATCATAATTGCATGAACAATTGTTGCATTGAATCAATTATATAATCAAAATAGGGTTCAATAAAGTCATCATGTTAATCTTAAGCTAGGTAGAATCTAACATTAATCGAAAAGAAAAAAAGAAAGATGTATACCGTGAAATTCTGTGATAGATCTCACATTATAATGATTTATATTACAATAATAGTTTATATTCAGTACCACAATAAATAATAGTAATTAAAAAAGTTTGTATCAAATAAAAGATTAGAAAATAAGTTCATCTTAAATACGAGATGTAGCCGTGTAAATAAGCGGTATGTCTCGCTAACTCTGGAAGGTTGCATCGAGTGCCTAGAGTGGGCGGCGAATCTGGTGGTGATTCTCGGTTTCCTTTCGTCGAAGCCGGCTTTAAGCTTGGGGTTTTGATGCGATCAACGAAGGTCGAAGGATCGCGCACGGCAGTTGCAGCAGGCATGTGAATTAAATGCACCTCCACAGTATCTTTTCCCCAGCTTCCATTAAAATTTAGTTTACACCGTCCTTCCCCGTCAATAATCTATCGCGGCAGCAGGCAGTGGAGCAGAGCCAGCCCGACCGCCGATGGCCAACGGCGGATGAGCTGCCGGTGAGCCGTGAGCGCGACCAAACGACCTTTGCGTGGTGTAACGTCCCAAATTTGAAAACCAATTTGACACGTTAATAAATTCCTTAAACTGCACGATTTAAAAACATTAAAATATTTAAACATCATGGCATCTTCATCTCATGCATGGCCTTTTAATTAAAATTGTGTTTTAAATATTTTAAGTATGACCTTTGGTGGGAAATATGGCATTTGGTTTAAATTATAATATTTTATTAAGGCCAAAAGCCTAAAATTATTAATCCAATCTGGGATAATTATTTCTAGAGCTAAAGTATTTCACCCAAATTATGGCTTATTCAAAAGTTTAATCAAAAGAAAATGCCTTTGGAAATCAGAAAATTTAAAATGTTTCATTCCTTCTCGGCTCAAGTCGGCCCACTTCCTCTTTTCCTTTTTCTTCCCCACCCCTCCTTTCCTCCTCTACCTGGGTTGCTGTCGCCGCGCTGGCCCACTCCGCCGCAGCCCAGCTCCCCTGCTCCTGTGAGCGTGGCTCCGCTGACAGGTGGGCCCGCCTCATCAGCCTCTTCCTCCTCCTTCTCCCCTACATCGCCCCCTGTTCGCCAGTCGCCGCCGCTGTTCTTCCTCTCTCCCGAGGCCTCATTGGCTTGTCTCTCCACGCAGTCGTTCGTCTCTATCGCCCCTCCGTACCCTCTTCTCTCTCTTTGCCCTTCTTGTCTTGTCGACGGCCAACCCGACGCGATGCTGTCACGCCACCGGCTGGAATTTGCGACGGTGATTGCCAACCTCGCGCGCCGCGTTAAAACGTCCCAGGCGAAGCGTGCCTATAAATAGGGCACTGCTACCTTTTGCCTCTGCTTCGCGCCGCCGCCATGTCGTTTGCCCGAGCCGGAGCGTCACTGTCCCCTGCTCCGCCAAAAATTTCCTTCTTCCTCTCCTACCTCGTCTCCTTTCCTCTGATCCGTGCTTCCCTCGAGTGTGATCCGCAGGTCGCCCCAGTGTAGCCCGCGCCGGTGATTTGGAGCCGTGTGGTCCGCGTGCATGCACCGGAGCCCCACGCCGTCGCCGCCGCCACGGTCTCATCACCCTGCCACCCCTTCGTCCCGACGAGCTCGAAGGTAGCATTCCCCGTCCATATCGTTCCTTTCGGCCCAAGGTAAAAAGCTAGGGGTGGGAACCTCGCTGGCGCCGTGTGGCCCATGGGTCGCCACAACCACGGATCGCCGCGCCGCCTGCCCCATCCACCTCTCAGGGTGATTAAACCTCCATTGCATTCGCCTCGCTCGTACCTCGCTCTCAGTGCGTCCAATCGACCTCCGGTGGCCGGCGTCGTCGCCGCCGTGGATATCGCCGCCACCCGCCGGAGCCTCACCGGTTTTTCCTCTTTGCCGTGCTGGAGGCGCCGACAGGTGGGGCCAGGGGAGGGCCCCGCCAGTCAGCCGCGTGTGTCGCTCCTCTCTCGCCGCGCGGCGCTGGGATGCGCCTCGGTTTGGGCCGCCCGGCCGAGCCAGCCCAACACCGGAAACCCCCTATTTTCTTTATTTTCTTTCCCCTCTATTTTCTGTTTGAAATCATTATTTGGTATCTTGAAGCATTATTAAAAATATCTGCTGTATGGTAAAAATTCTGAAAAAATTTCTACAAATGCTTTAAAGGTCCCTTGACTTTAGAAAATATTTATTAGCACTGCCATACATACAACAAGCATTTATTAGTAGAATTCATGGCTTAGGAATTTCATCATTTCATGTGTACATAGGTCATTTGGCATAGTTTTCCTGTTAAAGAAAAATGTATGGAGAATAAGGTTTGCTGCATTGTCCTTAAAACAGCAAGGCATTAAATATTTTGCTTATGTATGTTGTGTTGCTTTGCATATGCGTGTGCGCGTTTAGGAGGTCAAGGCCCCGAAGACCCGATCGACGACGTCCCCTTCGTTTTCCCCGGAACCGATCAAGGCAAGTCCCCTTTGAACATATCGTGCAACCATTTTCGTTTGTTTAGAAACTATTTGTTAGGATTGAGAACATGCATGCTACTTTAAAATGACAAACGCCGTATTTACTAGCTTTATATATCATGCCAAATAGAAAAGGTAAGAAATAGGGTAGGACTAAACCTAAGGCTAAAATATAAATTGCTCTTATTTAGATACTCCGTTGTGGTAGAATAAATGCTTAAAAACCTTTTTGTGCGAAGTGATATAATCATTTGTGTGAAATGAGATTATTGTTGAGAGATGTTTGGGAAAAATGTGGTTTAAAGATAGTGCATCAAGGGTGATGCTTAGTAGGTAATGATTTTCCTCTTACCCCAAAAATCTTCCGACTAGGGGGAGATATTTTTGTCGGTTGGTGCAATGCGGCACCAGTTTGAGAAAACTGGGCTAAAATATCAACTCTCTCCTAGTCTAAGGACTGTTCGTCTTATGATCCTACGAACTAAGCCATGACAGTACGACCTCGAGCCCCGGTATGGGACGGGCCCGGTCGTTAGCCCTTGTGGTTAGCGGTCTTGTGACGAAACACCTCTGGTGCGTAGCCTCTCGAGGGTAAAGCGTACCCACTCTGCAAAGTTAAAACTATCATGATAGCCGTGCTCGCGATTATGAGCGTGCGAAGGGACTGTTCATATGGTAGTTCTTCATTTTAAAACCAGTTTTAGAAAAGGGTTTTAAACGAGGGATTTGAGATGAGTAAAGAATTTGAGGAAGTTTTCGTTTGAGTTAGGTGCCACCGGCTACATTCCGGATTGGGGGTCGGCCTACCGGGAATTGTCGCGCGGAATGGACCTAGCCGTTTTGAGAAAAGAAATGAGAAAGGGTTTTGTTCTCGCTATGGCACTGAGGCCAAGTGGCGAGAACCGTTTGAGAAGAGCCCAAAGAAAATGTTAAGACTTATTGTTTCTAAATTGCTTTGCCAAAATTAGGCCAATAAATGCATTTTCGCAAAATATCCTAAGCTCTCCTTGTACTTAACCACATCTGCATCATTCCCGACTTGCGAGTACAATTTGTACTCATCCTCGTTTTTCTCCTCTCCCTTTTCAAAATTTTAACAGCTGGTCCGTCCGACTATGGCCCGCCATTCGAGGAGGAGAACCCTGATTACGATGAGGAGGCGTTCTCCGAAGAAGATTATGAAGAGTAGGGTTGCGTGTTCCTACAGCCCTCGTGCCTGTGGAATAAATAAATTTCTAGGTGTTGTAATAGGCTTGTATCGTTGTGTACATTGTATTGCGGCCTGCGAGCCGTTGCTTGTGTTTGTATTGGACTAAGTTTCCTCTTTGTAATAATTAGAACGTTGGTAATGTACCGTTTCTGTATAACTATGTGTACTAGCCATGATCCTTGGGACTAGTACGTTTTTGCGTAGGTGGAATCCGATCTTCTAAATCGGGTGCCGACATGTGGCTAGCGCAAAGAGCGACCAAGCGTGCGTCGTGGGGTCAAAGCGGCAGACTGGGGGGAAGGAGAATTCGTAGGGCGTTGCGTTCTCTCGTGGGGATAGTTATGCGGTGTCTGGGACCGCTAGGGAGCGCGATGCGCCGTCAACATCTATGGGAAAAATCATTTCCAAACTTTCAACGAAGTGTTTGGTTGGTGTCCTTAACTTGCAAATAAATGCTCTATTTTGTCTTTAACTTTTAAATTTATGTAAGAAAGAACTAAACTTACCGTAAATATGGCAACGTTGTGTTCCAACCACGTAGGCCTCTGTTGAGATACCTCAAAATACCCCGTTATTATGTTTCATGTTTTACAAGTTTCAGCCTATAAATAGGCACACCATGTATTACGTAACCGTGAACCGTCAATACTAGATTTGATTTCTTTGTTTTTTTCCTTTCATCTTAAACGAGTTTTTCCACGTTAAATTTGGTGTCCACTTTTCCTTCTAACCCTAACAAGTGTTAAAGGTTTTGAACAGAGTGAACATATTGACTTTAATGAGGTTTTCTCTCGTGTTGGTCATCACTCATCATTCGGCCTATGCTTGTTATTGTTGAGTGAAGATATTGACTTTAATGAGGTTTTCTCTCGTGTTGGTCATCACTCATCATTCAGCTTATGCTTGTTATTGTTGCTTCATTTGATTTAAAATTAGAGTAAGTTGATGTTAAAATAATTTTCTTTATGGTGATTCAGAGGAGATTTTCGTGACACATCACGAGGGTTTTGTTGCTTTCGTTTTAAAGCATTTAGTTTGTAATTTGAAGAAATCTCACTATGATTTGAAACAAACTTCAAGGCAGTGATATGAGAGGTTCAGCACATTTACCATTACTCACAATTATTCTTGAAGCAATTATAACCATTGCATTTATTTCAACCTTTTTCAATGGATCTTTTGTGCATGTGCTATTTTATATTGATAATATGCTTATGGTTTCTCATGACAAGTTATTAGTTGATCAATTAAATTTTACTTAATCATGAATTTGAGATGAAAGATCTTGTAGCAGGAAAAAAAATCTTAGAATGAAAATTTAGTGTGATCGTTAGGTTGTACTTTATTTCTCTCTTGTAAAGGTTATATTAAGAATGTTCTTGAATGATATAATATCAATAATTGCAAGCCTGTTTCAACACCTTTTGCTTCACACTTTAAATTATCTTCAAGTCAATATTTTACCAATAAAGAGGACAAGGAGTATTTGTCTCATGTACCTATTTCAGTGTAATTGTGAGTCTTATGTATGCCATGATCTGTATAAGACCTTATTTGTCTTATGTTAGTGTGGTTAGCATATTTATGCATAATACCGGTAAAGAACATTAGATTGCAGTTAAGTGGATTCTTCGTTATTTAAAAGGTACTTCTGACTTTGGCTTAATGTTTGACAAAATTTTTTTGATGGAGATGGAAAAAGTGATTGGGTTTGTTGATACTAATTACGCCAATTATTTTGATAAAAGGTCTATTTTTGGCTATGTATTCTCGTTATGTGCTTTTTCAGTGAGCTGGAATACTTCTTTACAATCTATTGATGCACTTTCTACTATTGAAAAAGAATATGTTGCAGCTATTTAAGGTGTTAAAAAACTATTGGTTGTGAGGTCCAGTTTCCGACATTGGTATTTCATAGGATACCAGTACTATTTATTGTGATAATCATAGTGCTATTTGTTTTATTAAGAATTATATGTATCATGCTAGGACCAAGCACATTGATATCAAGTACCACTTTTATCCGCAATATTGTTGTTGATGACAAGATTGTTACGTGAAAGATATATGTTGATGAAAATCCTGTAAAAATGGTTACAAAGCCATTATCTAATACCAAGCTCAAGCATTGTTTTGACTTAATTGGCATTCGAGGAGCTTAATGCCCTTTAGGGTTTATGGGAAATATTTCTACGAATTTAGAGTTAAGGGGAGATTTGTTAGAGTATGCCTAAAAATACCCAACTATATATTTCTTGTTTTACAGGTTTTTTGGCCTATAAATTGGCGCCTCATGTACTCTTTAACCTGAACTATCAATAGTAGATCCGTTTCCCATGGATTTTTTCCTTCCACCTTGGAGGTAGTTTTTCACGTTAAAGTTGGTCTCCACTTTTCGTTCTAACCCTAACAACATCTAATTCAAAGGAAATTTTGTTAAAGATAGTATTAAGAGCAATCTCAGGGTGCCATGTCTGATAAGAAATGTTTTACGGGGTAATCTGTAGGAAACATCGTTAAAGTACTAATATAACATTTTTGTCAAATTTTATATGAAACATGTTTAAGAAATTATTCAAAGATGCAATCAATATGAAGAGCAAAACAAAGTGTTTCAAATACTTCTTTGCAAATATCTCATAAGTAAACAAAATGTTTTTCAAAGAGTAGACAATTTTTCACATGATCAAGTTTTACGGAAGCAAACAAATTTCTCACAAGTGCAACACAAAATATGTCAAATATTTAGTAATAATGCTTCAAACGTATATGGAAAATGTTTTCAGGTGGGTTCTACGGTGCATTTTCTCTGGTTAGCTCCTTGTGCCTCTCTTTGGCTTCTTTGTCATCTTCCCTCCAAATCTTGTGCGGCACTGTTGTCATCTTCCTCTGATCATGACCACCCCGCATCTCCGTCCGGCTCAAAATCAGTGTGGAGTGTGGCCTCACCACCAGCAACATTAAGCACATTGAGTGGGTGTCCTTTTGTGCTGCTCCGATTGGGGGGGGAGAAGGAGAAGGGGAAGAAAGGCCTTCCACTCTCTCCGGCGTTGAAGAGAGAGGGAAGGGAGGAAAGAAAGAGAGAAAGAGGATGAAGGAGCTGGAGGGAGGGACATGAAAAGGAAGAGGAAAGCCCTTTGTTGCTCTCTTCTTTGCACACAGAGAAAGAGAGGATGTCTAGGAAAAAGGGATGAAGCACAATGAGAATGGGATAGGTGAATTCTTTAGTGCATGTTTGGTATGTTAGGGGGAAATCTCCTAGGTAGAATAAAAAAATGGTGTGTTTTTCTTTCATTTTATTTTCTTAGGTTTCTTCCCCATCTCTCCTTGTCCTCCATTTCCCTGAGATCCTTCACCTACCATGCCATGGATATTGTCGTCATGTTGTTGGGGGAATTTTTCCAACAACGCACCGTCATAGAGCCATGCCACGTCATAGGGGGAGCTACACTGCCACCGTGTTGTTAGGGGAGTTGTGACATCGTCCGTGTGACCACAGCACCACTTGGGAGTCGTGCTGTCGTTGCGCCATGCCATCAGGGGAGTTTCATCGCCGCCTACTCGGTGCTAGCCTCCTCTATAGTTTCCTCGGCAAAGACGAGGATTAATGTTGGGGTTGACAGAGGTGGGTGGAGCTAGTGAGTTTGCTGCATAGGACTTGGAGGAGTCAGTAAGGGGATGATAGAGACAAGCGGCTTGTAGCTACGACTAGACAAGGAAAAGAGGTCACAAGGGTGGCGGCAAATACTTTTCCCTTGTGGAACTCACTGTGTTTGGGAAGGGATGTGTGTCTCTGATGGGCTTCCAAATGCACCCAAACTTGGGCATGCGAGTTTCCGACCCAGCCAGGATCCCAATTGGTATGATGTGGGAAGCTCTTGGCATAACATGTGTAGGACTCACTCAATTGATATGATGGATCAGACGTTCATATGGCAGTATTATTAAAAATTCACATGTATAGGATCTTTTTGAAGTTTTTAAGAAAAATTTTAGATTTTTAAATTTTTATTGCCAAAAATTTAAGTTCTAGTAAAATTATGGCCACATTTTATATTTTAAATAAAATAAAGTAATTACACATACTAGACCCAATCATATATAGAAAACAGGCAAATTTGCATGAAGTTTCACGATAATCAGTTGTCACCGGTCTTTCCAATATTTTTAATCTTAATTTTAATTTTTATAATTTAATTTTCTGATATTATCGAAATTTATATTTTATGGTTAAAAATTTGAGTGAATTTCTAAATTTTAAATATAAATGAAAATCTTAGACATCATTTATTTTTACCCGACCCTGTCGTCATCTACGAAAACAGGCGAATTTCCTTGAAATTTCGCTCAATAGTTTTCCTCGTCCCGGTCCAACTGGCGTAGCGAGAGACCGAAGGTGCTACCGACGGCTTGAATAGGGTGTGCGAGAGAGGACTTGGGAACGCCTGGTCCAACTCCAATCACACGAAAACCTGCTGTAAATACCATGTACGAAACCGCAATGGCAATAATAATCACTGTAAATTTGTTATTACTCTAGCTAGTACTGTTGTTTTTCCAGGGCACTGTCAAATCGAGTACCTGTTATATGAGTTAAGAGTGCTTGGACAGCAGCTGTCAGGCAGCTGTTTTCCCTTGATTCAGGGGGCGGCGCTTTGCAAGAAGAAAAGGTTCACATGAAAAAGTTGAGTTACTGAATATCGAAAAGGGAAAAAATTATGATCTACCAAACAGCCCAGTGCTGTAGCACGAACGAAACGCAAGAAAAAATCGATCGTAACAGAAAGATCGCACAGGAGTGGTTAGAAAATTCCAGTAATCCAATTCAATGCTGTGATCAGGTAGGGCTACCGTAAAAATCTGTAAGGCCACCTTCAATGCAAGTTGCTTAGAGTTAGTTGCTTAATGTGTCACATCACTAAGCACCCTTATAAAAACTCTTCCTCCCAATACATCACAGCTTCCAGAGATGTTTATAAACTATAACTGTTTTTTTAGCACCTGGACCAGGTGCTTTAATCTCCAATGGCTGGTGTCTAGCGTAACAGGAAAAATACAATCAACCAGCTGCTCGATAGAGATGGGAAGGAAGCATCGAGGTAAGCAGCTGTAGAAAAAAAGGTCACAAGCACCGGGTAGCAGTCAATGCCAACTTAGGCATATTCTCTCTTTTCTAAGCACCTCTATTAGCTGATGTGACAAAAAAAACCGGTTTTTTCTCTAAGGATCTACTTAAGCATCTGCATTGGAGATGGCCTAATGATGCACTGCGTGACAGCTACTGTAACGAATCTTGTTAGCTTCTATGATCTCGAGAAAAAAAAGAAAAAGAAAAAAAGAGAGAGAACGGTGGCACAGGGACGAAAAAGTGGCAGCCATGTGCAGTACGACTGGCAAACAACCGGCGTCCGATCAGTGGACGAGAACGACAAAGCTCATCGAGGTTCGTCAGTTCCTTATCACAGTCATAGTGTCACTGTACACGAGTGTCGTCGTCATCACAGGCAAGCTGCAAGGTTTCCTTTGAAATCCAGATAAGGGAGACCTCAGAGTCAGAGGTTCAGCAAAGGCTGCGCTGCGTTTTCTCAATAATTTTTTTTTCCCTGTTGTTAAAAGGGTTGATGAGAGAATGAACGTGTTGGTTTAAGATGGAGAAAGGAATGAACCGTATGTTTTAGCAGTTTAGGACCTCTTTGCAGTTTGCATCAACTTCTGTGGATGAATAATAACGCTTTAAAATTAGACAAACTGTAAGATAATCTTCTTATTTTCCTAAACGGTATTTGACTGTCTTCTGGTGTTAACTTTACTGAATCATGTCAATATAGACAGTAGATACAGGAGGCATCCTGCCACAAGCAATACGCAGTTTGGTCTCTCCAGCAGTGAACTGCCTGCAAAGAAAAAGTGATTGTTAACACAACGAGGGGCACGGATACTGAGTCAAACTGCAAAAGAAAACACTTCATATATCGAGTGTATAATAATAGCAGAGGGTACTAAAGCCAATCCAAGTTTTCCTCAGCTACATATGAATACATATGTCTTTATGGCCATAAGGCCATTCGATTTGCACCAAGATCCGTGCTCAGCCCAAAGTGGTATTTTTGTAAAAAACATCTCTAAAACTTTTTCAAAGAATCAATCAGGTCCTTCCTCCTCTCTCTCGGGCCGGAAGTCGGCGCGGCCTCAGCGCGCGCAGCCTGAAAGCGCGGCGTGGCGCGGGGCGACGCGGCAACCAGCGTCGTATGCAGGACAGCCGGTGGTCATGGGTGGCGGCGGGTGGTGGCCGGCTCACCTATGTGGAGGAGAGAGACGATGATAGGAAGGAGGACTGGTTTGAATGAGAATCGAAAGTGGAAGGTGCATTTTGGAAAAAGATTGAGGAGGTGAGTGGTCTGAGCGCGAATTTTGAAGCACATCATGTGGTCGTGGAGGTACATGTCCCTGCATATACATGTGGGAATGAATTACCGGTACTAAAGCTCATCTAGCAGAGTCACTCTGCTCCCCAAAGCCACTTGTCATGGGGTGAGCACTTCGACCACAATCGTCGGGACAATTGATATGATAAATAGTTTGATGTAACATAGTAATATACGCCTATGTTAATAAATGGATTACATACTGATTTCAGTTTATTTAGAACCAAAAAAAATTATAGGAAATGGTTCAATTTCTGCAGGTATTGTTAAAAAAAATCCCTTATACCAAATGGAGCCTAGATGTTACCCAAAAACAGTGTTATGTATTATCGTTTTATACGATGATTGTAAATTATTGTTTTGAAGTGATTGGATAATGAAAGAAACAATGGAGAAGTGGTGAAGGATGATGAGCTGCTTACCAATAAGATACCTGTTCTTTATGTTCCATTCGTAATCCCAGTGCACATTATTGCATCTGACTGTCCAATAAGACCAGCCAAAGGAGGCTTCCCCGTAGACCTCTAATTGGGCTTTTCCAAATGATTGGTATTGACTTTGTGAAGAGTTGGTCACATTCCATTCATTTACCCACTCTCCTGAATAATGTAATAGCAGGTAAAAAGAAAATTAGTATACAGTGTAACAATGAAATGGGGTACAAGAGAACAAAAACTTATATTTTGTATATGAAAGGTAGTTGTAAAGAGTTAGATGAATTGAAAAGTCTACCATTAAATGGTTTATACATATATGAATTTTTATGCAGATATGGTATTACATACAAAAACATTGTTAAAATTGAGTTTGCAGGTAGCATAAAAAAAAGAGTTTGCAGGACCTACCAATGAAAACAAGAGGTCCATTTGCACCATTCAAGGCCTGAACTTGAGGAAGTCTATTCTTATAAATGAACTGTATGTTCTCTGTTGCATTAAGTTTCTCAAAATAAGAATCAAAGAGATTGTAGTAATGCAAGTCTACAACCGTGTTAGTTGCGCCCAGGTCAGCCTGATAAAGCTCCATTGGGTCTGCATTCCCTATCCTCTGGCAGAATATAACATAAGCAGTGTCCGAATAACTCCGTACAACTTGGTAGCCTGTTCTGTAATATGACACTAGAGTATCTAGTGGGACTGCACCTGCAGAAGGCTCGTTTAAAAGCTCAATACCTAAGAGAGAGGGATTCTTTGCATACCTGCAGATAAAGATACAGTACAACATTTTGAATGAAGAAGATCATGATATGTAGGTTCTTTCTGTTCATGTTATCATACGAATGAATGTCAGTGGATCCAAAATGTGGTACTTGTTTTCACTTATTTCCTGATTATTGAACAGATTTAATATTTTTAACATGTCGCTTAAAGATGTCTTTTTTTTCATAAATTATTCCAGGATAAGTCAATGCAATGCCAATTACTGCTCATTGTCCACTGCCTATGTTTGTATGATTTGTGAAGGATGAGAATGAAATACTTCAAACCATTTTCCAACCTGCTAGTGCCTTTGTCAACCCTCATGTTACCAATCACATGTTAACAAACCTTTCCTTCACATAAAGCGAAATTTCTGTCCAATAACAAATTGAAAAATATGCAAAGAATGCTGTTACCTTTGAGCAAGAAAATTAATGACATCCAATGTTTTCTCAATGTTAGCTGCTGAAGGCCATTCAACTGAACCATCCCTGCCAGCACTGTGTTCCATTCCATTTTGGGATCCAGGAGCCGCATGAAGATCAATGATGCACTTCAAGCCATAAATCCTGATCTCAAAATCAGAACCTCGATACATACAAATTCAAAACTCTTAAAAGGAAAATTTTGCGAAAGCAATAACCAAGAACAGTTTAGAGCTAGACCTACTGTGCCCAGTAGAATGCTCTATCAAGGGCATCCAGGGAACCACCAATAAATGGAGCAGGTGGATCAGGATCATATGCAATCCACCATCCAACTGGAATCCTGACTGCATTTATACTGTTCTGTGAGAGGAAGTAAAAATCTTTTCCAGTAATGAAGCTCTTTCGGTGTTCCTACAAATTGTGTACAACGGGAATGAACAACATAATATTCAAAGGATTGTGTGGGAGAAAAGCTCTACACTTTTAAAAAAGGAAGATATAAGACATCTCTGAAATTGTGGAGCTTACTGTCAAGACCCTTTTTGCCTGCTCAGGTCCATACCCATTTGCAAGCTGGTAATCTCCATGCAAGTTGTTGGCAACAATTGCCATATCAAATGTTGCCATATCATCATCCCATCCTGGTTGGGAGGGATAGTTTGAAGTAAGCTGATTATTGTTTGCGACCTGAATAATGTAGTATATGTCAACTTTCTCAATGGTGCTGCTGAAGATTAAGCTGTTTAGAATCTAATCAATACCTGCAAATAGCTCCCATTTAAAAGCTTGATATGAAGCAGCGTATTGTTCCTTTCAATGTAAAATGTTTCAGAGTCTCCTGGTGAATCTGCATTTGCTGAGATCACATCCCCATTACTTGCTGTTAAGAACTGACCATTGAAGCACCGGAATTGAAATTCACTAAAAGAAATTCTCCACAGCTGAAATAGCAACAAGAAGAATGCAATTAACCTCAAACTCACATATGGTCTATTAAAAAAATTTACAACCTAATGCATTATTTTTTCAAGTATGATTCTCTTCCCTCAAGCATGGGAAGCTTATCTATCAACTGTCCAGACCCAAAGACAAAGGACAATGAATGAAGAAGAATAAACAATGATTAGCTTGTGTCCACAAATTCATTGATTCACATACATATGGTAATTATATCGTCCGCGCATTGTGAAGCCAGAGTCGTGTTAGTGACTTGTAAGACCTGATTAACTTAAATACCTTAGTTCAGGGCTCAAATTAACCATTAACTCTCTTTAAGAGGAAAGGTTAGGGCCTAAAAATTGAACAAAATGTTGCTTTGATGTGCATTTTAATATCAGATAAAACCACTCAATTCCCTTTTGACAAGTAGGTACCAAAGATTTGTATAATCAATTTAGATTTCTTTGGCAGTTCTAGCAAATAAGGCACCACAGGGTACACACCTTGAACGTTTCCCATGACGAAGCAACATCGTGATCCACCGTTACATTCCCGCCACCACCACCACCCGCACTGATGTACTTCTGGAGCCCCACCGACTTCAGCTGCACCTGTGTTCCATCCTGAAGCATAAAACGACTATCAAACGAGAAGAAAGCAAAATGCAGATCATTGCACGCAATACAAGCTCCAAGAACCAGAGAGCACACAAGCATGTCCCCGTTTGGGATGTCATCAAACAAAGAAGGCTTGATCCACCCCTCCACCACCAGCCAACCTCCCAAGTTCACCCCTCTGACTTTACTGAAGTCATTATCTGCGAGTACAAGCACATAAAAATTGAGCACCAAGAAAGACATCAAGAACCTTTGCACAGAGGTGGGCGAGACACCAAGACCAAGCAACGAGGTGAATTTTTTCACCTGGAGACGAATGTGTCAGTCGGAACAAGCACAGGAACACAAAGATGAAGAAGCCAGAGTAGCCTGTGTAGGAAAGCCTCATGTGGGCAATGCATCGAACAGCTGGTGTGCACAAGAGTTGACTGAAGCAGGGGGGAGGGACGCTTCCCACTTTGTATAAAACGAAAGGGACATGAGATTCAAATTCTATCCGGGGCAAGAAACTGAGGGCGATGCGCCATGGTCGGGGGAGGCCCGCGAATCTCGCCTTTTGCGGATGCCAGTGCCATCCTATACCTTCCTTACGGCAAAGTTCATTCCAAAGAAGGATGGAGACGCAAACGAACACCACCACCAACGGCAGCAACAGCTCGCTTTCTTTTCCACCTGCTGCTTTTCTTGCTCCACGGCGGTGGTGGTGCCGTGGTGCCAGCGGCTCTCCGGCCGTCCTGACTCCTGAGTCCTGACCGGTGGAGTCGGGAGAACGAGGACGATGGCCATCGCAGTGAACGAGCGCGTGCGCGCGAGCGCGACATACCCGCGGCCATTTCCAGGCCGCGCGGTGAACGCTGGGTCGGACGCGTTCGTTTCCAGGGGCATGGGCCATCACGTACACGTCCGCTGCTCAATTGCAACCTCGCAGTCGCAGGGGCTGTGGCCTGTGTGGCAGCGGGGCGGGGGGCGTCCAACGCGCGATGGACGCCACCCCGTCCAGTCCAACGCGAGCGCAACCTCGCGTAACCATTGATCCTCAAGCGCGATCGTCAGATCAAGCGGAGCTGCGTGCACTGGACTCCTCACCTGGCTCCAATTCGCCCTCGGCTCGCTACATCTCGTTAGCCGGCTCGCCAATGCTCGCAGCCCACAGAATCATGTAGCGCTGCCGCAACGCTTTTTCCGTCTTGAGTTCTTGACCACATACCGCCGGCCGCTGCTGCAGGCGTGCGCCCCGGTAACTTTGATTATTTTGGCTGGAGATCTTGATCTTGGCTGTGGCAGGCGCATAGCCCGAGACTTGAGCAGATTTAGCTGTAGGGCTATAAGCAAGTGCATGACCAAAGCATATAATCCCAACTATTGTGTTCAAATTATAATTAGGGACCGACTAGAACGCAGGCGCCTGCGTTCTACGTTTCGTGCAGGCGACCCTTTTTTCAGTACGATTGTACAGAAATTTCACCGTACAGAAGTACTGAAAAAAACAGTATAAAAAAAAGTGAAAAAACTCTGTAAGCTACAAATCGAGCAAATTAGAGAGGTAGAAAAGAGTAGATCGACGGGCCGTCGGAGCAGGCAACGACGGTGGCCTCGAGCAGGACGGTCCGGCATTCGCGAGCACTTAGCCGTGCACGGCGTCGCGTCTGCCGAGGAATAGAAGGGAGGCTAGCAGCGACGTCGGCGGCGCAGCAGCTAGCAACGTCGGCGGTGGCGAGCAGCGGCGGCGTCGGCGGCGAGCGAGCAGCGGCGTCAGCGGAGAGCAAGCGCGCAGCGGCGCCGGCGCACGGCAACGCCTGCGCGCGGTCGCGAGTGCAGGTGCCCGCGTATCAGCAACAGCGTTATAATTATACAACATAAAGCTCAAATATGAACAATCTTCCAAATGTACTTTGCCATATAATCTCTTATCTTACAATTGCCACCGTACTACGCATAACCGGCAAGAACAGTTAAACGGCTGAAATGACTGAATTTCGAGAGTTTCTCGAGATTTAGATACATTTTGTTTGACTTGCCTTTTAAAGCGTTAGTGGTCACCTTCAAACAACGAAAAACAGACTAAAAAAACTCAAATAATATATCTTTTCAAAACGTAGATAAATCGTTAAACTGTTAAGCCATTAAACTGTTAGGTTGGAAAAAACAGAGCCTTAGCTACTTCAAGAGATAAATTGTTACATCGCCTTTCACAATACAAAAATAATACATCAAGCATGCATGTTTGCTCTAATGAAGCATTTGGCCTTTCTAATTATAGCATCAACTTCATTCAGGTCATCCTCATCCCGAGCAACAGCGTAAGAGCCTTATGGAGGTTCATTGCATCCATTTAAATAGCGAACTTATAAACGCCCCAATCAACATGGAGGTTCATTGCATCCATTAATTTAAATAGCGAACTTATAAACGCCCCAATCAACAACCATAGAAATGGTTTGGATGACTTCCACCGCTTCGGTGTGCAGAGTTAATACTTGACTGTTTAATTTTCCTTTCTTGCATCCATTATAATTGCTTTGCCTTTATGATCTCTTCCCACAATGTCCCAGCTTCCATTAGCCATAGAATTGAAGAAAAAGCTATTAAACTTAGAGCATCTCCAATGGTTATAGCCAACGTACTGCTGGATATAATGGTTACGTGGCACATCTAATAACCAGCAACCTCCAACAGTTTGGCTATAGCACATACAACATGGGACCCACGTTATATTAATTTCTTTCTGCTCCACCCTTCTCCTCCATCATCTTCCCCACCGGCCTCACCTCCACCCCAATGCGGTCTCCCCATCCTCTTCCAAGCCACGGCCTCCCCTTCAACCCGTCGCGTCGTGGTGGCCTCCCCTCCTCTCCACCCTGCCTGCACCGCCGTGGCCTCCCCTCCCCTCACCTCCACCCCTCCAGGGCGACGAGTGAGGCCACGGCGACGGCGTTGGCGGCCTCAGCGTTGGCAGCGACGGCGACGGGGCGTCGTGGCTCTCCACGGGCTGCAGTGACTTCGACAGTGGCTGCGACGACGACGGTGCGGTGCGGGCTCGGATCCAACGGCGGATGGAGCGACGGAGCGGCGCGATCTCGGATCCGGCGGCGGGGGAGTGACGACAACGGCGTGGCGTGGCATGGGCTCGGATCCAGTGGCAGCTCGAGCGACGGAGCGGCGCGAGCTCGGATCCGACAGCTGGAGCGACGACGGTGCGACGCATGCTCGAATCTGGCTGTGGCGGAGACCAAGATCCCTGCAGTGGAGGGGAGGGGGAAGAGAGAGAGAGAGAGAGAGAGAGAGAGAGAGAGAGAGAGAGAGAGAGAGAGAGGGGCGTCTCGGGGTCCTCGCTAGCGCTCGGTGCTTGATGTAGCGCCGATGCTTAGCTCAGGGATCCCTCTCTCCTCCATCTCAGCAGAATATCTTATGTGGAGGTCTTATAACCAGCTAACCTGGCCCATTGAAGATGCTCTTAATCCTCCCTTCTTCTAAAGGGTTCCATCTTCTACATTCATTTGAGAAAACAGGAAGCCTCCCGGCAACGGGACTCCGCTCCGCTCCATCGAAAGTTGATCTCCTTTAATTGAATTTTAATTATAAATCAGCAGCATATATATATACTCACACGTTTGCCACCCACAGATTTGCGTTTCCCATCCGAAACATGCCCGTCGAGCGCTGCGCTGCCGTCAAGGAGAACATGCTTCGCAGCCTGCGCCCGGCGCCGGCCATTGTCGGTCCATCCGCGGGCAGGGCCACTGACCAGTGAGTGATCACTTCTCCGTGGCCTTTCCGCTCGATCGTCGTCAGGCTCTGGCGCTCGGTCGTCGCAACTCGCAAGCCGAACACGTCGATCGGCCGGCCGCTTCCCCGATCGCGCAGCCTCCCTTGCGTGACGCACGCACGGCCATGGCCGTCGCCCCCACCACGTTCCTCGATCAGTAGTCGCTGCGCGCCTGGCCGCCGCGCGCGCGCGGCCACCCGGCCACTTGCCGGCCGCGCCCAGCTCTGCCGCGCGCGCAGCCAGCTGGCCGGCCGGGCTAGCTGAATCTTTGTCGGAATATTACTAGCTCTAGGTAGGCTGTCACTGGGTTTTGTCTCTAGCTAGCTAGCTAGACGATCAGCTTCACTGAGTACTGTGCGCGCGGCGCGCCATGCCATATCGGCGTGCAGCAGTACCACTCACTCTCCGTGCTCAACACCTAGATTTGAGTATTAAGCACACTGTTGGTAATTGACAGCGGTAAAACCATATTTCTGGCCATTATTGCTGCGAATGGAGGAAGAGAAGGAGGAATGGAGGAAGAGGAGGAGATCACTGCAAGAATGCGATTAATGTAGGCCCGGCGCACCTATTTTCGTCCGCTTGATTCCTGGCCAACAAATATACCTTTATATTTATTGCCTTTTTCTCTGCCGGTGAAATTATGCGACTATTTGATTTGTTTTGACTGACGAAAATAACTTTGGCCGCCAGAATGCTTCGGATTCTTGTCGTGAGATGCACTCAAGGTGTGTAATTATTCATAGAAGCTTGCAGTATAGGTTTTATTTAATGCAGGTTGATAACATAGGAGAGCCAATTAATCCATCATGTTAGTAGACGATATTTTCATATAATTCAAAAAACAAAAGATCTACACCATTGGGGTCAAATTATAATGGATTTAATATAAAGAAAGAATTTATATCAATTACATTAAAAATAATATCAATTTAGAATAAAAGGTGATATAAATAAGAGTCCATATCAAATTAAAATAAAAGGGTTCATAACAAATTAAATAAAAATAGCATAAATAAAAAATAAAATAAGTCCACGTGAACTACACAACTAGAAAAAGAGTGACCATGTAAATTACAATTGAAAATAATAGAAATTAAAAATAGAAATAATACAAAAAGGAATTGGTATTATATATGCAAAACTAGAAAAATATCCGTATAAAAAATATTAAATTTTGCAATAACAATAAAGAGTCCGTATTGACCAAAATATAAATATTAAATTATGTTAAAACATATTAAAAAGGACTCCATATCTATTAATTATTGAATTAAAAACATGAGCCAAAGTTGCCACCACAAATGCGAACTAAAGGAGAAGAGCCAAGCACCAGAGAGTTGTAGCTGGCACGATGAGTTGACACCATAACTAATCTCTACAATTCACTGCTCCTGGTGGCGGCGGGCTACGCACAGGTGACCGGTCCGGGGGTCCGTGCCGCTCGCCGGCCAAATCTGGCGGTGCTCCGTCTGGATCTGGTAGCGGCCGCTGGGACCTGGGCCGGCGGCGCTTCGTCGGCAGCGGGTCGCTTGCTTCGTCGTCCCCGCTGCTTCGTCGGCGGTGGCCGTCAGTTCGCGTCGGCATGGGCCTCTCCCCCCTGCCGGTCTTCCTCCAAGTCTCCGTCCCCTTCCATCCTACTGTCAGGTTCTCCTCGACGGCAGCCTTTCCGCTGCCCCTGCTGCTCCCTTCTCCTGGCGAGTTGCGGCTCGGGCCGTGTGCCCCCTCTCCTCCTCTCCCTCTGAGGTGAGGCGGTCCGGTTTGCGGCGCCCCTTTCTCCTCGTTGTCGCTCTCTTCCGGCCCTCCCCTTGCCGGTGCAGTGGCGTCCGGCTGAGCCTCCCCCCGTCGCCTCTCCCCTCTCTGCTGGAGAGGTTGCGGTTGGGATCGGTCTCCTCGCGGCAGCTGATGGGTGTCCAGCTTGCGCGGGGGAGGCGGGTCCCTGGCGTTGGTGGCTCGGCCGGTTTGCAGGCCAGGGGGCGGGTCCTTCAGCGGTGTTGGTGTTGTCGTAGGCTCTGGGCGGTCGGCTTCCTAGGTCGGGCGTTCGTGGAGGGGGGTGGCTTCGGTGGTCTCTCTCCAGCTCCGTCCCGAGGTCCGCTATGTCGGCGTCCCGCGCTGCCAGGCCCCCTCGCGTGGCTATGGTGGCGTGGCGCGGTGGCTGCGCTCGTCGGTTCTAGCTTCGTCCTCCACCATGACTTCGGGGCAGTTGCGACGGGTGAAAACCCTGCCTAGGCTTCCGCTTGGGCCGGCGATGGCGATGCCTCGGCGTTGTTTCCCTTCTTGAAGGCATCGTCGTAGTGGTCGTTTTGCCCTGAAGTTACCCGAGCGAAAGCTCCCCTGCGACGGCGTCGTGTTTGCGTCGCTCCCTTGTTGAAAGCGTCGCCTCTGGTCTTAGTGGTTGGCTGCTAGTGTTTTCTTAGCCGCGTTGTGTCTCCGGCGGCCTTAGACCCTGTCGTTGTAGTCGACGCCCTCAGGCGTGGTGGTTGCCTGGCCGTAGCATTGGCCGGGCTTTCTTCCCTCCCCTTTCTCTCTTGTAAATTGTTTTTCTCTCCTACTTAATGAAATGGCAGAGCTCCTGCCCGTTAGCTCAGAAAAAAAAACTTACAATAATAAAACAAAGATTTTGAAAAGAGTTCTTGTCAAATACAAGGTTAGAAAGTAGTTCACATCGAATACAACATATAGCTGTGTACATGTGTGGGACATCAGAACTTATCAATGTTCACAAGTATAAACATGCATGCAATTGCACGTTTCACTTCTTCCTACATGCACAACAGTACGTGAAACATTCACCGCACACAGGGCCAGGGCGCCAGGCACACAGCATATACTGATGTACGTGTCGTGTGTATATGTACACACATTTCAAGGCTCTGCCGCTCGGTCGCGCACGTACGGGCCCTCGCGCGCGCGAGCCGGCGAATCATGCATGCAGGCAGTGCTTGGTCACTACGGAGAAAAAACGGAAAGAAACAAGCGCGGCAAGCTCCGGCTTGCGGCATGCGAAAGACCAAAAGCGTAGCTGCGACAGCTACCACAGGTAGCGGCAGTAGCCAGTAGGTATAAGAAAGAGCGTCGATTTGATTCGTGAATTTTGGTTCGAGCATCAACTTAATTTCAGAGATACAAAATCGGTTGGAATCGATCTCTGTAGTTTTGAGACGGTAGAAATTTTACTTTTTGGACCGATCAAAATATTTCCGTGAGTGGTTTTGTGCCACCTAGTTCGGTTTTGATCATTCAAAACTATCCAAAAAAAAGGGTTTTGATCAATAAAAAAACTAAAATGGTACTGCTTCGTAATCATATAGATCAATCTCACCTAGTTTTTCACATCAAACACCAAATTAGCACCACAAAAATTTAAGCTTTCTCACACTTTTTTCTGTAACGTGTAAGCATAGCTCGCCAATTAGGGATGCAAATGGGTCGCATCCTTAACGCCAATCCCAGCGCGGGCCGCGGCTCGATGATCTCGCCAAAACATATCTCTCTGCGCGCATGTGCGTGCGTTTCGCCCAGTGCGCGAGCGAGATTTGTTGGTAGCTCTGAACACGTTTGTGTGGTTGCAGACAAAATCCTACGAGCAATAGTGAAAGTCAAAGTCCCACCATGCTCTTGATTTTCTTAGCTCTTTGCAAGCTAGGTTCTTGAAAAGCGAGACGCATAAGTGTTTTAAGGTATTAGTGCAATCCAAGTATCCAACACTATAAGATTCTTAAGAACCAGATGCTGCAGAAGCTTCGTCTCTTTGATGTATGAATATATTAGTGTTCTCTAATGATTTGTTGGAGATAACAACACTTTTGAATTTAACTTAAACCTAAATCATGACATGACAAACTAAAAATGAACTACTTAACCAAGTCGAATGTGCATAAACAAGATATGTATGAAACCACGACATGCATATCCCTCAGTAGCATGTTCATGCCAACCACAGTGGATTAATCCGCAACAAGAAATAACCTACGTCCAGAAATTAACCAGAAGGTTAGATATAACGTGTATTAATCTTCCCTAGAATAGGGAAGATATAAAAACAACCCTATCACGACAAAGGTGTAGCCGAAACTAAGCACATATCACAATGACAGTGTTGAGCAGGTAGTTGGCATAGTGGAAGCAGACCGTTGCAAGTAATCACGCTTGGCACTTCCTAAAAATATTATTCACCATCTATTTGTGCAGGATATCGACATTGATGTGTTTCAAAGATCTATTCCCGTTCTCTAGTGCACGCCGAAGAAACGATGAGATAGAGCAAGCTATTTTGGGGTAGCACCGCAGATGGAGAAGGCAAGAACTAGAAGCTCTGCTCTAGTTCTTTATGAAGATTCAAGGACGGGCATCCTCTTAGCGGGTTAAAATAACCTCAAAGTAACTTAAAGACAAACACCGCCAGCTTTTGTATTGCTCCAAAAAGTTTTTTCTACGTAGAAAAAAGATCATGCAAATAGGTAACCCTCCACAAAAACAAATGACGCGTAGGTTGTAGCAATTAATGTACAATAAGTCGTAGTTGACATGACAGAGGGACAGGGAGCTAACATGTTAGGATGACCAACGCGGCGACATAAAATGAATCATATCTCTTTTGTAATACCAACTCTCGAACAACTAAATAATAATCCACAAGCACCTATGCAAACATAAGTACCCGATTTCGATTGACCATTAATGCAACAGGTGTCGTGCACCCGTCCCACCTTGCCGATGTTCGATGAAGCGAGTAGGTAGGCATGTTCTTCCTTTTCCTCTCATTCCCACACGAGCTAGTGGGGAAGAAGCACACTACATTATTTTATTAGCATCTCCCACTTCCTAGTAACAATATGATACTCCCTCTAGTCACAAAAAAAAGTCGCCGTTGACTTTTGTATACACCTTTTGACCATTCATCTTATTAAAAAATTATATAAATATCATTTATTTTGTTATGATTTGGTTTATTATTAAATTTATTTTAAGTATGACTTATATTTTTACATATTTGAACTAAATTTTTTGAATAAGACGAATGATCAAAGGCGTGTTCAAAAGTCAACGGCGACTTATTTTTGTGACCGGAGGTAGTACTAGAGTTTCCACACTCCCTTCCATACATGGACCTTTGAGATTTTTCAAAGATTAATTCTCAAAGAAATGGGGTAAAAGCCCATATATTATTACAAGATCTTATTTTTTTGTGTTTCTTGCTGCACCTAGTGGTGGGAGTTGGGCCGTGCCGTGCCAGCCCGGCCCGGGCCCGTCGTGCCTCGGGCCGATGCAAAACGGGCCGGCACGGCTCGGTCATCACTTCAGGCCATGCCGGGCCGGCATGAAGTGCCAAAATCTAGGCCCGGCATGGCCCAAAAGCACGGCGGGCCGGCTTCGGGCCGGGCCGGCCCGAGCACGGCACGAGTAACAAAATAGCAGGCAAAATGATTTTTTAGAAATTCATACGTTGATCAAATGAAAAAGTTGTTTATACAAAAAAGATGCGTCGCAAAGTTGTCTACAACTTTCATGTTCAACCCAAATTCATCCGAACAACATAAGACCTCAAAAATGGTGAATTACCGAGGACGTTGCCGTCGGCCAGAAAGCGGGCAGCGACAAAAATATTTTTTATAAATTCATACATTGCTCAAATGAAAAACTTGTCTACATGAAAAAGATGCGTCTCGACATTATCTACAACTTTTGTATTAAACATAAATTCATCCGAGTAATAGAAAACCGTAAAAATATAAAATACTGACTCATGCCTCTTTTCGGACCGGGCCGGCCCAAGCACGGCCTGTACAGTCGGGCCTGGCCGGACGGCACATCGTGCCTGGTTTCCAGGCCCGGCCCGGCATGCTATTTCGGGCCGTGCCGGCTTGGCCCATCAAATGTCCGTGCTGTGCCGGGCTGCGGGTCTTTTTTTGGGCCGTACCTGGGCCGCGTGCCGGCCCGGCCCATCAAATGTCCATGCCATGCCGGGTTGCGGGCATATTTTTTTGGGCCGTGCTCAGGCTGGCCCGTTTGGCACTTCCCGTTTCCCCAGCTCTAGCTGCACCGCTTTGCTACTCCCAACCTAGTTTTCTCTAAGCCCAAAAACCACGGTAAAATTAAACCCGGTTAACATAATGGGCCCATCCTAAACTCTAGTCAGTGGTGGAGCTCTAACCACAGCGCCAAGAGACATGAAGTTGGTCGCGGTGGAACACATAAACCGAGGACAAGGGAGAGAGATGGACCGTTGATTTAAGATCCAAAGGTCCGGATCAACGGCATCGTATCAAATTTATGTCCACTGAGATTCTGAGAGGCAGCAAAATTGTTTTAAAATTTTTCTTCTCTCCTTTTATTTTAACTGGGGAAGTAACGTCGAAGGGGCATTTGCTTTGAATAACTATTTAGATTGCGTTTTCCAACGAGTATATAATAGTTACACAGCAGACGATCGATCCGGATCGGCCCGACAGGCAGGTGGACACCGATATTTCAGTAGAAAGCCTCTCTTTTTTTCCTCCCTCGTAGTCGTAGTGGAGCTCACAAGGTGCATAGGGTGCTCAGAGTAGACCATGGGACAAGCTAGCTACGTCTGCGTCGAATATTAGCCAAGCAATTTCCCGTGCCCCTAGGACTTGATAATGACAAATCGTTGCCAGGTCAGGAGCTCGTAGCCTTTTGTCAATCATCTTTGCAGTACTCTCCCTGCATCGACGTAGTCATTATAGGTGTCGCCCTCCTTCTGCATGCTGCCCTTCTCCAAAAGGCATCCACGGCGATCTCAAGTTCACAGTGTTCTCTCAGAAAATCGATCACACACTACTAGGTAGAAATAGATATTGCGTGCGTATGGCAAAGAGAGAGATGAGACACGAGAGGTCAGCTAAAAGGCAGCTAGGTTCTCAGTTTGACGTCGATCTCACTCTCCTCGGATTCCCAAACCTTCGATTCAGTATTCTGAGCAGCTGGTTCTAAACATTTCTCCCGGCCACCTTTTCTCTTAAAAGTACTAGTGGTATACTAGTATATATGCAGCAAACAAAACTTGGAAACATCAACCGATTAAAAAATATTGAAAGAAATGGGGATGATGGAGTAATCCGGCGAGGAAGGACAAGCCATAATCAACATTGGGACTCTCCACGCACTTTTCTCTATTCATCACATCAAAAGTTTCTTTAGCGCATTCCATGCCCTCTTGAGTCTTGACATCAGAATAGTATTAAAAAAAGGAGCTTCCATTTCAAAACTTCTGTTGGTGAAAGCAAGGTGCACCTTAATTGGTCTATATATATCGCACTATTGCTAATCCCAAGTAAAGTTGAGGAGTCAATCCACACCTTGATCTGTGACGCAAATAAAAATACCGGAGAATTGAAGTGCACAAGTACAACAATGCGGTTAGTTAACCGACATGCACTACGTAAAAAAACTTCTTTCTTGATGGCAAAACCATCAGCACAGAGCATAAAAACACTAACACAAGTTGATATCGACGGTCGGCCGTCGACAATGTGCTGTCGGCACAAATATACCTATAAACGGTTAAATCATTGGCAATAGTCGTTTTCAATGGCTAATATTGGATTGTCGATACATCTCTAGCAAGTGCCATATTCTATAGAAAACATGATGTCGACAAACAAACGTTCGGCTGTTGATATATCGCCTCTTCTTTCTTCCTGTTTATCCATAGTCACTACCACCAACTAGGAAGATTCAAGGTTCTAAAGCCCCCAGCATGAGTCTTGACATGCATGAAGACAAGGTGACATCAAAATCTATAGGTGATCAAAGATGATGATGTCCCAGGCGGAAGCTGCCATCTCCAATGATGTCCGATATGCTTTTGGAGAGAACCAGCTATGCACTATCAAAATTAGGACGGTCACCTAGAGACCGACCATGTTCCTATGATACATTGATCTAAACCAATGCAAAAAAGCCACATGAGGATAAATATATACAAAACAGTCAAATTTGCATGCGAAGATTCCCTTTATGATATACATTGTATGCATCATACATGCACACATATTTTGGGGAGAACTAGAAAGTTGGAGAGGAAGAGCGCAATAAAAGGAGAAAGTTAAAGAGGAGGACACTATAACCGAGAGTAACTCGATGTTCTTGCAAAGGACTTGCAATCATTTAAAATCATTATCTGGTTCTAAGATGATATTTGGAGGCACCCTATAACTATGTCACAGTTACTCGGTGATCTCGCAAAGCACATACAATTATCTGACACCATAATCAAATTCAAAGATGTCGTGATGGGCTATCTATCGAAACAAGCAATCCAAAGCACAAGTAAGAAAGTAAGAAAGATTTGCGTGCATTCTCATTCTTACGAGAAGGACATATAATTAATTATTTAGAGTTTTCAATCACATCAATGCAATTGCATTTAGATAAAAGTTCAAGTAATCAACCAGACAAGCAAAAGCACTAAGGCCACAAAAAGTGTAGCAGGGTGGAATCCTTACATGACATGCTAGTTTTACCCTTATTTCATATTAAATCTAATAGTAAAAAGTTAGATGTATTTTTAGCAAAAAATCTAATCGACGTGGACTGATAGATCTAGCCGCATAAATATGCGGTCATCTGCTAGTTAATTTTACGAGAAAGAAAAATGAAATTCATTTGTCATACATATGCTGCCATCAACTTAACGTCAACCCCTAGTTACATCCTTAGTATGTGTATGTACACACATTCCATTTTTCACAAAACCGGCGAACAAACTTATGTGCGTGACCGATCGAAGAGTTGCAGGGATCCGCCGAAAACACGCTAGCTCGCTAGGCACAGGCGCAGCCGCACGCGCCAGAGCGGCAGAGCCCATGCATGGCAAAACCGCACCATACGTAAAAGGGCAAACTCCCGTGCTTGACAACGTAGTACGAATGCATGGCCGCCACGGCCAGCCTCCGTGACCGGCAAACAATTCGTCTCCCACAGTGCCGCGCCTGCCCCGCCTAGGGATGAACGGATCGGATAGGATCTCCGCCATGCATATGCTCCAAGCCAATCCCCCCTGTAGAGCTAAGCTATCACTGTGCACGTAGAGCGACGGACGCTAGCTAGGCAGCATCGGAGTGCGGGGCACTGTGCTTCCCTTCGCACTGTGCTCGCTGCCGTCGCCGCATGCCAATGTGCCAGCATATATGCAGCTGATCGCCGGCCGGTGACCGGGCGACTGACGACGACTGACGAGTGCATGCATGCAGCATGATGCATTTGCTCGGAAAGTTACCGCGTGGCGGCACTCTGTTACCGTTTTACCGCGACGTGGTGTGGAAGATGATGCATGGCACGGGCGGACGCGTGCGTGGCGGCATGTGGCGTCGCGCTTCCCAACGCCCCCCCGCTGCAGCGCCTGCCGTCGCGTCGTCGGTCTCCATTCTCCACCGTGCCACCCCGACCAAATCATCGTGTAATAATCACACGGAAGCCACGTAACTGTACGCCTTCCCAAGCTGGCCTCGTCCTCGTCGTAGTCGACAAACGTCGGAGTGGTATTAGGGGATATATACAGTAGTAAATGTTTATAACACGAACCATATTAGCACTAGACAATACCAAATATAACATGCATAAATACATGAAAGCCCAGGTAAAACACAAAGAAACAATATGGCGCAGAGTGTTAGATTGTTTCTCTGTTCCTTTCAATAGAATGAAATATCTAATAAAACACCCGGTAAAATATTTGAAACATCTAATGAAACACTATCTAAAATATCTGACGAAACACATGAAACACACCACAACGGTATAGAGATTTTGTAATAAAAAGGTCTCAATACAATGTTGAAGCCTGCATTAGGGTTTCGCGCAACAAAAAATTCTAGATCTAAAGATTTGATCAAAACAACGCATCAATCCACCCCAATTAAGCATTAAATACGTAACTTAAACAGAGAGAGAGTAGAGCCACAAATCCAAAATCCAAATAGAGAGATGTGAGGAACTTTAGATCTAAAACATATCTATGGATGCCACCTAGCCAGAAATGCGCCACCGGTGGTAGCACTCCGCACCATAACTTAAGATTTGGCTGGACATGTCCATGGCAATGCCACCATCTACTTCCTCGTGGGTGCACATGAGCGCAAAGGAGACAAGCGGCAGGGAGGCAAAGAAAGCCATGGAGAGAGAGGATAACGGTAGGTGTGGTATGCCCTAAGGTCACTAGCCATGGATATTGGTGGGAGGAGCTCTATAACTAATTACTGATAGATGGGGTGACAAAAAAACCATCTGGACTGAAGCGGATCAAACACGGGAGCAACAGATCACATGCATGGAGCGACGCTCCCTGTGTTGTATAGTTATACCATCCAAAGGGTAGAGAACAATATGGGATCGTATAGTATTCCTACAATAATAAAGATGGCTTTAGATAGCTAACGGGAAGCATTATACATTCTATTAAAGTTTACGGTATGGGAATGTTTAGTGGCCTCCAAGAAACCAAACATAATCGATCCCTACTGCTCACCTAAAAATAGATAAAATTTCAATCGACGTATTTACACTAGTAAATACCTAACTTTACATATGGCTTGATGTTGCAAAAGGTGTACAATTTAGCTTAAGAAATTTTACGTACTATTTTGACACATATCTTCGGTTCTATAAATAACCTTTTGTGTATATTGTTTTTCAATGAACTTGCAATACTAAAAAATAGGGACTGACTATGCGGTAGGTGCCTGCATTTTCAAGTTTTGTGCAGTCGCATGCACTATACATGTAATGGTAGTCAATTTACGAGAAAACACACACTCGCAGCTAACACAGTTGATTATGGGGGAAATTTACAATGGAGAAAATCAAATACGAGCAAAAAAATCTCTCTACGTGAAAAACAGAAAATAAAATAAATTTATAATAAGGGACCCTCTATTTATCAGTTGACTGGTTTTTCCTCTACCCATCAGTCGATTTTCTGGGCCGTTAGATCTCAATCCAACGCCCAGATCAACCCCAGCCTCCCCCACTCTCTCTCTTACTTTCCCCTTTCCCCTCCCCTCCACCGCCCCCGACCCCGATTGTCTCTGCTCCGCCTCCTCCTCTGCCTCCCCCACCGTCTCCCGCGCCTAGCCGCTCGACCTCCTGCATCGACTCTGCCCCGCCCAACTTAACCCGGCCATCGCCTTCACCCCCGCCACCGCCGCCCCAACCGCCTTCCCCCCTCGCCACCTCCGCCGCCGCCCTCACTCCATCCCCAACCAACCGCCGGGCCGCCGGCTCCCCCGGCCATCCCTCTAAGCCCTGCGGCGCCCTTAACTCGAACCCACTGAAACCCTAACCCGATCCATGGCGGCGCGTCGGCGGGAGAGGAGGATTTCGCCGGAGGGGAGAGGAAGACGGCGGCGGGAGGTCCTGGAGCAGATGAACCCGACGGCGCACGGGTAAGTGGGAAGTCGACTGAAATCCCCCGGATTTAGGATTTCAGTCGACTGATGATTAGCAATTCCCTTATAATAAACAGAAAACAAAATAAATCTATAATGAATCAGGCTCGCGCAAAAAAAATCTATTATTGCGAAACATTTTTTCCAGTAAATGAAAATGTGAAAAACAATGGAAATTTAGTGGGATTTTTTGCGCACGCATGATTTCGCAAATTGCAGGTGCTTGCAAAATAGCAAACCCGTAAGAAATATCACTTTGTTGCACCTTTTTATAACATCGAGCTACTCTCCGGTATAAATTTAGTTATTACCTTGTGTAAAAAATATTAACAGAAATTTCCAATATTTTCAGTGGAGTTACTTTCAAACCGAAAGGCTCGTCTCTCATTCTCCCCCTTCCTTTTGCTCCTCTGCTCCATGTTACGTGCTGCCTCCTCGCCTCCCTCCCCTCGCTTCACGTGTCACGCCGCCGCTCCAACCTGGTGACACAAGTAAGCTAGCGCCTAGCGTCTGAGGAGTGAGGACACCTCACCGATCGATCGATTGATCTGGCCATGGAGGAAGATTAATTAGCTTAGCTATAGCTTGTCCGCTCGATCTGCTGGCCTCTCGTCGGAGGCATGGCATTGGAGGCCGTGGTGTTCTCCGAGGGATTCTTCGGGCGTCACGCCATGGCGGCGGAAGGGGGAGGAGCTTGGAGCTGGAGCGGCCATGGCCACGGCGGCATGGAGGGGATGGTGGAGCTCGACGGGAGCAGCGGCGCCGCCTACTGGGGCACTGGCGCGAGCTCCTCCGTCGTGGTCCAGGGGCTTCAAGAGCTGGACGGCGGTTCTTCCGTGGCGGCGCCGCCGCCGGTGAATGGCGGTTGCCGTGGAGACGTGGACGACGGTGCTGTTGCGGCGGCGGTGGCGCCGGGGAGGAGGAAGCGGCGCAGGGCCAGGAGCGTGAAGAACAGGGAGGAGGTGGAGAGCCAGCGGATGACCCACATCGCCGTCGAGCGCAACCGCCGCAAGCAGATGAACGAGTACCTCGCCGTGCTCCGGTCCCTCATGCCGGCCTACTACGTGCAAAGGGTACATTACTATAGTAAACTTGCTAGGGCTTGATTAATTACTACTTCATTTACTACGCCTCGGCTCTTAACCCACACTGTTAATCTTTAGCGATTATACCAGCATTTGCCTAGCTGCTTGACCGATTAATTAGGTTCTGCACAGTTAACTTCTTCCTAAAAAAGAAAAATTATGCGCACATATAAAAAATTGAAGCATTGTCTGCTTGGATCGTGAGTCGTGACAAAGATGATCGAGATGTGTCATGCGTGTATTATCGATAGGGCGACCAGGCGTCCATAATTGGCGGCGCAATCAACTATGTCAAAGAGCTGGAGCAGCTGCTCCAGTCACTGGAGGCGCAGAGGCACGTCCGCCGTGAATGCCACCTAGCCGCCGGCGACGCCGCCGCCACCGGCGCCACGGTGCCCTTCGTGGGCTTCTTCACCTTCCCGCAGTACTCGATGGCCAGCGGCGCCGGCCGCTCCCCACCGACAAAAAACGCTGCCGCCGCAGAAGACGGCAGCGGCGACGACGCCGACGGCGGCGACTCTGGCTCAAAGCAGTCGGCGGTGGCGGACATCGAGGTGACCATGGTGGAGAGCCACGCCAACCTGAAGGTGCTGTCGCGGCGGCGGCCGAGGCAACTGCTGAGGATGGTCGCCGGTCTGCAGGCGCACCGCCTCGCCGTGCTGCACCTCAACGTTACCGGCGCCGGCGACACCGCACTCTACTCTCTCAGCCTCAAGGTACGCGAGAAAAAAATTTATTTTTTAACCTTTTTTAAAAAATTATTTTAATTTTAATCCCCGGGCTGAAAAATTTGCAAATCTAACCTTTTTGGCTGCACCACCCCACCTGGCGCGGTAAATTCATGCTGCCACCCCGCCTGACGCTGGCGGCCCCGGCGGGCTACCGATAGAATGACAAGTGGAGCGGTCTTGCCGTGCCATCCCGCTTGGCGCGGCAGCATGTAATTGCCGCGCCATCGCGCTTGGCGCAGCAGCATGAATTTACCGCGCCGGGCGGCTTGGCGCGGCCAAAAGGTTAGATTTGAAAAAACTTTTGATCCGGGGTTAAAAATAAAATATCTATTTCAAAATGGTTAAAAATAAAAAATTATTCGGTACGCGACGCGTCCCTAGCATCTTCGATTTTCTTCGAGATCAGTCGCTTGGCAACGAGCCAACGAGGCAACGACACGCCACGCAAGCTAGCCAGCCTCGTTTTGCGTGCATTGGCATGGACGACTCCTCCATACTCCCACCACGAACGCTTGATTAGTTGAATTGACTGCCATGCAGTTTTACCATGTTGAATTCAATTTAATATAGACTTAACAATTAACTCAAACGTCTTTCGAAGCCTAGCCTTTTCTTTTTGTACAGACATCTCTGAAAGCTCTCAAAAATAATAGAAACAAAATGCATCACGGTTAAAAAGCATGTTCAAAATTATCCCAAAATGCATCTACAAAATTCAGCCCAACCAGATTACCGAGCACGAATTAGAAAGAATTGCCCTCTTCATTTTTGATACGAGATTATATCCTACGATTATGATCGAGCGGCACCAGGTACACTCCCTAGTTCCTTATTTTATATGAATGATGCTTTCGCTTGTACACGGACAATAGAGCACACAGACCAAACGAAGGGAATGTGTACGTGTGTTTGTAATCATGGGAAAGTCGATCGTCGTGCCTTTCATCCATCCATATTTTTGTCTAGATACATGCATGAACGGCTCTGCCCGGTTGATGGCTGCTGCAGGTGGAAGACGACTGCCAGCTCTCATCGGTGGACGACATCGCGACGGCGGTGCACCGCATCGTCGGGACGATCGAGCAAGAGGAGCAGCAGAGCTGTGGCGACTGGCGGGCTTAACTAGCTGATCATGGGAAATGAGCGACGTCGCCATTTGCGTATGCATGCATGCACGTAACGAGCCGGATAGTCTAGTACGTACTAGTATAGTACTACTTACCTCTAGGCAGCTAATTAACCGTACCTTGTTGCTCCAATTAAGTACCCTAGCAGCTAGCTTCTCCTTCTGTACTCCAGTGTTTTATGCATCGATCGATCTATGGGTTTCTCTTCATGACTGCGTGGCTATGTGCGTGCATGGCCGGTTGAAAATAAAGACTAAAACCTGTCTGCTATATATACTAGCAAGCGTGCACGTGCAAAATATGTTGGAGCAATGCTGATATCAATAATTTATAGAAAAAATAACAATTAGGACACATGCAATTTTTTTCTATTTGTCTATGTCTATATGGAGCATGTGTATGAGCATTCCTTATTACATTGGTCGTTTCATTTGGTTGATATTGAGGTGGGTCATCTCATGAAACACCTGAGCAAGCAAAAAAAAGAAAATCAAGATATAGATATAGATTAATTAATGGGTGCAATAACATGCAAATAATTATTTTTTATTAACGGATCAATTTTATACATGGATGCATGCATAAATATGCGTGACAATTACTCATTTAATTAAAAGTAGGAGTCCTGAATTTATTCCACCGCCTAGCCCGGGCAGACGTTTCGTATGTATGAGTATGTATGATTAGGGGCGTAGGTGCCTGCCCCTGCGCTATTTATAGTGTTATTGTGCTAGTCTGTTAGTTCTAGGATAGGAAAAATTATGATAAATTGTTAGAAAGATTTATAACGGGAGAATAAAAATTAATTCTTTGTATATATGGGCAAGAGTTCGTGATCTCTACGGGTGCTAGCCTATTAGTCTAGTCTAGAAAGAATTAGAAAAAATTACAAAGATTTATAATAGTATAATAAAAATTAATCCCATGTATATGTATATATGGGCAAGAGTCTGTGGTCTATGCGTATTGAGTTATAGGCAAGAATTTGTGGTCTATACGTGTCGAGTCAAAAGTCCGTGGTTTATACGTATTGAGTCAATCCATGGTCTCTACGTATTGAGTTGATAGCAAACTCCTAGAAAATTATGGTTGTTGGATGATGGATGAAGGGAATAGACAAATGTGATCTGTAGTTGGATCTAGGCCAACATATATGGGCAAGAGTCTATGGTCTCTATGGGTGCTAGTTTGTTAGTTCTAGTTTAGAAAGAATTAGAAAAAAAATAGGAAGATTTTATAATGGGAGAATAGAAATTAATCCCGTGTATATGTATATATGGGCAAGAGTTCGTGGTCTATACGTATCGAGTCAAGAGTCTGTGATCTCTACATATCGAGTTGATACCAAACTACTGAAAATTATGGCTGTTGGATGATGGATGAAGGAAATAGACGGATGTAGTTTTTTTAAGTCAGATGTGATATGTAGTTGGATCTAGGCCAACTTCTCAATTATAGGGTAGTTTAGATAAGCATAATAATTAATTTTTAAATGCTAAAATTCCAGCGTTAATAAAAAAAATTAAAAGTTCTCCTTGTGCTAGTCTGTTAGTTCTAGTCTAGGAAGAATTAGAAAAAATTAATAAAAAGATTTATAATGGGAGAATAAAAATTAATTCTGTGTATATATGGGCAAGAGTTTGTGAGCTCTACGGGTGCTAGTCTGTTAGTTGTAGTCTAGAAATAATTAGGAAAAATTACAAAGATTTATAATAGGAGAATAAAAATTAATCCCGTGTATATGTATATATGGGCAAGAGCCCATGGTCCATACATATCGAGTTATGGGCAATAGTCTGTGGTCTATACGTATCGAGTCAAGAGTCTGTGGTTTATACGTATCGAATTGATAGCAAACTTCTGAGAAATTATGGATGTTGGATGATGGATGAACGAAATAGACGGATGTGATCTGTAGTTGGATCTAGGCCAACATATATGGGCAAGAGTCTGTGGTCTCTACGGGTGCTAGTTTGTTAGTTCTAGTTTAGGAAAAAATTAGGAAGATTTATAATGGGAGAATAGAAATTAATCCAGTGTATATGTATATATGGGCAAGAGTTCGTGGTCTATACGTATCGAGTCAAGAGTTTGTGGTCTCTACGTATCGAGTTGATGCCAAACTACTAAAAATTATGTTTGTTGGATGATGGATGAAGGGAATAGACGGATGTGATCTGTAGTTGGATCTAGGCCAATTTCTGAATTACAGGGTAGATTAGATAAGCATAATAATTAATTTTCAAATGCTAAAATTCCGTGTTAATAAAAATTAAAAGTTCTCATGTTAATCAAAGAAAAAAAATATGCACAGTAGATTATAGTGGACTAAATTATCATAGCTTATATTAAAAGAAAGAGTCCATATCTACTACAATTATTAAATAAAATGTTAAAAACTTGAAATTAAAATAAGAAAAATAAGAGCCCATGTCATATTAGAACAAAGACCTCGTATCCGTTGCAACAAAAAAATTGGATAAATTCATAACAAAAATAATGTCCATATAATGGCTAAATATTGACACAAAATCTAGCCGTGCAAATGCGTAGGACAACCTGCTTGTATATAATTAAACCGGGTCAAACAGAGCCATCACATTAATCCTATAATACTAGAAAATCTCGCATTAATCGAAAAGAAAAAGAAAGATCTACACCGTCGATTATTGTGGCTCGAATTATATATAATGGCTTAGATTAAGAAAATATTTCACATCTAGTACCATAATAAAATAGAAGCAATTATAAGGGGGTCATATCAGATACGAGAAAAGGATTCCAGATCAAATACGGGATTAGAAAAAGAGTTCATATATCAAACACAATTAAGATCTAGACATGCAATTGTGCAGGACACCTTTCTTGTTATATAACTAAAACATGGTCCAACGAAGCCACCAAATTAATTCTAAAATACTAGAAAATACCACATTAATCGGAGAGAAAAGAAAGATCTACACTGTCGATTATGGTTGGTCCGAATGATAACAATTTAGATTAAAAGAATAGTCCACATCTACTACCCATAACAAAATAGGAAAAAGTGTACATCAAATACAAGATTAGAAATGGAGTCCAAATCAAATATAAGATTAAAAAAAGTTCTGAAAAGAATCTATATATATCAAATACAAGGTTTAGCCGCGTAGATGCGAGGAACACCGTCTACATCAAATACATGATTGGAAAAGGAGTTCAAATCAATTATGGGATTAAAAAAATACAAAAAACGACCATATCAAATACGAGATCTAGTCGTGCATATGTGCGGGATACCTTGCTTGTTTAATGCCTTGTTCTCCTCAGTTTATCTTATCTGGCTTATCTACTTATTTGACTCATTACTGATTTTACTTGTCTTCTTGACGTAGCCTCAAAAGTCTGATCTACTTTGTTCAATTTGTGTTTTAAAGCTTTTACACAAGTTTTTGAGATGGAAAAAACCAGATTAAAAAATTAAAATAAGATAAGTAAATAGAAAGATAAGCCAAATAAGTTAGATAAGCCGATAAGAATAGACCCTATAATGAAAATAGAGAAATTTAAAAGAAATTGGATGATTTCTCGAAAAACCAAACCTAACAATTTTTCAGTCTCAATTTTTCGATGAAACTGAAGCAGTTTTCAAGAACGCCAATGAATTTTATTTTCCGCTCACTTGTTCGATTCAAATCTTAAAAATCATTTTTTTTTGTTTTTTCGTAACAAAAATCACGAGAAATAAAAAAGCTGGTCCAAATAGAATTTGGGACCGTCTAATGCACTATCTCCTAAACATAAAATAAGTGTCTACAGGATTGCACTGTAACTATAATAAAGTTGTACATTATTAACAAGTGTAATTTTAGTTTATCAATGTGCAATTTTAGATTAATTGAAACAAACACGATAATTTGAAACATTGGAGAAGAAAAGTGTGTGAACATGTGTATTTAACAAACCTACGTAGTAACAAGTCGTAGAATATAAACGGATGAAATAGATAATTGATAAACAACGGTTTCATACTAAAATTGTACCTTGGTAACCGGTGCAATTCTAATGTTATCTACTAGAGCGTAGATTTAAAGCGACGGATAGTTAATAAAATTTTAGATATCTAAGAAATAGTAAATCTAATAGATTAATTTTAGGGCGATTATGAGATTCAAAACCTTTCACACCTCCCAGCCACGCGAGCGATGCAGCGAACGTACGCCCGAGTCTCACAGTCGATCGAACGTACGTACGTGGACATTAGCGCAACACGATTGACAGGCACAATTATCTGGGGGTTTCCAGCCCCTGTTTCCCGCGTGAAGCGCCGATGTTTCGTATCAAACGAGAAAGAGATTCCGATCGAGGCTGCCTCTTTGCCCTTCCACGGCCACTCAATGGCGTATTGGCGTCGGGGCCGCGAGGATTTGGCGGCCGGCCAGTGACACCGACCACCTCTGCTCCTTTTCGAAATGCTACTGCATGCTGAAATACTTTGCTTCCAAGGCTTCTAGCTAGAATTAGTGTTGAAAAGTTAAAACGTTACTGCATGCTGAAATACTTTGCCTCCTTGCTTCCCCAGTGTAATTTCTTTTTGTTTTTCTAGCCGTGGCTAAAT
This sequence comes from Raddia distichophylla, assembly GCA_005191435.1. Taxonomy (NCBI): domain Eukaryota; kingdom Viridiplantae; phylum Streptophyta; class Magnoliopsida; order Poales; family Poaceae; genus Raddia; species Raddia distichophylla. The sequence continues at coordinate 1,098,275 of SPJY01028649.1, read as the reverse complement.
CTTTATACAGTGTACAGTTCTTTTCTTCTTAATGAAATGTCAGAGCGCCTGCCCCGTTTGTTCAAAAAAAAATACTTTGCCTCCAAGGCTTCTAGCTAGAATTAGTGTTGAAAAGCCAAAACGTTTTATTACGGCATTGTTTGAAGATCTTTGATTAAGAAGGTGGAGTATCTGTCTAAGAGAAGCAGTGCATACGAAAACTGAATGTAACAGAAATATGTCATACAAAACAAGGCCTTGGGGTGGTTTTAAAACATTGATAGGACCTAGGAATTTAGGATTAATTGTGTCATTGCGATGTAGTATTCTACAACACCATTGGTAGCTTTAACAACTAGCCAACCAAACACATCCTCTCTCTATATATATGAAGTGCATTATGGAGTAAGGATGGAGAACATCGTTCATAGTTAATTGTAATGTATTCTTTAGGTTAGAAATAGATAATTTATATTTATATTTGAGCCATCTACCATGGGCGATTGCTAGTGAATGATGGGGGTAGCGATAGAGGTGTCCAGAGCCATCGAACTAGCGAGGCGACGGGGACTGCCAATGCCAGTTAGGTATAGCAACCCCTTGTTCTAGTGTGTTAAGTGTTAACGTTGCATTCAAGTTTCAAGCCACGGTTGCATGAACCACATAAAGATGACCAGAGATGGATCCGCGTCAGCTAGGAAGAGTTGACGATCCATTTCTGCGGAAGAACGGGAGGGGTTCTACGGGGGAAGAGCATGGGCGGGGTAGGGCGAGTGCCTGCTGCTCTGAAACGCTGGAAAGCGAGGTGATGGCGAGAGCCCGATATGATAGGAAAAGCCGCGCTGTTCGTGTCGTCCCATTGACCCTTGGGAAAAGATTTTAGGACAGAGCCCCTTTCCCAAGCCGAGCCATCGGCCTTTTCTGTCTTTGGCATGATTGATCCAATAGTCGAAAGGACCGGTGAAATGATCAGACTCTCTCTAGAGATGCTTTTCATCTGGTGATTGGACCAAGGTCACAGGGCCGCTGGGCCGGTGCACGTGGTGCGTGTGCTCCTCACCGTCCAAAGTCATATTGGCCATCTGAGCTAAAAACAGAGGATGAATAAGAAATTACATGAGCATATAGACCATTGTCCTCTTTTGGATTTGCGGGATTGAAAGATAAAAATTTAAATACGTAGATAAGAACTCATGTATATTTTTAAAAAAAGTTTTGAACAGATGTTTGGATGGTAGGCATGAAGCGAGGGCAAAACCTTTATATATGGAATAGCTTATTCTATTTATTAATAGGCTGTTTGGTTGCCTGCATCCAAGGAGTTTTGTATCTAGAGATACAAAACTAGAGTGTTTGGTTGTCTTCTCACCCATCTGAACCAGACTTTCCAGATGCAATTAACCCCTTCGGGCCAGGCTCTAAAGATACGACCAAATTGGACGTTTCCCAAATGCGCGACACATTTGATTCATTTATTTGCTATATCTTTTGATTAGTATTTTCGATTACCAAACCGATTTAAAAAATGGGTTATTGATATTTTTTCGAACAAAACAAGACCACACTTGCCATAAAAATTTTAAAATTTTAGAATTTATTTATTTATGAGATTTTTCTTTTGAATTTTTTATTTTTGTAATTGTTTTTTGTTATTTTGATTTTCTAGAATTTATTTTAAAATTGTTTCATCCCTCTTTTGAATTTCTCCATGTCATTCTCTTCTTAGTGCAGTCAACCAAACAACATCTCTACGCAACATGTACAATCTCATACACCTAACCAAACAACAACCATTTGCATCATCTCAGACTGGCTCTAACCAGCCTGGCTCAGCTCATACAGCCTAGTTCAACTGAGAAGGCAACCAAACAGCCTATAAAAAGACTAAAATACGTCATGACCAATAAATTTGCATAGGTTCTCACCTGACCTCTTAAACATCTTTTAACAGTAGAAGAGCTATCTCCTCATGTTCTCTTTCCAACAACCTCTCCCATCTTTCCCTTGGGCCCCTCCCTCTTCCTCTTTGACGAGGAGAGTGAGGTGACCCGTGCTCCTTCACCACCTCTTTTCCATCCGCTCTTGGTCGTCCTCTAATTCCCCAAGCACTATACCTCGCAACTCTGGTGTCCTTTCCGGCATCTGAAGGAGGAGTAAAGTCGGTCGATCATCGATGGGAACCTCCAAAATTTGGAAGTACTATGTATGCTTGGTTGGTTCTTCCTTTGAGCATGTTTGGTCCATAAGGTTTTGGGCGTCCTTTGTGGGCGCATAGTCGTCCTGGCCATGGTTGCCAGATCTAATGTGAGCGCAATTCATTGTGAGCGGAGACAATCAGACTTACATGTTGGCTCCAATGGTCACTGGACGGTGACCTATGGTGGTGATTCCTGCAATGACGGTGAGTGGCAAAAAAGGTGTTGAAGTGTGAATTCAGAAAGAAATCTCAATTTCTAGGTTTTTTAGTCAGATTCAACAGTGGAGACACTTGTGAGCGTCGTTACCTTGCTACACGCACCATTAAGGGACATGGTTCTTCCTACTAGATTGCATCTTAGTTCATTGATTGAATGGTATGCTTTGGAATTAAGTTTTGTTATTACACTTGGTTATAACTGGTCAACATTGATCCTGAAAACTAGTTGCTTTGACTATTGTCCACTTTCTCACTAAATCATTTTGGGTGATGTGACAAGATTTTGGCCTTGCTTGCTCTTATGAAATCACAGAAGAACCTCATGAATATTGATGATCATCTTCTATGTGAGGATATTTAGAATTACAACTGTCAAGATGTTTTGGATCGTCTAGTTGTTATGAGACAGAAGTTTGTTACTTTTTTGTTTTATTTTTATTGCTTGCCTTAGTGCGACAATTGTATGTCATTGTACTTAAGTTCAAGCTTTTTTAATAAATGTTTGTAAATGTCATATGCATCCCTAATTAGTGCAGAGGTTAATTTTTTTTCCATTATCTAAAAACTTATATTTTACTTTTTGGACCCTCTAAGCTTGTCTCTGTTGCATGACTACGCTAAAACAGTTAGGGTCCCACTAAGTGCTTAGTGGTCGCGCGCGTGGTTATTAGATGCTGATGTTTTCATTAAATATTGACCTGGCTAGCCACCTATGCCTCCACATCATTGTCGTCATCATCGTCATCGTCGTTGTAATTGTCGTCGTCGTCGTTGTCATCTCATGATCATCATCTCTGCATGGCTGATGGCTCCCTCTTTTCTCCCTCTCATTCCTCTCACACCCTCTCAGTTCCATCACCATGGAAGAAGAGGGTTCGAGCTGTCACCGCTATGGAAGAGGAGGGAATAAGTCACTATTACCAAATAGGAGAAGCTCAGACCTTCGTTGCCTTGAAAGAGGAGGAAGCGGGCTCCCCCCATGGAAGATAAGGAGAGAGCTTGATCTATCGCTTATTTCTCGTTCCGTTACATGGGTGTGGCTTTCTTCTAGAGGACTAGATGGGTCGGGTTAGGTTAGTATCACCCCACCCCAGACTTGAACCAACCCGCTAGTTCCTCGATCTGCCTCGACCCATGCTAAGATAAGGGGAGGAGAAGTGGAGAACCTGATCGAGGGGGAGGGGAGGGTGTCGTCACTGCCACCACAGTGGGGTTGAGGAGAAGAAGGTGGCCCCATGGTTGAGGAAGTCGCCAACGATAGCATTGATTCGCTGCCGTCATCTGGGAGGAAACTGTGTTTTATATGGGAGGCCTTCTATCCCCAAGTGATAAGACTCCATGAGAAGACCGCTCTAGATGCCCATTTATCCTAGAGAACACTCTAGGTCAAAGCCTCGTGCAGAGTCTTTTTCGAAGCGCTATGCATCTCGTAGACCACTTTGGGCCGTAGTCCCATACGGGGTCCTACCTTGATCGCCACTTGTCCCGAAGGCCACTCCGGGCCGAAGCCCCGCATAGGGTCATTCCCGGACTGCAATCATTGGGCAAGAACATTGGGATCCCCGCCAAAGACAACATTTAAAAAAACTCATAATTCAAAGATGATTCGCGCTTGTCAAAAACTGATGGCCACTGCAGCTACGATACAAAGGAAGGCACTGCAGACAGTCATGAACAAAGCGAGGCAAGCAAAGTGAACCTTTTTTTGTTTCCATCTACGAAGGCTACAAAAGGAAGGCAAGCAAGGAAGAAAGATGGACATGCCCCTACTTTGGCGATTCTATCAAGGGCAAACAGGAGATGTAGAGGTAGAATTATCACTTTGCCCCCAAGGTTTTCAGTACTTGCGGGACAAAGTAGGCAGTAAGGTCAAGTTGTATATAACCTTGGCCATAGAGCTTGTTGGACTCAAGTTCAATCAGAACCCAATTTTTTTTCCATTTTGATCTCTCGTTCTATTCTAGGTTGCACTTTCTTGTTAGGTTGCCCTGCCTATGGCTACCCAGAAAATTCCTTGTCTGGGTAACCCCGAAGACATCGCCACCGCAGGGTTGGGAAGGCGGGGTTGTGCCTCCACTGGATTTGGACTTGGGAAGGTGTGGTCGCGCCGCCACTGGGTTGGGTGGCCAGAGGGGATAAGGGATCGGAGGCGGGGCCAGATCAACATGGCGATAGGTCTCCACCCGACACTAGAAGGGAGAAGGAGGTGGATGGCGCCGAAGGGTCATGGGGATCGATCAGGATTTGGGGGAGGTTTTACCTCCTAAAGGGGTAAGGGATAATTAGGTCATTGTATCAAGCAAGATGAACATCAGATTTATATATAGTTTAGCTGCATCTTACATGCTTCAAAGCCAAGTAAAAGTAGCTGGCTTGCCCATGACTCCACGAGCAACAACCAGCTCATAAAAAATTTATTCATGGCCCATCAGACAACTAAATTTTTAGAGGTAACATGGCAAGATCAATTTGCAGAATTAACTCGATGGAACACGATACTTTGGGGGTCCTAGACATGATTTTTTCAGCATATAGAAGGCAAACAGGCAAACTGCCTCACTGCTTTCATTGTATTAATTATTCGATGCTTCCAAACTTAGGCCAATAAGTTGCGTTTTTGTGTGCCCTACTAATTTTCCCTTGAGAGGGCCTATGTAATATTGATATTCAGCTGCTGTTCGAAAAGGAATCGCTTGAAGTAGGCCCAGAACATCCCTAATAGACACGACAAGAATAACTTGACAAAAATGATTCCTGCATCTACAATATGTCGGGGATGAAGTATCTCCTGCGTACTGCCTGCACGAAAAGAGTGCTTTGGCAGGCTTAACAGGGATGTCGTCGTATTGGATACAGTTATATCACTTCCATCGTAGTTGTTATTAGATACACAAACGTGTCGAAGAAAAATACAAATCCAAATAATACATGATAATATTGGTTACGAATACAGACTGAATACAAATTGGAATGGATAGTTATACGGATATAATTAGTTGGATAACTAAAATTAAATTTCAAAAAATTTGTTCCATTTTTTTTACAAAATTAGTCTAAATTTAAATTTAAAACAAAAAGTTCTAACATTAGGAAAAACAAAAAAAAGTAAAATACACAGGCGGTAACTAAACTATTAGTCGATTCTCATCTAGATCCGCATTCTATGAAACTACAGTTTTTGGTCCCTAATTTTTTTAAGTGGGTCCACCCCGGTCCAAACTTGCTACGTGACAACCCTAGAGCTGACGTGGCGCTGACATGTCATGTAAATTAGTTTTAAAAAGGAGGAAATCATAAAAAAAATAAAAATATATGGAAATCATTTTAAAAATCATTAAAATGAAAAATACTAAAAAACTACAAAAACATAAAAAGGAAAATCATTAAAAACATATAGAAAATATCAAAAGGATCTAAAAAGGGAAAATCATTTTAAAAATTGGGAAATCAATAAAAAAATATAGAAAATCATTAAAAAGCATAAACATATGAAAAATCATAAAAAAAAAAAAATCAAAAGAAACATAAAGACTGTGTCGTCACCTTTAGTCCCTCTATAGTTATAAGCGCAAGACCTCTAGCATCGTGGCATATGGGAGCCCTCAAGTGCTACTTTTTTCTAATTTTTTTTATGAATTTTCTTAATTGTTTTATCATTTCTCGTATTTTTTATGATTTCTGAATTTTTTAAGTAATTTATGTGACACACATGTACGGCCATGTCAGCGTCACGTCAACTCCAGTGCTGTCACATGGCTGGTTTGAACCGGGACGAACCCACTTAAAAAGATTAGAAACCCATAACTGCAATTTCAAAGAATAGGGACCTGGATGAGAATCAACTAATAGTTTAGGAACCGTCCGTGCATTTTACTGAACAAAAAATTAGAAAGTTTGTACATGAATATTATTAGATTGGTCTAAATGTTAAAAATTACAAATTTAAATTAAAATTTTGGGAAAAGATCAATGAAAATTTCAAGAATTTCGTACAAAATTTGAATGATATATCATATTAATTTCAAATTTAGAAAAGACACCAGAATGCCAGATGCCCTTGGAATCGCATGACGTAATAACAATGATAAAGAGTCAAAACAGTAGGTACCTTGATGTAGTTCATATTATACTTTTATGTTTTGATGATAGTACCTAGTCGGTTACTGAAACTTGTGTACTCGGTACATGGCTATTGATCAAGTATGTGCATTTGAATGACAAATATTATTTTAGTCATTTTATTGTATCGTGCCAGCTCTATAGTTGTTGCTATTGTTGATTCCTTGAAAAATTGAGTGCTAAAAAATATTATACGCATGTTTAAATATTATTGCAAGCGGTATGTTCACGTTCATGGTTCATGGTTCATGGTTTGCATTGCATGCTGTTTTACCGCTTCGAATTATTTTTAAATGCAAACGTAGCGCTTTAAAAGATTTAAACATTGCAAGCGGTTGTAGCACTTAGAATATTAGTTTCCAAGCAGTAGTACCGCTTAGAAAGTAAATACCGCTTGGAATACTTTTAGAAGCGCCAGAAGGGAAAGCGGTAGCTATTAGAATTCCAAGCGGTACCTCTGCTTGTAATACCCACTTTTCCAAGCGGTTCTACCACCATTGAAGCCCTGCATTGCTGTAGTGCATATTGGATACAGTTGGATATCACTTCCATCGTAGTTTTTATTACATACACAGATATGTTGAAGAAAAATACAAATCCGAATAATACATGATAATATTGGTTACGAATACGGAGTGAATTCAAATTGGAATGGATAGTTATACGGATATAATTAGTTGGATAAATAAATTTAATTTCAAAAAATTTATTCCAATTTTTTTACAAAATTAGTCCAAATTTAAATTTAAAAAAGAAAGTTGTAACATTAGGAAAAACAAAAAAAGAATAAAATACACGGGCGGTCTCTAAACTATTAGTCGATTCTCATCTAGATCTCCATTCTACGAAACTGTAGTTTTGGGTCTCTAATCTTTTTAAGTAGGTCCGCCCCGGTCCAAACTTGCCACGTGACAGCCCTATAGCTGACGTGGCGCTGACATGTCACGTTAATTAGTTTTTAAAAGGGGAAACCATTAAAAATGTGGAAATCATATTAAAAATTATTTTAAAATGAAAAATCATTAAAAAAACCCTAAAACATAAAAAGGAAAATCATTAGAAACATATATAAAATATCAAAAGGATCATTAAAAAAGGGAAAATCATTAAAAAGGGAAAATCAATAAAAAAATGGAAAATCATTAAAAAACATAAAGATATGAAAAAAATCATAAAAATATTAAAAGAAATATAAAGACGGTGTGGTCACTTTTAGTCCCTCTATAGTTGTAAGTGCAAGACCTCTGGCATCGTGGCGTATGGGAACCCTCAAGTGCTTTTTTTCTAATTTGTTTTATGAATTTTCTTATTTGTTTTATGATTTCCTGTATTTTTATGATTTCTGAAATTTTTAAGTAATTCATGTGACATGTACGGCCATGTCAGCGCCACGTCAACTCCAAGGCTATCACATGGGAGGTTTGGACCGGGACGAACCCGTTTAAAAAGATTAGGGTCCCAAAACCGCAATTTCAAATAATAGGGACCTGGATGAGAATTGACTAAAAATTAGAAAGTTTGTACATGAATATTATTAGATTGGTCTAAATGTTAAAAATTACAAATTTAAATTAAAATTTTGGGAAAAGATCAATGAAAATTTCAAGAATTTCGTACAAAATTTGAATGATATATCATATTAATTTCAAATTTAGAAAAGACACCAGAATGCCAGATGCCCTTGGAATCGCATGACGTAATAACAATGATAAAGAGTCAAAACAGTAACAAATCGTCAAAGGAATAATCGTAACCGGTTTGAGTTAACTCCTAAGTTTTAGACATCCCCAACGTCTATCGAGCCTCGGATCCTCACGCCGATTAAAGTTCGTCATCCACGTCATCCTTGTGGTCCCCTAGTTCGTGTTTGACCGTCCCACGCAACCTCCTTGCCCTTTCTTGCTGTTTAGGACCCTCACCTAATTTTTTTATGCCCTCGATTGCTTATCAAGCCTCGGATCCTCACGCCGGTTCAAGTCCATCATCCACATTATCCTTGTGTTCGCCAAATTCGAGTCCAACAGTCCCACAAAACCACTTTGCCCCTCTTCGCCGTTTTGGACCCATGCAGCCAGTTCGACTTAATTGTTAAGTTATCAACGCCCTTGACCCTCAAATCCTAACACTGATTCAAGTCCATCATTAACATCATCCTTGTATTCCCCAAGTTCAACTCTGACTGTCCCGCATGACCTCCTTGCCCCTCCTTGACGTTGTAGACCCTCGATCCTACATTCGCCCTCGAGCGCCTATCGAGCCTCAAAACCTCACACTGGTTCAAGTCCATCATCCACGTTAGCCTAGTGGTCCCTAAGTTCAAGTTCAACCGTCCCACATGACCTTTTTGCCCCTCCTTGCAGTTTTGGACCCACACTATCGATTCAACTTAAATGTTAATTTTTTATGCCCTTGACCACCTATGGAGGCTCGGATCCTCATGCCGGTCCAAAGTTCAAGTCCGACCATCCCACGCGACCCGATCCTACAGACGCCCTCAATCGTCTATCGAGCTTTGGATCCTCACACCAGGTCAAAATTGGGTCTCATGTTGGTTCAAGTCCATCATCCACATCATCCTTGTGGTCCTTAAGTTCGAGTCCGACCATGTTGCGTGACTTTTTGCCCCTACATGACTTTCTGGACCCCAGATCCTGTAGATTGTGTCTCGACATGTCGCCTACCACGATCCACTTGACACGCAGATTAGTCCATCCAAAATCCAGACTTATCTTGATCCCTGCATTTTCCATATCTGTAGATTATTTTTCTACCTTTCAATAACTTTTTAGTAGTACTGTGGGGGACCCGACGAGTCGGTTCCACATCCATGCGGCCTCCCTGCCCCTCCTTGTGGTTCTGGACCCCAAATCCTATAGACGCCCTCGACCACTCATCGAGCCTCGGATCCTTCACGCCGGTTCAAGTCCATCATCCACGTCGTCTTTGTGGTCCCCAAGCTCGAGACCGAACATGCCACGCAACCTCTTTGCCCCTCCTTACTATTCTGGACCCATTTAGCTGGTTCAACTTAATCGTTAAGTTTTTGAAGATCTTGACCTCCTATCAGCACTCAGATCGTCATGTTGGTTCAAGTCCATCATTTATGTCATCCTTGTGGTCCTAAGTTTGAGTCCGATCGTCCCGCACGGACGAATCCTACGAACGTGATCGACCCTCTATTGATCCTTGGATACCATGCTAGGTCAAGTTAGGATAATCATCTTAGTTCAAATCCATCATCCACGTCATCCTTGTGATCCCTAAGTCTAAGTTCGACCGTCCAGCACGACCTCATTGCCTCTCCATGACGTTCGAGATCGGGGCCCACTTGACACGTGGATTAGTCCATCCAAAATCCACATTTACCTTGTTCCCTATATTTTCCCTACCTGTATCTTATTTTTCTACCTTTCAATATTTTTTGTATTTTTACTATTTGTATCTTATTATGGTCATAAGACATGAAACCGATAGTTAAAAGGTAATAATTTCGAAGAAATACAAGAACTATTTTCTTCCTTGAGTCTGGTCTTGTTTCATTTGAGAAAAATGTAACTAATGCAATGGTGAAATCCATTTGTCAATCTAGCTTCCATTTAGAAACTAAGAAAAAGAGAGAAAAAAAAGAAAGTTTGCATGTAGGGCCGGCTCTGGGCCTAGGCGGGAGGGGCGACCGCCTAGGGTCCATGTTGGAGGGGGAGCCACGACCAGGTATGCAGCAAGGCTGGCACTGCAGATGCGAAGGCCAACAGGCTGCAAGCCGTAGCATGTGTGATGCGAAGGCCGAAGGTAAAAGGAAGAAGCATTTTGATGAGTCCAATGATCAAAATGAAGAAGTAAAACTGTTAGCTATGGAATCCTTCAAACTTAATTATTTTCTAGTCATCATTGACGTTGCAATAGCTTCATTGACTAGTCGATTTGAGTAGCTAAAAACATTTGAAAATGTGTTCGGTTTCTTATTCAGCTCAAAAAATCTGAAGTCCTTGGATGATAGTGATCTACCGAAATGTTACGCTACTTTTGCATAAGCTTTTTCTCATGATAACTCGTATGTTGTTGATCTAGATGATTTTTTTCTCTGAACTAAAAGTGTTGCAAGTAACTTTGCCAGATGATTTGATGTTAGCACCTGAGATTATTCAGTCTGTTACATCTGTAGATTGCTATACAAATGTCTATGTTGCCTATCGGGTCCTCTTAATTGTACCTGTAATTGTAGCCTCAACTGAAAGAAATTTCTCAAAATTGAAACTACTGAAAAACTGTTTGAGGTCAACTATGTTACAGGAAAGATTGAATGGCTTGGCTATGTGCTGCATTGAGAAGGTTGTCTTGGATAACATTGATCTTGGTATTGTACTTAATGATTTTTAATCATGAAATGTCCGAAGGAGTTTTTTTGAAGCACTGAAGCATTATTATTGGTGGAGTCATTAGAGTTTGGTTCTTATTTGAGGTAATTATACTAGTTTTATTTTGTTTGTTCTTTTAGTTTGTAGTATCGACATTGTTTTTCAAGAATTAAGTACATATTAATATGTTAGTAGTACTACTATTTGCTCGATCAATTATCATGTTACAAATGAAAAAAAATATTTCTTCCAACGGTCAAAAGGCCCATACTCTCCTGTTCGCCCTAGGGCCCTCGAAACCCTAGAGCCAGCTCTGTTTGCATGGCTAGTTAATGGTGTGGTTTGCTTACCTGCATAGTTAATTCACCCTCCCGCAGAAAGTGGACGTATATATATGCACTCACGAGTAGTGTAGAGCCACAGAGTTACGTGGGATTTTTCACATACATGCGATTACGAAGTTCGTTTATCTCCAATCTGCCATTACAAAACGCGTATTCTTTTTAATGCCATTACTTTTGCAACTTTGTATCACAGATGCCACTCTCAGTATTTTTGGTCGAGATAAGTGATATATGCGACGCGAATACGAGAGGAAATACGGAAATACGCCTCTGACTGGTAGGCCCCACGTGTCATTCTCAAAGCAGCTACTTCTTCCTCCCCTCCTCTCTCTCCCCCATCTAGCTCCAACACCGGTCTGCGAGCTCCGGCGAGCTCCTGACAGCCTCCTCCTTCCACTCCAGAGCTCGCCCTTTCCCTCCTCCCTCCATAGCTCACCGGCGGCGAGCTCCCTGACGGCCTCCTCCTCCTTCGGGGAGCTCACGGGCATGGCGCAGCGGCGCTCCGGCAAACTTCGGCTCCGCTGAACAATGCTGGAGCACCCTAGGATCAATACAAAGCCATTGGCGGCGTTGGTTGGGCTTGGGGAGGTCTAAGACGTCCTGCCACCATGAGCCGCTGAGCTCTAAGACGATGGTTCCAATGGCGGTGTCGGCTAGAGGGAGAATTGGGAAGTGCAACGCTAGGGGAAGGTGCGGGCGTGTTCTAGGAACCTCATGGACACATGCTACTGAACAGTTTCGATTCATGTGTGCACAATTTCATGAATTCGACAAGGTGGACGAAAATTGGGGAAAATGCGAAACGGCTGGGCTCGCTCACTTCCAGGCTCGGCTCGAGCTCGGCTCGTTCACCACACGAGCTGGAGAAAAAGCTCGGCTCGAGCTCGTTTGAGGCTCGGTCCGGCTCGTGAGGGCTCGCAAGCCTGATTAATTTGCTGATAACCATTTTTTGGGGTTTGGAAAATGGGGGGTTTAGGGGGTTATGTCAAGGAAATCCTTTAATTTGAGCCTTTGATTACCTTTGTTGGGTTAGGTTGGCGGTATATCTAATTGTATATAAGCAAGTAGGGCAATTATTACTGATATGGGCTGAACATATACTTAGAAATCTACGAATCCACTCGTGGATTCGTAGGTCTAGAAATCTACGAAATCCCGAGGCCGAGCTTTTTTGTAGCAAGCCAGACCTCGGCTCAACTCGTTTTTTGGCCGAGCTGCAAAAATGCTCGAACTCGGGCTTGTTGGCCTACGAGCCGAGCCCAAGCCGAGCCAAAACCGAGCAAGCTACTAGCAGCTCGCGAGCTTCGAGGCAGATAGTCAGCCCTAGGCTCAGCTACACTCACGAGTAGTGTAGAGCCACAAAGTATGTGTTTGTATACATGGTAGCGCTGTAGGTGCTGAATTAGTGTTCAAAGGTAGAGCAGTGGTACCCGATCGTAATTTGTTCTCTATTAACAACACACACAATTTTATTAGACGATAAACTATAATAATTAAAACTACCAAACCAACGTGAAAAAAATACCAAACATTAAATGCAGCCCGCAACTCACGTGTGAATGCATTAAATATTCATCTAAACATGTTTTCAAATGATTGACTAATCGTTTGTTATTTGCCGATAATGTTTAGTAAAAACAGATAAATATGTACAACAACAGTTTGTTTTTTTGTATCTTTTTTGCCTTTTGTTGTACGTATTTTTCTATATCATTGTCGACAAGTAACAAAATGTAATTGTCGGTAATAACAAGATTTTTTATTAGATATTTTTTGGTCGCACATTTTACTGGATATTACTAGGTAGTAACAAATCATAATAGACAGTAACAAGCATTAAAATCGATGATACCATTTTAAAAATTAAATAATTTTTATGCCGAGTTTGATAGTGTTCCGTTCATAAAAATGTCAAGATCTCAATAGTGAAAACCAATAATCAATCATTATCTCCGAATAAAAAATGACAATGAAAAACGAATGGAAAACGTGTTTGAGTAGAGCTATCGAATGCATCCTATATTTTAGAGAGGTTATCTCTCACGAGATCAAGTCTACATGCAAATTCTCACAATATTTTGTAAGTAATCATTATGTAATGCACGTTATGTATAGGGCCTGACAATTGAGTTGCCATGTTTAGCAACTTTTCTCAGGGGTCCTAAAATTTTTTAGTGTTTTTTTGTTAAGACAGGGTCTATTGTTTGAGTTGATTTTTTCTCTAAAATCTTTTAAAATATAGGAATAACAACCTATAGAGCTTTTTCTGGGGACGCTCTGAGCCAAAAAGTATGTGGTTGTTCCTGTGTGATTGTTTGCCGCGTGACCAAATTCTTTTGGCTATATGATTTCGTGTTCTCCCACGGCGCGGTGGGTGATTGGAGGTGTGGTGCACACGGTGGCGCCATTTTACAAGAGAATCAGGCATGTTGAAGGTATATATGCCACATTCTCAAAATCGGATGTTGTCTGTAATTCAGTATCCGATTCAGTCATTCATAATCATCGGAGAAAATCCTAGTCTCTGGTCTTGAGTTGAATCCAACAAATAATCGTTGTGCTCCTGTGGACTCATGTGTTGCTATGAAGTCGAAATTAGATTGCTAATGGTAAAGAAGCTATCAGGTCTGCCATAGGTCTGGAGAATCTTATTTCTATGGTCCGGTTGTTATCTCAGATGAGACAGTGGGAAATGTGGAGACCGTTGTGCAGGTTGTGGAGCATAACCGAGGTTATGGAGAAACTAGCTGCTATAATGTGGCTGACCATCTTGCTGAGGATGGGTCTTTACAGAATGCAGTGGAGAAGGTTGAGCACATTGCTGAGATAGTTGATAGGAATGCAGAGAAGGTTGAAGCAGTTGTCAAGAAGGTTTGATCCCATATTTTCTTTTTCTCGAGATACTAATTTTCAGTTATATTTCCACATATGATTGGTGTTGTCTAAGCTCAATTATATAATCGGATGTGTTTTATGGTTTGTTGGTAAAATTAGAGATAAGTGGATAGAAGTCATTTTTTATGCCATTTAATCTTTGGGGCTATGTGCACCAAAATATTAGTAATTATAACATGTATTGGGAATACATATATGCACCTTTTTTTTTAGAGCACGGAGAACTCCTGCCTTTGCAATTTCTGTCTAATTCAGTAATTTGGGCGGGTGAGCATTGACATTTGGATTGGTTGTTTTCCCAATTTCTTCAAGGATCCTAGGCCGGTTTCAATATTCCTAATGGTAGGAACTACTCCTGTCTAAAAACATGTACAATCGTTGAGATAGCATCTGTCTCTAACTATTGCCATGTTACTTAGAGACAACACTAGATACAACATATACAATTGTAAAGACGAATGCACGTTTTTATAAGTAATTTACTCACACACTAAGTTTCTTAATTCTCGTATAAAGTTGACTTTTATTTAAGGAGAGACGGTACAAATATCTATGCACACTCTCTCTCGTCCATATCATCAATTAGCTAACATAACACTGCTCGAAGATGATTTATAAACTGTTGAAGTAGTAATCCGGATCCTCTGTAGCAGCAAGTATAAATGCACGGTGTGCATTTTGACATGAAAACAGATTATAACTTCTATAAATATGTCATACGGTATCCAATTTGTATGAAATTGATTTTTATAATTCATATAAAATCCTAAAGAACCCTTTTTTGAAACTTTTTCAAATTTTCAACTTTGTTTTTTGAATTTTTTAAATTTTAAAAATTCAAAAAAAATGAAAAGTTTCGAAAAAGGATTGTTTAGGATTTTAGATGAATTACAAAATTTGTTTCGTACAAATTGGACACCGTATGACATATTTATAGAAGTTATAATATGTTTACACGTCAAAATGCACACGGTGCATTTATACTTTCTACTGCAGGGGATCCGGATTGGTTGAAGTAGACTATTGTACAAACTCTAAGTATCCATATCTTAATCTCTATTCCCACACTCCTACTCCCTCTATCTTTTTTCTACGAAAACACTCTAGGTCGGCCGTCCGACGCGACGGATGCGCGCAGACACGGCTCGGCCCGTGTGAGGCGATGGGGCACGCTGTAGCTATGGGTCCCACAAGCATTTTTTTCGGTGGTCATAAATTTTTACTGGGTGCTCTAATCCAACAATCGTTTGCACCAACGCGTTCCTCATATTTTTACAAACAAAACAAGAAGTATGTTGTCATATAAATTTCAATCTTACATGGTAAAACTTAGGTTTCACCGACTGAAACCTGGATTTCATACTCGTTAAACTTGCCGAACCGTCAAGTTTTATCAGGTTTAATCCAAGTTTTTTCAAATTTCAACATGTTTCATCCAAGTTTCATCAGGTTAATCCAAATTTCACCAAGTTTCATCAGGTTACATCCAAGTTTTATCCAAGTTTCATCAGGTTTCATCCGGCGCTCGCCTTCATCAATACGTGGGCTAAGGTTCATCAGCACAGCACCAAGTTTCACTAGTACAGGTGTCAAGTTTCACAAGTGGGTTCTCCTAGTTTTACATCAAAAAATTGAAAAAGTGAAAAAAATATTAAAAAAATAAAAGTATTTAAAATTGCTTGCCCTTGATTTTAGAAGAATTATGAAATTTATTTCATGCATTTTGAATACTGTTTGAATTTTATACAAAAATCAGAAGTTTAATTGAAAAAGATCAACTGCACATCTAGCCACTCCGCTTCATTCGTCTCGTGCACGCAGCACGCCGGGCAGGTCTACGATTGGATGCGCGTGCTGCCGGCAATCCGACAGTCAAGACGCGCCCAATCGGCGCGCGCTCAGACGGACGTCCGGACGCTAGCGCTCGCCATTTTTCTAATTTTTTTCTAATTTATATTACATTCTTCCTTTCATCTATCTAAAGCTGAGTATCTCAAAGCACCCGCTACGGATGGAAATTTGGAAGGACCCAGGTCCTTCCCCAACTAAAAAAGACCTCGTCCGATCGTCAACACGTGTTGGTACACATCTTAAAGCATTTCTCAGCTCTATCCAACCGAAAAATCCCCAAATCTCATTTCCTCTTGTCTCCCCGCCGGGCACGCCGCCGTCGCCTAGCCCACCGGCCACCGCGAGCCGCCGTTGTCCAGCCCGCTGGCGGCAGCTGTGAGCCACCGTCGTCCAGCCATCCGGCCGCCGTCCTCCAGCCCATCGTCACGCTGCTCTTGCTCTGGAACGGCTCGCCGGACGTCTTCGCCGGGGTGGGGCTCAACTGCGTGCTCGGTGGCGCGCTCATCATGTCCACCGTCGTTGCCGGGGCCGTCGGGCAGGCGGCGCGCTCCCGCGACACCGGCGGTGGCGGCGCCGTTGTCGTCGAGCTGCGTGGGTTCGTGCGCGACATCTGCTTCCTCCTCCTCATGCTCTGCTACCTCCTCGCCTTGCTCGTCACCGGCGAGGTCACCCTCTGGGCCGCCGCGTCCTTCGTCTCGCTCTATGCCACCTACGCCGTCCTCGTCTTTACCACCCACTGCTGCTCCAGCTCAGAGCCGGGCAAGCCGCCGCCGGTAGGCGACCTCACCAAGCCGCTCCTCCTCGACGACGTCCCGCCACTGCTGTCGCGCTCAAAGACGACGACGGCATGCCCGACGGCGGCGCCGTGTCCGGACGAGGCATAGGAGATCGGGGGAACGGGATTTGGGATTTTTCGATTTAAGACGTGTGCCGTGTGCGGACACGTGTCGACGATCCGACGAGCTCTTTTTCGATTTGAGAAGGACCTTTGTCCTTCCAAATTTCCTTCCCTGTTGTCGCGCGCGTAAGGTGAGGGCCTCCGGGGACGGACAGGGAGACTGGTGGCGAGACACCGGCCGTGAACGTGTTTCGACGTCCGCTTGGGATATTTTGCCGTGGCGGATAAAACCCAGCGAGCCTCGCCACACCGTCCGCTTCCTCGCGATGGCTCTCCCCCTCGTCCGCCTCCTCCTCCCCTCGCTCCCGGCGTGCCAGCCGCCGCTCAGCTTCGCAAGGCACTCCGCTCCGCCTCGCTCCGGCTACATCTCCCTCGCTGTCCCGACCGCCGGTTTCCCCTCCAGAGAGCGCGCCGCATTCGCCGCCTGCGCCGCCAGTGCCTCGGTGGCCCCCGCACCGGCGCCGGCGCCAGCGCCGGCGCAGCCGGAGGAGGAAGAGCCCGTGGGACCGAGGACGCGGCTCATCGCGCAGAACATCCCGTGGGACTGCACGGCCGACGACATGCGCGCGCTCTTCGAGAAGCACGGCACCGTCGTCGACGTGGAGGTAACCGTCCGCTTCCCCTTGCCTTGTCCGCTCGAAGAACTAGACGCTGGCGGCAGATGGCGAGTAGCGCCCGTAATCCGGTGAGATTTTGGAAATTTTTTTCACGGATTCAGCAATTTCCGTAGGAAGCGATGCTTTGTGGCTGCTTAAATCAGAAAGGTGGAGAATAACCAAATGCATTCGGTTTGTTAGACTGTCGAATGAATTTGGCAGAATAACCGAAATGCATTCGGTTTGTTAGACTGTGGCAGCTCGACATGAACCTCATGGTCCATTTGCCTGCAAGTGCAGTGAAGGGCAGTGAGTTTAGACAAGTGTTCACTGGAAACATGGCTTTCCTCAAGTAAAAGCGAGTTGAAATGGTTCTAATGAAGTGGATGCATTCTTTGTCATCCTAGTTTCAGATGATGAACTGAATTAATACACAAAGCTTGTGAATCCTTTTTACTGTTGTTGCACTGCACAAGAGGAAATATTTTAGCACGGATTTGGGAAACAAGCATCCTGACTAATATTAATCTGATGCAAACTTGTTTACTTACAAACAACGTAATTCAATGTTTTAGATGGGCACATGAGCACGTCAGGAATTCAGGAGTTTGCCACGTCGTGTATTTATTTACGGACAATGTGCAGCAGTGACATCATTAGTGATGACTTCTCTTTTTTTTTTATTTGCTAGCTTTCAATGTACAATGCCATTAAAAACAGAGGATTGGCATTTGTAACCATGGGTTCAGAAGAAGAGGCTCTGTCAGCACTCAACAGTATCAATTTAACTGTAAGTTCTAGATTTTTCTGGAAAGAAACTCTCGCTTGGGCATGTGCTGCTTACTTAAATCAATCATTATCTATCTTTCAAGAATAAAAATCGATATTTATCTCCCTTCATGCATATTTTCCTTTTGTAGATTTTAAACGATAGAACAATTAAGGTGGACTTCGCAAGAGCTAGAAAAAAGCAGCCTGCTGTTCCTTCATCAGCTCCCATGCCAAAACATATTGTGTTTGTAGGAAATTTGACATGGAGAGTGAGATCTCGTCATCTTCGGGAATTGTTTGCTTCAACCCCAGGTGTCCAATCAGTTGAAGTTGTCTTTCATACTACCAGTCCAAGGCGTTCTGCGGGTTACGGTTTTGTTTCCTTTTCCTCAAAAGATGATGCAGAGACCGCCATATCTACCTTGAATGGCAAGGTGACTACTCCATAATCCATATAGCATATACAACAAAACAGATGTGGATTGTTCACATTCTAGTACATTCTAGTGTTTTCTTGTTATATCTGATCATCTGTGAATTTTCTAACAGAAAATGATGGGACGGCCCATTAACATGATGTTCAAAGATGACAATGCCAAGAAGAATAAATCTTCTGTTCCAAGCAAAGAGGAGCTGGAGGCAGAATCATCTGAGCAGAGTGATAGCTAATCATTAATTGTTCTGAGAACCAAAAGGCAAAGTCACAATGAATGACTTGATCTGCAAACATATACGAATGGTTTTTTTTTCAGTAAAAACACTTTCTCAATCCTTTTCCTTAGTCATATTTATCCTGTGTACATATTCAGTTAGGAAAACAGGAAATTATATATATCTCATGAGAAATGAAACAACATATCTGTTTATTTTGTTTGAATGTTAAACACTATGATTTTGACTATAATCAAGCAATTAAGCTTATGGTACTATATTCTGGCATCGGTACCAAATAGGTTTTCAAAACATATGCTGACTGCCTTTATGTTGTATTTTTTGCTGTACTGTTCCGTTTGACTTCGAGTTTTCAATCCTAGCAAGTGGTGCATTATTTTAACCATTCAAGGTACTAGGTACTCATATAGCATTACCATTACAACATGAAGATGTTAGTGCAGCATTATCTTAATTATGAATATGAACTAGCAGGGTGACCCGTGCATTTGTTCGGCTAGATTTATTAGACCACGGTTTAGCCAAATGCCATCTATTAGATTTTCCACTTAAAACATATCTAATATTTTCACTGTTAGATTTTGGTCGGTCTCTAGGTGACCGCCTCAGTTTTGGTAGTGCATAGATGGTTCTTGCCGATGGCATATCGGACATCATTGGAGATGGCAGCTTTCGGCCGGAACATCATTGTCATCGATCACTTGTGGATTTTGATGTCACCCTGTCTTCATGCATGTCAACACTCATATGAATAGTGGATTCATGCTTGGGGCTTTAGAACCCTGATTCTTCATGATTGGTGATAGTGACTATATATAACTATAGGGATAAATGGGAAGAAAGAAGAGGCGAAAATATATCAAAACTTTACTTCCATCTTGTTGTCTATGATTGCTTTGCACATGCTAGTACGTCATTCTCCTACCAACTTATGAAGCATGTTTATGGCTGTGTTTCTTTGCCCGGGCATTCAGCGGTCAGCGAACGCTCGGGAAAGAAAAAGTTCAAACACGCGCTGAGCCACATCAAAGAAACGTGCGGGAAAAGAAACGCTGACCGCGGCCAAACATGCAAAGAAACACAGCGTATGTACATGTTGTGCACTCTATCTCCTCTGGTTATCATGGTGTTCTTCTGTACTTTTATCTAATGTTTTGCAAACGCAATACTTGTAGGTTCCCTAATTCATGGGTTGTTCATGACCGCGATGTTTTAAAATTCTTATGGACTTATTTTTATTTAAAATTTAATTTTTTGTAGTCAATACAAACTCTTTCTTTTAACTTAATATAGGCTTTTATTTCTATTATTTTATTTAAATTTACGTATTTTTTTATTTTAGCTAATGTTGATTTTTCTTACATGGACACTTATTTATTATTTTTATTCTGAATTTTATTTTCAATTTTTGTTGCTGATGATATAAACTATTTCTTTTAATCTCACAAAGACTCGTATTTCTATTATTTTTATTCTAAATTTCTGTTATTTGTATTTTTTTGTTGCAACTAATGCGATTTCTTTCTCTTAGACTGACACATAGACTATTGTTCTTTTTTTTTCTTCTTCTAAATTTATGTTGTTTCTATTTTTATTGTAGTATATACGCTACTATATCTATCACTACTAGTCTACTATTATAGTTATGTTGATTTGTACGTACTTGTTCTCATCTTTGTTGGTTCTGGAGCTGAGCTACCTTGTCGTGCCATACGGCAACTCTAGTGTCTTACTCTTCTTCTTTAGATTGCATATATGCCTTCGGTTTTTTAGTGCTTTAATAATATACTCGATCCGTTCACAATTTTTGATCTTTTGACTTTGTACGAATCTCTGAGATGCAACTTTGATGACTAATTAACATTAGAAATTATTTTGAAAACCCACTAAAATATAGTATCATTAATGTATCTTTTGAGACAAACCTACGTATATTATGTACATAATAATCTCAGACATCGATTGACACGTATATCAGACATCAATTATTTTTCACATCAGGGAATAATAGACACAGATAGATGGATAAGATGGTGATTCATTTTATATCTAAAATCAAACAACTTGTTTGAAACAAGTAGTTGGTTAATTTACCATCTAATTCTCAAGCCAACCAGCACCTAAATGCACGAAGAATGAAGAAACCCTGCTCCACAAAGCGCGCGCGTCTCGTGCGCAGCCGCAGAGCACTCAAAGCAAAACACCGACCTTGTCCGTCGCTCTCATTTGTCAATGTCTCCATGCCAACTTCTCGGTGGCTACGGTGAGATTCCCGATTCCGCACGCGAATACGCGATGGCTTGTGTGGGAAACGCCGTGCCCGTTCTCGCAAAGTTTGCTCTTTTTAAAACACGCCCGGAGTTCGGGACCTGACCGAGGCGTTGCTGCGTAACTGCGTTGCACCGCGAACGGCCGCGGAAAGCAAGGACGGGAAGCTCTTCCCGATTCCGATTCCAAACGCGGCGTGTCATTCGGACGCAGCGGCGAATTCTCCCCGATCCTCTCGTGCGCGCGGCCGAGTGGTTCTCGCCGAGCAGCAGCGAGTTGGGGAAGCGAAGCGATGAAGCAACCCGCACAAAAAATGGTTCCTCCGCGGTAGGTAACCTCCCGTCCCGCCCACGATTTCTTCCTCGCGGAAGCCTCCGTTTCTTGCGCGGTTGTGCCACGCTTCACAAGCAACCGTCTCCGCTCCCTCGTCTCATCCGCAACCACCTACCAAAACCCAGACGGCACCGCCGCCCGCGCCTTCGATGGAGGCGGCGACGGCGGGCGAGAAGAAGAGGCGCTCGTCCGGCGGCGGCGGCGGCGGCTGCGGCTGCGGCGGGTGGGAGCTCGAGCGGGAGATGATGCTGATGGCCGCCGCCGGAAACCAGAAGCAGCGGCACCGGCGTCGCCCGTTCGCCGCCGACCTGCTCCAGAACTGCGACCTACCGCCTCCCGCCAAGCTCTTTGGCCCGGTCCCGACTCTGTGGAGGTAAACGCGGCGCCGCCTTTCATCAGAATTTGCGAGATTGCATTGGGTGTATGGCTTTAGAGGGTTCGATTCGTTGCTTTTGGTGCGAGGAAGGTTGGAGAAGGCGGCGGGGACGGAGCGCAACGACGAGGTCGACGGCGGCGGCAACGGGAGCTTGCTGCGTGCGCTGCGCCTGTCGCAGTCGCGGGCGCGGGAGGCGGAGGAGGAGCTGGCCGCCGCGGGCGCGAGCAACGGGGAGCTCGCGGCCCTGCTGGTGCGGGACTCGGTGGTGCTGTCCGCGCACCGCCGGTGGGTGACGATCCTCGAAGCCGAGAACTCCGTGCTCAGAGAAGGGTTCGCCGGCGGCGGCGGCGGCGGCGTAGAGCATGACGAGGAGGCGGACGGCGCTGGGGCGGGGCCCGCCCTGCACGGGGTGGTCGCGTGGTGGGTCGCGCTCGCGGTGTGCGTCGGCATCGGCGGCGTCGGCCTCGCGCTGCGCAACCTCCTCTTCTGAAAATTACTAACTCTTTTTCATATTTTGTTTTGTAAAGGGCAAAAAAGAAGAAAAACTACTGCATCAGCCATCAGGCGTCTAATCATCCTCACGAGCCGCCTTCAAACTTTTCGTGCATACGAAAATGTACTAGCCATTGTGTGTAAACTGTAAACATTGGCATCTGAAACATTTCGAGCCTGTTTCTTTGCGCGTGTGAGCAGCGTTCAGCGTTCAGCAGCCCGTGTGAGTTAGATTTGAATTATTTGGCGCACGGCGGGAACGCGCGGGAAGGCTCGAACGCGGTGAGCAGCTGAAAGAAACACAGCCTTCGATGCAGTTGCTGGAGATGAGAGGAAATACGAGAAGAGAGATGAAAGAAGGCAGAGCAGCTGATTTTGTGGAGGGTACTGTACGCAGTGTCACAGTCACACAGCATGCACATCACACCCTGTGTGTGTCCCCTAAACACACGCTCATCAGATCAGAAGCACATCCTCTGTGGTACTACAAAGGGCAGTTCTCTCACTGCATGTGGGTCCCACGTGGGGTCCACCACCCTTTGGGCCCACATGCAGTGAGAGAACTGCAAAGGGGCAGTACTGCAGAGGATCTCTGTCGCATCAGATCCAGAGGAAGTCCTTGTTTGTTTCAGATTAATGTAGAGTTGCGTTTTACTGTAGCAAATTTGTGACCCCTCAAAATACGTTTTAACGAGTTCAAAAAATTATAAAAAAAATATTTTACAAACTTTAAAGAGTACTATTTAAAACCCCACAAGAATGACTACAAAACATTACATCATTTGGTTTATACAAAAATAACAAATTTTCATTTAATTTAATTTAATTTAATTTAATCTGAAATAAACAAGGCCTCATGAATGTTAAAGGAGCCCGTGCCCCTATGCGAGCATGCACCTTATCAGTGACCACTTACGCGCGTGAGTAGGGGTGGGCAAAAAAATCCCGAAACCGAAAAACCGAACCGAACCGAAAAAACCGATTATTTCGGTATTTTCGGTTTTCGGTATTAATTTCGGTAGTGATTTTCAGAAAGTTCAGTTTTTCGGTTCGGTATCGGTATCAGCTAGCTGGGAACCGAAATACCGTATCTACCGAGCATCACTTAATTGCTTTGGGCTGGTGGCAGCCCATGCGCACCCAAACAATGAACGGCCCAGGCGCCCAGCGGCCTAGCTGAGAGCCGCGCGAGCGCGACTGCCTCCAGCCCTCCACCCACCGCTCCCCATCCAGTCGCCACTTCGGTCTCCACTCTCTAGTCCACTCGCTTGCTAACCCTAGAACTAGATCTTGCAAAGCTGCCCCTCTCGATGTCCACCGGCGGCCGACGCGCTGCTCCACTCTATCGATCAAGGTGCTGCTACTCTGAACCTGGCCCTGTGCAGCTGTGCCATTGGGTGGGTGGCCGTGTGCTGCACCGCGAAGGAAGGAGAAGGCCGTCACTAAGCTCAGCAGCTTCACCATCTCCCGGAGGGCCAAGCAGGAGCTCTCCGCCATTGGCGACTACATCACCGTTAGTACCTAATCCCCATCTCTTTCTTGCTGTCAATGCTTGAGGACTTCGAGTTGGATGCTTGGATGCGAGTCCATGATTAGGTTCTTTTGATATTTTGGGCTGCCACCACAAATGTCATTCATACTTCGATCATTTTCTAGGTAACTTTGGTAAAACTGAACTACCGAACCGAATTAATCGGTATATTCGGTTTCGGTAATAATTTTTTTCCCACAAATTTCGGTAGTCATTTCTTGGATACCGAATTTTATTTTATACCGAAAATACCGAACCGAAATACCGAAAATACCGAATGCCCATCCCTAAGCGTGAGTACTCTTACTAGTCTGGATAAAAATAGGGTAGATGATGTTTATGGGTTAATCCCAGGGATTATAGCAGCTGATTGTTCAGCATTTTTAGGGGAAGATTAGGGGATTGGACCGGAAGCTGCATGTCCATCTCTGCACGCTAGCATGACCATCAGTGTGGGTTACATAGATGCATGCACGTAGCTTGGTTTGGATAATTTGCATTTTCAAGTCAATAGCTTAAGGTTTCCTCGTAGAAAAAAATCAATAGCTTAAGGTTACACTACCTGATCCTAAAAGGCCATTAATATGTGCGGAGGGCTGACTGTGACTTTTCTCCCGGTAGCTAGTGCAGGGTACAGAGCAAAGGCGCAAGGGTGAAGATTTGGTGTTCTTTTTTTAAAAAAACAAAACAATGCAAAAGGTTTTACTCCCTCCGTTCTAAAATGTAAGTCATATAATTTTTTTTTGCAGTCAACAAACGTAAACTTTGACCATTAATTTTTTTATATTATATCATCAATAACTATAAAAATAACATCATATCAAAGTGCTTTCAAATACGAATCTAAATATATCATATGCATAACATTGAACATATATGTTTCTAGCATAATTATTAGTCAAATGTTCTAAACATTTATTTTTTAAAATACATGCACGCCTTACATTTTAGAATGGAGGGAGTACTATTTAACCAAGGCTTATAAATCCTCTGTTGCTATGGCATTGCCATTACTGATAGGTGAGCCGGGAGCATTATCTTTAATGAAGAGGAAAAAGGGATGTGAACACTAATAAATGTTGAAATAAGCACCAGAGTATCATTTGACCCATCCAAATGAAAAAATTTCTATCTACAAACGCCTGAGGCACCAGCCAAGGTTTAATTATATTGATGAGCTTCTTTTTACAATCCTGAAACATTATGGCACCTTGTGGGTTCTTGATGAGAGGAGTTTGTTTCTATAAAATATGCCACATGTTTCTATTGTTGCTTCCTATGGGGGTATATTACACGAATTTTTTTTCGTCATCATGCTTCTATGATCTATCTGGAGCAGGGATCGTCGTGCTTCTATAATCTTTTAGGAGCAGTGACCATCGTGGCCCAAATGAAAATCAAAAGATCTTTAGATCTTAGTTCGATTGGACTTGTAGTCTATAAGTATATATGCTCCCAAATTTTTATTGAAAAATATAAAGATTACCCTTTAAACTTTGAAAAAGTAAAAAGCTCATCCATCAACTCTAAAACCGGTTTTTATACATCCGTCAGTTATGCAAACCAGCTAGAATATAACTTGGTCCTAAGTTAGAGCGGTTTTGACCTTTTTTACATCGTTTGAACTCTATGCACCTCCGTCGCATGATCAAATTCTCTAAATTCCAGATCCTCAAAACCTCCTAAAGCATAGGGTTATGGGGATTGAATTAAATACTTGGTGAACTAGTCAACTCATGTACCCCCAAAGTTTCTTCCTAGGGAGACTATGTATGAGCTAGGCGCGGATGAGCGAATTTGGTCATCGTGGGGCCACCTTGATCAGGGCACATACTCGTGGAGGGACTACCCACAAGTACCTACTCGTTTGTACCGTTGCCTGCTCATTGAGGACCGATCAAGGATGTTAACTATCATAACCTATGGAGAGGGGCACGCTACCATGTAAGAGTAAGAGTAACCATTGCTCCCATGATCCTGGAGTAGAGGACAATAACTGACCATTCAACACGCACCACGTTAAGCAACAACTAAAGCCTAGATACTCGAAGACAATTAACATGAATTGTTTGCGTGTTCTCCTTGTACAGGTGTTATATAAACACCTCTCCTTTAGACAAAGACACAATACTAGATCGCACCTAATCCAAGGCCCACGGCCCACTTAGCCAACCTGCTAATCCGACTAAGTGGCTACAAACGGTTTGGATCCCTTCACCCCTGATCCGACAATGTGGTGCGATGGCACGTCACCTTCTATGCCCTAGAGGGGGTGAATAGGCATTTTCAATTTCTTTTTGGTTATTCTTTGATTAAGCAACGAAGTTAAGAGTGACCCAATTCTATGCTCTAGTGCCCTAGCAAGTGGAAGCAATTAAAACAAGTCGCACTAGTAACCTAATCCATCCATTCAATGCACCCAAGCAAACAATAGCAATTCAAGTGGAATGTAAATACGGAAGTAAATAAGATAAAGGAGAAGTGACACAGCATTTGTTTCACCGAAGTTTGGAGCCGTAACTCCTATTCTTCGTTGAGGCTAGCCCTTGCGTATAAGGATCGGCTCCCTCTTGAGCCACACGCCTTACTTACGCCCTGGTAGTCATTCCGCCACTCCGGCGAGGTGGATTCCGTCACCTATACACTGACTTGGGAGTAGCCACACGCCAAGGCCTACTCCCAAGCCCACTCCTTCGAGAAGAACATCGTCTTCAAGAGTAAGAAGCCCAAAATGCCTCGATCATGCCAAATCAAATGACTTCCATGAAGCTCGGTTTGGGGGAAGTAGGTGGTTGGTGAAGTGGTGGAGGAAAGTCTCAAGAACACCCCTTGAATGAGTAAATGTTGGCTCTAGGTGAAATGGAGCAGCAAACCTCATAAATGGCTGCCTACCAAACTCAATTTATACCCCCGGAGAGAAACTAATCGTTTGAGCTCGAGAGGGCTCAAAAACTAGCCGTTACAGTGCCCGTCGAACTCGGTCCGATGACTACCGAACCCGGTCCGATGGCTATAACCTAGTCTCAAAACGGCCGGAAAACATATTGTCGGACCCGGTTCGATGGAGGTGAAAGCGCAGGGAGAAGAAGCCATCGGACCCAGTCCAACGAGGATCGCACCCAATTCGATGAACACTGAGAATGCAGAGCTCAGGGATTTTAAAAGATTCACTCTTCTTGATGTCTCATTTGATATCTTATGTGTTTATAGGATACTTGTGAACTAAGAGAAGGCTAGGGTTTCATGTGAAGTATAACTTGGCATGATCAAACCAATTAGACCCCTCTTGAAACATGGGTAACAAAAAGAAAAACCTAACTACTCCTACTTCTATACATGACCTCTCCGCTCGCCCGGTCATGTTTAGTACAGCATGGAACAGATTAACAAGTTGCCGATGCCTCGCTAGGGTTCCATGAAAGACCAAAAACACCCTAGCAATAATCATTGCGCAACTATCCACGTCATCAATACAACTAAAAAAATTAGGGCTCAACAATGCTCACACCCGGGTCACTCCATATTGGTTCAATATCAATGAGATCCGATGGTGCATGTAAAATCGACGCCCGATTGGGCGGCGCCCGCTCGTCGTCAACCTCGGGACGACTCTGTTTCTACCCGAAATTGGCGACACCGCTTTTCCACTGCGTTGCCCACCATGGTTTCTCGGTTTCTTCCCTTCCAAGCCACCCCCAGCCCATGGATCTTCCTCCCTTTGGATTACTCTCTGTTGTGGCATCTTTATATGCCATCAGCGAGTCTATTCGTCCGCGTCATGCTACCAATCCACCGCCGCCCCCTTGCGCCGTTATCATTGCCATGACCGGGCATATCATGCACGACACTCTTGTCGTCGACCTATTTAGACATCGGTGCGGACTCCTCAGCAAACCAAGGCCGCCTCCCTGCCCCTTCTTTCTTCCTCCGCTGCCTAAGAACATCCACATCGCCGCCTCCATCCCTAAATCCAACGAACACTCCCTCTAGCACTCCAAGTAACACCAGGCCCCGACACTAAAGAAAAAGTTCATGCGCCTGGCACCCTGAAGATGCTTCCATCATCCTCAATTGCTGCCAACCACTTTGTGAGCATCTTTGAGCCCTAATTATTTTAGTGGCATTGATGACGTGGATATTTATGGTAGGGAGTTCTTGGACCCTTCATGGAACCCTAGCAAGGCTTCCACGAATATTTGAGCTGCTTCAAGATGATCTAAGTATGACCGGACGAGTGAAGAGGTCATGTGTAGGTTTAGGAGTAGTTACATTTTTACTTTTGTCGCCCATGTTTCAAAAGGGGCCTAATTGGTTCGATCATGTCGAGTGCTTCTTTCACTTAAATTTCTAGGCTTATCTTAGTCCACAAGCCTTTCACAAAATAGTTAAAGATCCTAATGTGTTAAAATTACCTAAGTCTTGCTTCGTCAGTGCTCATCGAACTGGGTCTGACCGTCGTCGAACTGGGTCTGATGGGCCCAAACCCTAAGTGCTTTCTTCTGTTGCTGGTCAGACTAAGTCCGACCACAGTCAGACTGGGCCCGACCGTCATTGGACTGGGTCCGATAGTACCTTGTCTCGGTGCCTTAACCTCCATCGGACCGGGTCCGACAGTACGTGTCCCAGCTGTTCTGAGATGTGGTTGCAGCCATCGGACCGGGTCCGGTGACCATCGGACCGGATCCGACGGGTACTGTAACGGCTAGTGTTTGGAGTTTTCCTGAGCTCCAACGACTAGTTAATCTCTCTAGGGGTATAAATTGAGTTCGGTAGGCAACCATTTATGAGGTTTGATGCTCCATTTCACCTATAGCCAACATCACTCATCTTATGGGTGTTCTAGAGCCTTTCATCCACCAATTCATCAACCACCTACCTTCCCCCAAATCGAACGTCATGTAAGTCCTTCGATTTGGCATGATCGAGACATTTCGGGCTTATTACTCTTGAAGACGGTGTTCTTCTTGGAGGATTGGGAGTAGGCATTGGCTGTGTGGCTACTCTCGAGTCAGTGTATAGGTGACGGAGTCCACCTTGCCGGAATGACGGAACGACTACCGGGGAGTAAGTGAGGTGTGTGGCTCAAGAGGGAGCCGGTCTTTGTGCGCAAGGGCTAGACTCAACGGAGAGTAAGAGTTGCGACTCCGAACTTCGGTGAAACAAATACTGTGTCACTTCTCCTTTGTCTTATTTACTTCCGCATTTATCTTTTGCATGGATCATTAAATTGCATGAGTATCTTGATGGGATGGATTAGTTTACTAGTGCGTGTCGTTTAATTTGCTTCCGCTTGATAGTGCACTAGAACCTAGAATTGGGTCACTTTTAATTTTGTTACTTAATCAAATATAACCCAAGAGAAATTAAAAATTACCTATTCACCCCCCTCTAGGCCTTAGAGATCCTTTCACACTTGAGCTATGTTCTCGTTGCAACTCGCAAGCGCCGCCGCTACCCCCGAACTTCATCAAGGCCTCGCCCAGGTTCATCATTGCCCCAATTGCATTATTTTAACATCCACCAGCCGAGTCCGGCCTTTGGTTGCCGGAAATTACGACCACTCCAGCGATCCCCATGCTTCCCTTCTTTTTCTCTCGCTAATAATCTTGTTTCATCGGTCAGCCTCTGCCTCCTGTCCACACACACCTCCCCTCTCATAGCACACAGGTCCCGTGCGCCAGCCTCACAGGCCGAAAATGGATCAAGCTCATTACTGTTGGCCTAGGAATAATTAAAATTATTTTAATTTTTCTATACCTAGCGATACTGTTTCAGTTAATTTAAAATAATAAAATACATCCAAAAAATTCTATAAATTTCATAAATTCATAAATTTCAGCAAATGCATGTAGCATGCAGCACAAAATAAACAAACCGCATGCAGCCACACTCAGCAGAAAACACGCTCTCTCTCCCTCCATGTTGCATGCAATGACATCATCGCTAACGTCAGCGAAGATTCCCTTTTCGTTTTTCTTTAAATGATCATATTTTTTGACTGGGAGTTCCAATCCACAAACCGTTTTCACCAACGTGTTCCTCGCATTTTTTCGAACAAAATAAGACCCATGTTGCTATATAAATTTTTACTGGAACAATTTATCTATACTAATGGAACAATTAATTTGTACTATTGGAACAATACGTTTAATACGATGGAACAACTTGGTATTTGGCCTGCTGAAACAATAGGCTAAGCCCAATTGGAACAATGCATTTGATCTGATGGAACAACTTGCATACCTATTGGAACAATGTATTTGGTCTGCTGGAACAAATACCTACTGAAACAATAATTTTTGCTGCTAGAACAAGAAGGTTTGCCTACTGAAACAATAATTTTTGCCTGCTGGAACAACAAGGTTTGCCTATTGTAACAAATAAAAGTTGACTACTGGAACAATAAGGTTTGTGCTACAAGAACAGTTGAATTTTGCCTACTGGAACAATAACTTTTGCCTTATGGAACAATAAATTTGCCTTCTGAACAAATAAATGTTTTGACTACCGGAACAATAAAATTTGCTTACTGGAACAATAAAGTTTATCCTACTGGAACAGTTGAGCTTTGCCTACTGGAACAATAACTTTTGCCTTTTGGAAAAATAACTTTTGCCTACTCGAACAATAAAGTTTGTCTACTGGAACGATAAAGTTTGTTCTACTGAAATAGTTGAGCTTTGCCTACTGAAACAATAACTTTTTACTTCTGGAACAATAACTTTTGCCTTCTGAAACAATAAGGTTCTGTCTACTGGAACAATAAAGTTTGTCTATTGGAACAATAAAATTTGTCTACTGGAACAGAAAAATGTTAGATTGTATGGAACAATATGTTGACATGTTGGAACAAAAAATTTTGACCACTGGAACATAAATGTTAGTTTACTGGAACAAATATGTTGATATGTTAGACCAAGAAAAGTAGGCTATTGGAACAGAAATATTGGCTTGTTGGAACAATTAAAATATCCTATTGAAACAATACGTCTAATCTGATGGAACCTTTGGGAACAAAAAACACACACTACTGGAACAAAACAAATAATGATGGAACAACAGGTTATACATGTGGAACAAGAAACACACACTACTGGACAAAAAAAAGATAGAACAACATGTTATATGTGTGGAACAAAAACACACACCGCTGAAACACAAAAAAAATAATGATGGAACAACAGGTTATACATATGGGACAAAAACACACACTAATGAGAAAAAAATAAATGATGGAACAGCTTGTTATATGGGTGGAACAAAAAACACACACTGCTGGAACAAAAAATAATATAACAACAGGTTATACATGTGGGACAAACAATCCACCGCCGCCCCCTTGCGCCGTTGTCATTGCCATGACCGGGCATATCATGCACGACACTCTTGTCGTCGACCTATTTAGACATCGGTGGGGACTCTGCAGCATACCAAGGCCTCTTCCCTTCCCCTTCTTTCTTCCTCTGCTGCCTAAGAACATCCACATCGCCGCCTCCATCCCTAACTCCGATGAACACCCACTCTGGCACTCCAAGTAACACCAGGCCCCAACACTGAAGAAAAAGTTCACACACATGGCACCCTAAAGATGCTTTCATCATCCTCAATTGCTGCCAACCACTTGAGTTCTGTCCTCGTTGCAACTCGCAAGCGCCGCCGCTACCCCGAACCCCATCAAGGTCTCCCCTAGGTTCATCATTGCCCCAATTGCATTCTTTTAACATCCACCTACCGAGTCCGGCCTTTTGTTGCCGGAAATGACGACCACCCCAGCGGCCCCCTTTCTTCCCTTCTTTTTCTCTTGCTAATAATCTTGTTCCATCGGTCAGCCTCTGCCTCCTGTCCACACACACCTCCCCTCTCACAGCCCTCCAAGCCCCACACACCAACCCTTGCCCTTTCATAGCACACGCCTCGCCCTCTCTCTGCACACAGGTCCCGTGCGCCAGCCTCACAGGTCAAAAATGGGTCGAGCTCATTACTGTTGGCCTAGGAATAATTAAAATTATTTTAAATTTCCTTTGCTAGCTAGTTCTGCACGCGTGAAGCAACCTGAAGTTGGTCAAACGAGCGCGTGGGACGTCATGGGCTGGGCCGCAGCGTCCGCCCCGTCCGGACGTTCAAACGCGAGCATTTTCGATTCTAAAATGTGATGAAATATTTTATAAAATTTTAAAATTCAATTTCAGTAATTAATTGGTATAAATAAATCATTTTCCTTATCTTTATTATATGAATAATCCATTCAAAATTCAGAAAATATTCCAATAAATCCTAAATTATTTAAAGATATATTATATCTCAAACAAATAGTTAAAAACTTACTTTAAAGGATTTTCACCCTATATATTCGATGACTTCCATCTTGAAACTCCAGCAATGTAATTGTTGTCGACCCCGATCTCTGTAAATTCGTTGATCTACATTTATATTTATGACATACACTTGAGCTAAATTCTTGCTACCCAAAGAATTTCCGAAGTATTGCCAAAATCACTCTTTCACCCCCTTTCTAAAGGGAGTTTTTTTCAAAAAAATTCAAAATCATACGGCCCATCGTCATTCAAGTCAATCCTTGCCTCTAAAATTTCATGTTCTCTACACTCATGCTCTATGCATCTTAACTTGGATAGTAATTTGGATATTTATTGGGTTTTCTATGCTTTTTCATATTTGCAACAAGTAGAAGACGAAGTAATCACTTCCGTATCCACCGACGAGTACTCGAAATTCCGTCAAAAATCCAAAAACATAGCTAAAAAATGTAAGTTCCTATCCTGGATGCACTTCAAATTCCTATTGATTATTTATTTGTTGCATTATATTATAGTTATATACATGCAAATTTTCTTTTATTTGAATTATGATATTTATCATTTAGATAGATTATCCAAGCCCCATAGCCAAAAGCCCCCCTCCCGAAAAATAAATAAAATAAAATAAATAAATAAACCTTGACACAACATATATCATTGGGATATCTACGATATATGTATTTCAACGGGTAGGATACTTATAACATTGTCCATACAATAAGGCAACTTATTGGATATGAAGGTGAGCGAGAAAGGTAAAAGTGAATAAGGGACGACACTATGAAAGTGCATCTAGGCCCCAAGTAGGTTTTGCTGTTTCATGATCAACAATTATAGGGCTAATGTTTTTAATGATAAGATATACACAGCTTAAAATGGTGGTGTATCTCTCAAACTTTTATAGATTGAAGATGGCATCAAGACTCTCTATTTATTCGTAAAATTGTAAATCTTTATTTCTTGAGTGTAAGTATGTCGTACTATGAAGGGGGATGCGACGGAGAAGCATATAAAGGTTCCTAAGTGCTCAAAGTAGGTATCTCGAAGTTTGTGTGAGTTTTCCACTCAAAATACCCTCCTTATAGAACCTACCCCATCGGAACATTCGACGTGGGTCGAAACATCCGACGGTGGGACCCAGTCAGCATGCTACCAGCGCAATCCAGAAAGCACCCCATCGAAACATCCGATGTACGTCGGAACATTCGATGTAGGTCGGAACATCTGAGATTTAAAGCTCTCCTCCACCACCTGCCATAGGTTACACACTCTGATTGATTGAGATTTTGAATCCTTCACTCCATTCTTCATTAGCTCTCAAGAACACAAGCCTTTCTCGCTCTTATTCATCTTATAAGATCTAGATCTAGAGAGATCAAGACACCCAAAAGTGCTCCACGAATTAAAGGCATCAAATTCTTGAAAACTTAGAATCCTAATAAATTTCTACGCAGTATTTGTTACTCTTGAAGGCTTGAAGGGCTCCTAGACGGCTAGATGTCACCGGTGAGCCGCTGAACTTTGTGTGGTGCGCCTCCGGTGTTTGTGAAGGTTTGATTTCGCCTCCGCAAGGAAAATGACTCATCTAGTGAAGACCGGTGAGTGCTGTTGTGCAACGCCGAAAGGAGATTAGGGTTTTGGTGATCCGGGCTTTTGTGCCTTTCCTAATGATGAGTAGGATCTTCCTTCAATGATCTTGAGTAATTTAATTTATCTGCAATAAGTTGGTTCTACTATTGTTTTTGACTTGTTCTAAATATTCTTGAGTAGGTCTAAACATGGTTTTGCGAGAAATCAACTTTTATTGCAGGTTTATTTCAACTTTAGATTAATCAGGATTGGAACATCCGACGCAAATCGGAACATCCGATGCAGATTAGAACATCCGACACAAATTAGAACATCCGACGCATGATGCACTGGACCTGATTAGAACATCCGATCTTCATCAGAGCATCGACATGCCTGTTACTGTTTTGAGTGTTTACTTTCCGCAATTTTGGTTTATTCGCCTATTCACCCCCCTCTAGGCGGCATATCGATCCTTTTACACTGGTTTTTTGTTTTAAGAAAAGAGAAAGGGATAAGGCGCTATATGATTTTTTGCAATGGCTAACATGGATGATGATGGTCAAACAAGGGATGGTAATGGTCCAATGCACTTAGATTAGTCTGATAGAAAGATACATTCTCTGCCCAGCCGTATAACTGTATACCCTCCGTATCAAAATATTTGTCACTTTTGACTTTTGAACAAACGTTTGACCATTCGTCTTATTCAAAAAATTAGCACAAATATGTTAAAAAATAAGTCATACTTAAAATATATTTAGTGATAAAACAAGTCACAATAAAATAAATGACATTAACATATTTTTTTTGAATAAGACGAATGGTCAAATGTTTATTGAAAAGTCAAAAGTGACAAATATTTTGATACGGAGGGATTATATGGGTAAAGTTGGATGGATTTTACAGAATCATTAAAAACAAATAATCGACATACCATATTTCAAGGATATTAAGTTGTATCACGGGGTGATACCTATTCTATTAGAATAATTCATTCTTTATGGAAAGAGACATATGATATCACATTCAGATCGATTAAGCATTCAATGATGAGGAGTTATATGATTTTATCTTCATAAAACTTCTTAAAAATGTTTAAAAAGCTCATTACAGGATCCACAAATATAGGCTGTAGAAATGGTGTTATTACTGCATTTATTATTATGTTATTTACAACCTTTACCTTCCTTTGATTTCTGAAACATTTAGGTTTGTTTGCTGCAATATTTTGGTTAACATCGCTCGATTTGGTGCAATATTTTAATTCAAAAGTACTGCAACATTTCAATCAAACAAAGCCCTACAATATTTCCGAAGAACTAACACGGCGTCCGATTTTTAGCTTTTTGATCGGAGCTCCCATCTGCAGTCCATCCCTAAGAAAAAACCAATCTAGCATGATTTGAAAATCATTAGGTTCCTTACTGAGGAGACTGGAAACCTACTCCACGCAACAGCAATATTACAGCATACGTGTATGCTGGCACAATTATCCGCAGCTCCGCACACCCACCGGCTATGATGCAGCCGAGACGGCGAGTAGCTATGTACTAGCTTCTTCCTCCCGGTCAATGCGTTAGGTGAAAGAGAAAGGCATTTGTGTACATGCACACCACCGGAACGCGAGACGCGGATGTTGCATGAGAAGAGCCAATGATTTGGTCAATGCGAGTGTCCGCCTCCACCACGTAATCCGGATAACAAACCCAGTGAACGATCAGTGTGATACACGATCTAGCGTAGCATCACAAGCTTGCTAATTCTTTCGGTTCTATTCTTTTAGACTGATGAGTAGCTGAACGCTGAAATGAATTTCGAGAGCTTCTCGAGACAGTATCAAGATTCGGCATTTATTTCATTTGACTTGTTTTTTAAGCGTTAAAATTCACTTTTAAAATAGCGAAAAAACGGACTCAAAAAACCTAAAACACATGACTCTTTTCAAAACGTAGATAAAACGCTAAGCTTGTTAAGCCGTTAAGAAGCTGAAAAGAACATATCCCAAATTAGCCAGCATATACGCCGGCAGCCTGCCATGCTAAAAAAATTTGGGGCGCATTTAAACTACGCCAATTGGCATCAATTCTCTGGGCTAAAAAAATCAGGTATAACTTCAGACAATGGCAATTGGCACCATTCCCTTAACCACTTTTCGGTGTGCCTTTGAATTGATTAATCCACCTTTAGTTGCGTTGGTGAGCATTGCGAGCTCTGGTACTAGCTAGAGGCAGGCAGGCCAGGAAGCAATTGGGTGCAGCCTATTCGAGTTTGTAGAAACAGAGCCATCTTAAACAATTCCGTTGAACCAATCTTCATGCGTGCAGATGTATGGGTGCTGCCTGATAACGATCATTGACGGCGACCCACCTATCGTTCATGAATTCATACGGATGAAGAACAATGAGATGCTAGGACCACGATGCATGAACACTACTACTCTTGCCCCCGATGAATCAGCAAGCATGGCACTTGGCAGCATGTATATCCACAGTGCAAAAGGATATGCTTTTCTGAGTTTGTTTAACACAAGAAACAGAGCCACGTTTTCTCACAGGTCATCGTTCCATTCTCTTCACACACTGAAGAAAGCACGGAGTGATTAAACAAGATGAAACGTTAACAAGAAGCACGAGGGAGTGAACAATAGTCGATAGCACGTACATAAACAAATCATCGAAGAAAGCCAATTTTAAAAGTCATTTAAAATGTAACTCATGGAAGACGATCTTTTGTGACAAATTTAACGATACAACCGTTTTCGTAGTACTTGAGGCGCGGAACTAGAGTAAAAGTCACCCTGGTTCACCATAGTATATTTTTTTATATATAAGTCGTAAAAGAAACAACTTCAAATTTGTCTTTTTATAAGTCATACGCTAACGCTTTATAGTCATTTCTTCATAAATTTTAGTCAGTTTTCTTAAATACCTGAAAAAATTAATATATTTTGCTGTCTTTTAGAGCCTCTTTTTCAGGGCACTCAACTCATCTAGTGTCTATATATAGTGTCTATATAATATTATATGATATATTTAATTACAAAGCATATGCTGTAATTCGGTACCATCAATACCATGCATCAACAATGAATCAAAAGCGGAAGCATGAAAAAAATGATGCCTTAGAGGAATATATCATCCACGTTCAGTAGCCTAACAAAATAGAACAAACTGATTAAAATCTATAGAGGCAAAGTACAAACATTATTTCATCAAAAAGATTTGAGTTACATACTTGACAATAGCTTCCTTAATTACAAGGTTACAACCTAAACCAAATGAATTAGAAAGAAAAATCTCCAGACACATCTGTATATATCCACATACATTGCAGGAGCATTACTAAGCTAACTGGTAGCATCACGCCACCACAATTCACAATCTTAATATTAATGAGTAGTGATTAAGTTGGAATGCAAATAAATAATTGACATTGACATACCAGATCATGTGTATGTGTGATATCTGACGGGCTCCATGCAGTGACCGAGCAGGGCACGGCAACCAACGGACGGAGATCGTGCAAGTTCTCTGACGAGCAACAGTTGGGCCAGTATCTAGAAAAACCAATCTTGACGGACATTCTACCGGGCTGGGTAGGGGGTTCACCCGATTAGAACAAGGGGGTTCACCCATGTATCAACGCTGCCATTCGTCGCTAAAAATTTTTTAACACCCGGTGTCCTGTGACACCGGGTGGGACAACATGGCTCCGCACGTCATACATATCTGATCAAGACTAACAACATTTTGGTCATAGTCTAAGACGGACGATTTTCTTCTCTGACCAGACAGTGCGTATCACAGGCCTACAATTTCTGAAGGCAAAAAGGAAAAGAAAATGAGCTGTCAAAGCCCAAATAAACAAGAGAAAATGAAGCAAAAACGCTGAGATCAACTACGTGATACCCTGTCATATCCAACCTAGCGGATGAACCTCAACCTCCCCATAATCCCAAGGCAAAACCATCAACCATGTGGTACGTATGACTCTATAAAAGGGACCCTTCAACTGCCCGGCTGTCCATTCATCGTGCAACCCACTTCAGTTCAGAGTTCGACCCATTTCGCACATACATTCCTTCTCTTCTTCGCCCGCGTTCCGAGTCTACACCTCGGCCATGGCCTCGTCCTCGGTTCTGGCCACCGCGCTGCTTGCCGTCCTGGGCTGCGCCGCCGCGGCCTCCGCCGCGACGACGTACAGCGTCGGCGATTCTCAGGGGTGGACCACCGGCTTCGACTACACAACCTGGACCAATGGCAAGACCTTCAACGAGGGTGACAAGCTAGGTGAGTGGGTGAGTCCTTTCTTCACGGGCGCAGACACGATCATCCTGATTTTCATGGAAATCAAACCGTTTTCGCGTGAAATTTATGTGCTCCAAACGGGGCTCGATCGGTTTTTGCTAGGCTCAACCACTACCGTGTGCAGTGAATATATAGTGTGTTTTTAAAATGTTGTTGAAAAAAAGAAATTGCAGAGCACCTAGCCTCCTAGAACAGTATTATTACGCTTAGACACCTTGCTCATAATTTGGGCATAGCCAAGCACACTAACTTTTTTGGGCTCTCCAAGCACCTTAGCATGTCGATTTTCATCTTTTCTAGTATGATTGTACTTGTGTGTTTGCTAATGATGAGCACAATAACTAATCACGCATATATCACCAACTAATTAAGCATGTTTAGTCGTTGACAGCTATCTAAACAAAAACAAAACAAAATGGCTTTGTTTTGCAGTGTTCAACTACGTCAGCCAAACGCACACGGTGACTGAGGTCCCCAAGAGCAGCTACGACGCCTGCTCCGGCAGCAACTCCATCAGCAGCGACAGCAGCGGCCCGACCACCGTGACCCTCACCGCCGGCACGCACTACTACATCTGCACCGTCGGGGGCCACTGCTCCAGCGGCATGAAGCTCGCCGTCTCCGTCGGCGGCGGCGGCGCCGCTGGCGGGACGCCGGCCACCACTCCCCCGTCCGGCGCGTCCTCCCGCCTGCAGGCCGGCGCCGCCGCGGTCTTCGCAGCAGCCGCAGCCGTCGCCCTCCTGTTCTGACCGACCTCGCGGCGGCGCGCCGGGGAAGAGGCAGTGCAGCGGCGGTTCGTTCTTGGAAGGCCGCCATTGCCGTGCGGCTTCAGAGTTCGCACGGCGACTGCGAGCAGAGCAGGAGCACGTTGGTTTTCTTCTACGGTAGAGTGGTTGGCTCCTACTGGTGTACACTGATTGATCGGTTGGTTTCGTGTGCGATTCTGCCGGTGTGCAAGTTGTAGTGGTTGGTGTGACGTGTTTAGTTCTCGGAGCTGTATGATTTACTTCTGGTACATCTAATATATCTTGGGGGTTAAATAAGATTTCGGCTGGTCATGATGAGCAATGCACGGTTGGTTTAGCTTAAACTATACAGTGCAAATATCCATTGGATGCTAAGAGCATCCCAGCAGGGCCTCTAAATTTTCCTCTATCGCTACAGTAACTGCTACAGTAACTGCTACAGTAATCGCTACAGTGCAGATTCCCTCTCACATGCATCAATTTCCCTCCTGCTGCATTTGAAAATTTTTGAAATAGAGGGGCATTTGGGGGTGAGATGGGGATGCTCTAATATGCTAACAACAAATCTAGGTCATCAGATCCATGAATAGTGGCCCAGATCTGAAGAGGTGAAAGCCTTTTTCTCACTTAAACACTTTTATGAAAAACCTCCTGACTTTCTAAGTGGGGAAGAGACTTTCACCTTTTCAGATCTTGGCCGCTCCTCGTGATCTGATGGTATAGATCTGTTATTAGCATGTTAGCACTTAATAAGCATTTGCACTAGATATGTTGTCTACAGTAGTAACACTACTATAACAATAAAGATCATTCAGGTTCGGAGCCACCATCGAAGACAGTTTTGAAACCGTCTGTGATAGTGATAATTGTCTCGTTCAAATATATGTTGTCAAGGTGTAGTCCATAAAACGTTAGATGGTCTCACTGAAGTATATCGTTGTCTGATTTTTAATCAAACAATCCTTCTGGTAATTTCAGAGGATACAACATCTATGTGTTAGTGCGAGCGCTTATATATACTGTTAGTATATACTTATGTAAGCCTCTTATTTATGGGATAAAAAGTAGTCTTAAACGTTTGTAACGATCTCAGGAACGCGCTAAGATTTTCTTCTCTATCCGACCTTCCGTTTGTAACGATCTCAGGAACGCACTAAGATTTTCTTCTCTATCCGACCTTCCGTACACGTTTGTAAGAATGAGATAGACTTTTTTTATCGAATAAGAATGGAGAAACTGCCGAAAGAAAATAAAGAAATACACCTCCGGTCACAAAAAGAAGTCGTCGTTGACTTTTGGACACGCCTTTAACCATTCGTCTTATTCAAATATTTAGTTCAAATATGTAAAAATATAAGTAATATTTAAAATACATTTAATAATAAACCAAATCATAACAAAATAAATAATATTTATATAACTTTTTTGAATAAGACGAATGGTCAAATGCGTGTCCAAAAGTCAATGGCGACTTCTTTTTGTGACCGGAGGGAGTAAGAGACTAGCTAGACTAGACCATATGAAGAAAGAATCGAATAGTTGGAGATAACACTACAAAAGGATGGGGGCAAAAGCAGTTTGGTTTGGATGGCCCCTCAATAAATTAAGAACAAGAAGCAGCAGCACCAGAAGTGCCGAACGTTTTTCTGCCACATCTTTACAAAAAGCAAATGTAAAAGGAGGAAACCAAGACCCCTGAAATGATACTCATTTGACGGTTGGTTGACACTGGTTTCCAGCGTTCCAAAGTTCAGAGTTCTGAAGTTCTCAACCAAAAAAAAAAAGTTCAGATTTCCGCAAATCAGCAAGGAGTTTCTGGCATCAACACGCCGTCCGAATGCGACGGTTGGGGAAGCCCATGATCCTGGACTGCGAGCAAGTACAATCAATTGCGTGTCTGATGCTGACCTGGCGGAGAGGGCAGGCAGGAGATGGCAATGGAATGGACACGAAGGCGAGCGATCTGGAGCGTTTCTTCGGAGCCATGGTGGGAGCAGTTGCGGAGTAGGAATACACGTCTGAAGTGTTACATCAGGTAAGGTAAGCAGACGAGTTTCACCGAAAGGGATAGACCACCAGCCCACCAGCATTCTGTAGTGACTAATGTGGTGACAGTTCGACGATGGTAGAGAACGCCTTGCTTAATTGACGGGAGCTAAGAACAAGGACATTTTTCTAGTTGTTTGCCGGTCTTGGAGTTGGGTGTGAGACTAGACTATTGGTTTTCACCGTACTAGTGTGTCAAAAAAGCTCAACTCTTGCACACATCTCCACTTCGGCCAAATTAAAATATCTTGCATGGTTTTACAACAGTTTAGGTTCATGTATGGCTAGATCATCTCCCTAACCTCGATCAAACAAGTTTCCAAAACGTTACATGCGGATGATCAACTAAATATCGTGGACAATCCGACAGTTCTTTTAGTTCAACCTCATTTTTTTGTCGTCTGCCTTCAATACACATGCTGGCTATCATCATGTATATCATGGATGATTTGGCAAAGGAAGGTGACGATAGATCTTGGATCGCTTCCGGTGCGTACCGTTAGTGGTGGACCATCAGCAATTCAGCATATAATGGTTCATCGTCCACATGTGGTGCAACGGCTAGTCTATGATATTAAATTCAATCGCTAAGAGTAGTTGCCTTCTAAGTATTTTTGTCCACAAAACACATGTTGGCCGTTTGCATATAAAGTTCTATACATGCAAACCCCTCAACGGCCAGAATTTTGAATGAGGCTATAAATGCCCCTTCTTGAACGAGTCTCGATCTCTTGGCACTACATTTTCGTACACATGGGCTATTGCAATCCTTCCCTTCTTTAGAGCTTACATTCCATTCCATTGAGAGCAAAATTGTATTTGAGTTGCATTGATTGAGCTTCTTGGCATCAATTGATATCAAGTGATTATTGTTGACTTATTACTCTTGGTGGTTGCTGCCACCTAGATCATGCGGTAGTGTTGGCCGGTGATCTCTCCATTGAGAAGCTTGTGGAAGAATCCCAATATCGGCGTGAATGTTAGAGTCCACCTACTTGGAGCGGGAAAGAGCTACCTCTAGTGGATTATGGGCGACTCATTTGTGCGTGAAGTCGTTGATTTGTTCAACCTACTTCAACATGAAGTCAGGGAGGCTTCAAGGCAACAGGAAAGTATTGTTTGTTCTGTGTGGTTTATCTCTTTGTCTTTTTTACCCTATGCATTTACATTTCTACATATTGCGCTAGTTTGTGATACAAATGTTTTTCTCCCTAGAATATCCGGTGTGGAATTTCCACCCGAGATTGAACCAGATCCCGGACGGGATTGCTTCCCAAACAATCCTTCACTCCCTCACGCGGCATCCCTAGCTTCAGGAAAATTAGGTGTATGACACCGAATTAGGCTGTCTTGGTAAAATTGACACTCAATTCGTTTCGTTTTAACTCAGTGACATCCAGACCACAAATTGCTTCAACACATGACATTCTTATACTTTTTATTGCCTTTTCCTTTTCCCCTCCCATTTAAGCATAGTGAACTTCTCATTTTGCCCTTGAGCCATGCATTTCATAAAAATAAAATCATGCATGATGCATGCCTCTTGTATTAAGTAAAACATTTTAATAATAAATATTCTAAAAGGCAAAAATGAGTATGTTACTTGAGTAATGATTAATTTGGTCGTTTTGGATTTAACTAAAAAGCTTAAAAGCTTTTAAGTTTGCAAGTAGATATTTGTGCTTTTTCCAAAATTAAAAATTGTAGTTGGTTTTAAAATAATTTTCTGTTATATTAATTGGGAAAATGATTTAAAATGTGTTTAAATTGTGAGTGAACCTAATATTTTATGCTCTAAATCCCTCTCACCTTCCTTGGACCCATTTGTCATTTTCTCACCTTTTCGTTCTCCCCATTTTTCCTCTTATCCTTTTCTTATTCTCTTTTCCGTCCCTTGTCCATTCTTCCTGTGCAGGATTTCCATGCTCTTCCTGCATGCACAGTGGAGAGGTTTCTCCCCAAGTTATTGCTCCAATTTCCTTCATGGACATAACGTGGTGTTAATCCTGTGATTTCTATGAGATGATCCGAGGGCAAATGGAAAGTTCACTTTGCTTTAATGGGAGGGGAGAAGAAAAAGGTAAAAAAGTTGAAGAATGGTACTACCTCTTTTTTTGTTTGACGTTTTTGACTTTTCGATGCATCTTTGACCATTCGTCTTATTCAAATTATGTTTGTAAATATCATTTATTTTGTTGTGATTTGTTTTATCAATAGAGGTACTTTAAATATGTCTTTTTTTTAGATCTTTGCACTAAATTTTTGAATAAGACGAATGGTTAAAAAGTGCCAAAAAATTAAAGGCGTAAAAAAAACGGAGGGAGTATGTGCCGAAGTAATTCGTGATATGAGTGTCACTCATCAAAAACGAAATGAATTGGACGTCAATTTTACCATGGCAACCCAGTTGATGTCATACAGCTAAATTTCCTAGGACACTCAATTAGAGTGCGTTAGTAAAATTGACACCCAATTCGTTTCGGTTTAGCTCAGTGACACTCAGACCACGAATTGCTTCGGCAAACGATATTCTAGGTCATTTTATTGCATTTTCCTTTTTTCCCTCCTATTTAAGAACATTAAACATCCTTTTATTGCTCTGTGCTCATCGGCACAGTCGATTTTCTCACCGTCGACGAAAATGATGCCATCTTCGTTTCCCTCTTGTACGGTGAGACATACTCCGATTCCTCTCATCCCGAGCATCTCTAGAGCACATTTAATCTTCCCTTTTGCATCGCTTGTGCAAATGGTTCGACGAAGATCCTTGGTGCCATGAGCTCCCTGTCGTCCCCTGTTCGAGCTCCATGGTGCCAAGCCAATGCGGCGTCTCCCCGTCCAAGAAGACACATCGGTGAGCTCACTCTACATCCCTAATAGCTCATGCGAACATCACATCGCCTTGGGTACCGGTCGCCGGTGCTCCATGCAGCCGTGGCTGTCGCCGCTAGAGCTTGTCGCGCCGCCGCTGTAGGTCAACATTGGCTATACCGTCGGAACCTTTGGATGTGCATCGGCGAGGGAAACCCATTTTAGTCATCGTACCTTGTTCTTGTGCCCCCAAGCGTCGCCGTCAAACTCGTCGGAGCACTCCCATGGACGCTGCCCTGTCGAGAGGTTGAAGATGATGGCCAACCTGTATATGGTGATGAGCCAATGACAGGGGTCCTAGTTGTCAATAAGTGGATACGTAATTCGGAAATACGCTTTCATGAGGCTCCCCTCAGCCACCGTGCCCATTCTCAGGTGTTTATTGTGCTTAAATGGTAGGGGAAAAGAAAAATGTAATAAAATGTCCAAGAATGTCGGGTATCGAAGTTTATGTGTCGCTCAGCGAAACCGAACCGAATTGTATGTCAATTTTAGCAACGCACTCCAATTGAGTGTGGTACACCTAAATTTCCCGTTCTTCCTCGCTGTCTCCGCCTCCGCCTCTGCCTCCAGCCTCCTCTACGTCTCCCTTGACTCTCGTCTGCAC
This sequence comes from Raddia distichophylla, assembly GCA_005191435.1. Taxonomy (NCBI): domain Eukaryota; kingdom Viridiplantae; phylum Streptophyta; class Magnoliopsida; order Poales; family Poaceae; genus Raddia; species Raddia distichophylla. The sequence continues at coordinate 1,053,915 of SPJY01028649.1, read as the reverse complement.
CGCCTCCACGCTGCCGCATCCCTACCTCGAAGCGCCACGTCCTCGCGGCATCTGTCCTTGATTTCTCGTCCCTGCCGGCGCCGGTTCCTTCCTCGAGATCTCCGGCCACTGCAGCAGGTACGGGAATCTCCACGCACATCCCTGTGAGCCCGGGCAGCTGCCTCACTTGCCCGGACGGTGGTTCCGTCAATGGATCGGTGCTTTTGACATTAAATCTCAAATTTTAGTTGTTTCGATCAGCTGTATCAAAAAACATGAGAATGTTCGCAATAGCATGTCTCTTGTATTAAATAAAATATTTTAATAATAAATATTCTAAAAAGCAAAAATGGGTATGTTACTTGAGAAATGATTAATTTGGTCGTTTCGGATTTAACTAAAAATCTTAAAAGCTTTGAAGTTTGCAAGTAGATATTTGTGCTTTTTCCAAAATTAAAATTATAGTTGGTTTTAAAATAATTTTCATTTATATTAATTGGGAAAATGATTTAAAATGTGTTTAAATTGTGAGTGAACCTGATTTTATGCTCTAAATCCCTCTCACCTTCCTTGGACCCATTTGTCATTTTCTCACCTTTTCTTTCTCCCTATTTTTCCTCTTATCCTTTTCTTATTCTCTTTTCCCTCCCTTGTCCATTCTTCCTGTGCAGGATTTTCCATTCTCTTCCTGCATGCACAGTGGAGAGGTTTCTCCCCAAGTAATTGCTCCAATTTCCTTAATGGACGTAACGTGGTGTTAATCCTGTGATTTCTATGAGATGATACGAGGGCAAAATGTAAAGTTCACTTTGCCTAAATGGGAGGGGAGAAGAAAAAGGTAAAAAAGTTGAAGAATGGTACTACCTCTTTTTTTTTGTTTGACGTCTTTGACTTTTCGATGCACCTTTGACCATTCGACTTATTCAAATTATTTTTGTAAATATCATTTATTTTGTTGTTATTTGTTTTATCAATAGAGATACTTTAAATTTGTCTTATTTTTTAACATCTTTGCACTAAATTTTTGAATAAAAAAATGGTCAAAGACGTGCCAAAAAGTCAAAGGCGTCAAACAAAAAAACGAGGAAGTATATGCCAAAGTAATTCGTGATCTGAGTGTCACTCATCAAAAAACGAAATGAATTGAACGTCAATTTTACCATGGCAACCCAATTGATGTCATACAGCTAAATTTTCTAGGAAGAACGGATCTGGGAGGCGGAGCCGGGGGAAATTTGGCTGTATGACACTCAATTAGAGTGCGTTGGTAAAATTGACACCCAATTCGTTTCGGTTTAGCTCAGTGACACTCAGACCACGAATTGCTTCGGCACAAGATATTTTTGGACATTTTATCGCATTATCCTTTTTTCCTCCTATTTAAGAACATTAAACATCCTTTTATTGCTTTGTGCTCGCCGGCGCAGTCGATTTTCTCACCGCCGGCGAAAACGATGCCATCTTCGTTTTCCTCTGGTACGGTGAGACATACTCCGATTCCTCTAAACTAGAGCATCTCTAGAGCACATTTAACCTTCCTTTTGCATCGCTTGTGCAAATGGTTCGAAGAAGATCCTTGGTGCCGTGAGCTCCCCGTCGTCCCCTGTTCGAGCTCCACGGTGCCGAGCCAATGCGGCATCTCCCCGTCCAAGAAGACACCTCGGTGAGCTCACTCTACATCCCTAATAGCTCGTGCGAACATCACATCGCCTCGGGTAGGCCTAGGTCGCCAATGCTCCATGCAGCCGTGGCTGTCGTCGCTAGAGCTCGTCGCGCCGCCGCTGTAGGTCGCCATTGGCTATAACGTCGGTACCTTTGGATGTGCATCGGCGAGGGAAACCCATTTTAGTCATGGTACCTTGTTCCTGTGCCTCCAAGCGTCGCCCGTCAAGCTAGTCGGAGCTCTCCAATGGCCACTGCCTGCCGAGAGGTTGAAGATGATGGCCAACTGTATATGGTGATGGGCCAATGGCAGGCGGGTCCTAGTTGTCAATAAGTGGATACATAATTTGGACATACGCTTCCATGAGGCTCCCCTCAGCCAGTGCGCCCATTCTCAGACGTTTACTGTGCTTAAATGTTAGGGAAAAAAGAAAAATGTGATAAAATGTCTAAGAATGTCGTGCACCCAAGTAATTCGTGGTTTAGGTGTCACCGACGGAAACCAAAACGAATTGGATGTCAATTTTGGTACAGCAATTTCCCGTTCTTCCTCGCTGTCTCCGCATCCGCCTCCGGCCTCCTCTACGTCTCCCTCGACTCTCGCCTGCACCGCCTCCACGCCGCCGCATCCCTACCTCGATGCGCCTCGTCCTCGCCGCATCTGTCCTTGATTTCTCGTCCCTGCCGGCGCCGGTTCCTTCCTCCAGATCTCCGGCGACTGCAGCAGGTACGGGAATCTCCTCGCACATCCCTGTGAGCCCGGGCTGCTGCCTCACTTGCCCGGACGTTGGTTCCGTCAATGGATCAGTGCTTTTGACATTAAATCTCAAATTTTAGTTGTTACTTGCGATCAGCTGTATCAAAAAACATGAGAATGTTCGCAATATAGGTCGAAGGTATACCAGTACAATTTAATTGTTCTTATGTTGCTGTTAGTTTAGTAGTCTAATATGCTGAAATGATTAAACTTTGTAGATTTAGGAATAAGCTCTTGTGGGTTTTGATCTGGGCTAAGATTGTGTTGTTTCAACATTTTTCTTTTTGAATCCCAGTCGTAGGAATTGCCTTTAGCGATCAAGTTGTTTATTCTGCAAATGTGCAGGGTTGTGCTCCAAGTGATGGCATGCAGAGGTGGCTTGGTGTGGTGTAGGTCCATCCATTTTTATTTTTATTTTTTGTTGTGAGCCGCTATTTCAACCATGTGGACATTGGCCATATATATGTAACAGCATGCATTGAACTTCTGTGTACACTAGTAATTTGCCATTATGGTGCTTGTTGTCCAAGTGTAGACTATAGTGGATTACATGTTAGTAAACTACTATGGTCATGAACTGATGATGTAGCCAGATGACAAAGCACATAGCGTGCTGCGCCGCACAAGCTAACTGTATAGCACATATAACTCCAACTGAAGTATTCTAACTGAAAAAAGTATATAGGAGATTTAGGTAGTCTGTAAGGATCAACCAATTAATAGGAGCTGCTTAATCTATTGGGGTGGGGCTCCCTAATTTTTTTTGCTAATAGGGTGTGTGTGTTTTGGGCTCTCCTAGACATGCTCTTACAGAACTTTCTTTTCTCCAATCCCCCTTTACTCCCAAGGCCATCAGCCCTGCTTCTCATGTCAACTCCGGCCGGCAGTGGGACCACCGAGCCAGCCAACTCGATATTTCGACTGGGAAGTGGAATCTGCTCTAGTGGATCAAGAAGCCGAGCGGAACGGTAGCCCTAGCCGCTTGTCATGCTTGAAGCGGGCATGTGTCGGCCATCGGGTTTCATCGATTGGCTGAGGTAAAGCAGTGAGGTTCCATTTGTTCTACGCAATTCGAGGATGTCCACGCTGCATGTGATGTGATATTCAGGCTGGTAACTCTAGGGTTTATTTGTGTGAAGGTGTGTTATATTTAGACCTGGAAATTGTGTGTCCACTCAAGCTACCCGTATGAATATCACATAAATTTAGTTGGTCTCTTCATCTGAAATGGGTACTGATTTTCCAGGGTGGACATTCTGTTGACTCCTAGAGCAAATGTTAATATCTATTGCTTCAGCTTGCTGAAACTGCATCCTAACCATGGCATTGTTTCCAAAAAATAGTATGATTCTGCCATTGTAATGTTAGTATGGATCTATGGACAAATGCCCTTATAGGCCATAGACATAGATTGAGTGAATGTGATTAGTCATTTTGACCATTTTTAACCAGATGTTAGTAATGTCTCACTTGAGAACGTATCCTGTGCAATCGAGTTGTCCGTGCAACCATGCAATCGGTGGTTCATAGCCGTTTGATTGAAATCCTGCGGCAGCTCAGATCATTCCAGGCCTTTTTGCGTGTTGCCGCCCGTCCCCCTTCTCCACGCCTCCCCTGCCTCCGCGCCGCCACTGGCCTCCATTCGCGTCACCCCGCTTCTCCCCGCGCAGCCACCGCCGCCGCCGTCTCTTGGAAGGTGGCCTCCGATGCCGAAGGCCGTCGTCGTCGTCGCCGCTGACTTGGAAGGACGCCGCCTTTACGGACCATTTGGAATGGGAGGCTGAAGCATTATTGAACTTTGATTGCTTTCGATGGCCTGAAGCAGTGCACTAGAATGTACATGCAGAGCCAAACAGCTGAAACCTGTTGCATCAACAAGCTTTGGTAACACATAATTATGAACAAGTATTGCTAGGACTAAAACATTGCTGAACTTGGATTAACCTTGTACATTCAGATCTAAAGATGAATCAATACATTGTACAAGGTCGTGGCTCAAATCACAGATTAATTCACCTGATGCAAGGTCTTCAAGAACATGAACAGATAGTGCACTTGGCTGCACATGTAACCTATGGTGCTTTTATATGTGTGCTTTTACTTGCATCTTTACGCATGTTGCCCTCGTCAGGTCTATTTTCTTCAGTGATTGATACCAAGCGGTAAGAAGATCCATCCATTTATTACGAGCACCTTGGATATCATATTGTTCTAGTTGTGTGTCCAAAGGAACATAGGGTACACCAATTTAGATCGAACAAATCAACGTACTCAACAGAAGGCAACTTCTGAGGTAGCAGAAACATGGAAGGCCAAATAGAGCAAATTCTACTTCCGACTATTCACTAGCCAAGGATGTTCTTTAGGCGACACCAGAGGCGAGACCATGCAGTCCTGAGTCCTCCTAAACACTTTCCAAGAACATACAACCAATCCTGTCCTCAATTCAATCACTTTCCCGGCTTACTGAAATCTTATCTTCCTTAATAGATAATGTTAATCCAAATGCAAGTTGATGTTGCAAAGAAAAACCAAATCATCGTGCTAATACAAAATTTTCGTTTCATTGTCTTAGGTTACTTCTCTATTCGTACACTGACGTCAAGTAAAAGAGCGAATATCTATCCATTGCTAATCTCCTAAAGAACAAGATACTGCATAGCTATTGGATATTAAGCTGATCTTGCTTCTTTGGTTCCACTTTGTGAATACATAGAATCTTAGGCCATCACCTGAGGTCAGAAAAATATGCCAACATACGAACTCGATCAATATTATCTATTCACTTCGTCACAAAGCTAAACTAAAGTAGACTGGAATGGAGACAATTCCACGTAATAAAAAAAATTAAGCTTAATTGGTGGGAGAGAAGGAAAGGGGGCAGTTTCAGCGTCACGGAGTTATAAACTTACTTTTGGTGACGAGATTATTTTCCGACACCCCGACAACAACAAGGTGACGGAGGTAACGATGACGCGAAGAAAGAAGCCCGAAGGTGACGGAGGTCGTACAAGGCAAACTTGAGACTTGTACGAGGAGGAAGGGTGGTGTGCGCTCATTGGAGAGAAGAGAGGCAGTTTCAGCTTCATGGAATTTAATTTGCTGCGGGTAGTGAGATTATTGACAGACACCTCAACGATGGGGTCGCAACGTTGTGGAGAGAGGATATCAAGGAAGATATCGTGGAGGTGATGGAGGTAAACAACTGAGAAGCAAGCACGTTCAATGGGTTTTAACTTAGAACAATTCAGACTCTATTCAACCATTATTCATATATCCTATCAAAATTTACTGCTTTTCACTATTCATATGCATTTTTCTTTCTTCTATTTTATTTGCAATAATGTTGGGCTATCCTAATAGCATTTTCAATGTGTCCTCAGTTAAGTTGTCTCGGACATTATTCACACATCTTTTTACTATTTATCTACAATTTCATCTCCAATTGATTCTTAATTAGCATGTCCCTGACACTATTTGCACCTCATTTTCACTCATCTCAGACACTCTTCACACCTTTTTTCACTATTTATCTACATTTAAAATACTATTCACATCTTCTTTTCACTATTTATTTGCATTTACATTTCCAATAAGTCTTAAATTAGGATGTTCTAGACACTATTCACTCCTTATTTTCACTATTCATCTATATCTCTCTATATTTTATTCGCCAGACCATCTTAAATTTTATTCGCTAAAACGTCCTAACTTAGAATCCACGAGAGATTCTCTCTCAATTGGCACTCATGAGAGATGCCCTCATGGCCCTGGCGACGGGAATACGGGATAGCATCGGTCAGTATATCTTTAAGGGCTCATTTGGGAACGCTAAAACCCCGTGGGGAGCCCAGCCTTTTCCCCGGGTCGCAGCCCCGCGTGGGAGATCTCCACGAGGAAGTTTTCGTGTGCATTTGGAAGCCCATGGGCCCTGGGATGCTCGTTCCCTCCCCCTCCTGTTCCACGGGGAAGTCGTTGGCTCTAAAATTGATTTTCGGAATGACTCCTGGGTGGAGGATATTCCTTTCAAGGTTAAATTCCCTCACATTTATGATATCTGCCAAGATCAAATGATTACTGTGCGCCAGTGTGGGGAAAGGGGGTGGAATTTATCCTTTAGAAGGTGAATGCTGCCGCAGGAAAAACAGAGTTGGAAAGATCTGATAAAGAAGTGTAAGAAAGCGGTCCTGTGTGGTGGCTCTAATTGCGCAATTTGGACCCTGGAAAAGAGAAGGGTTTTTACAGTTAAATCTTTGTATATGAAATTGAACAGTCCCCCTGGTAACCATAGCTCAGAAGTATCTAGAAATCCAGAATGCCACTTAAATCAAAATTTTCATATGGTGGTTGCTTCAGAATTCTATTCTCACTAAAGACAATCTTAGAAAAAGAAATTGGGGAGGAGATGCAAGATGTTGTTTTTGTAACAACATTGAAACGATTGACCATCTGTTTTTCTCTTGTCCAAATGCTAAAGCCATATGGGGGTAGTTTCTGCTTGTTACAGGTTGCGTTGTAGGCCTGGGAGCCTCGCGAATTATGACACATGGGTGAAGAAAATGTTGCCGGGTGTGAAACGTTTGCATATGGTTTGTCTTGCAGCACTATGCTGGGCTATCTGGACCTATAGAAATAAAGCAGTGTTTGACGATTTTCTAAACAAATCTCTTACTATTTTACATTTGATTTGCTCCAATATGAGTTATTGGGCAGGGATGCAAAAAGAAACTGATGTTGAAATGTTGAAAGATGGTGCGCACCATCTGGGTTTTTTTGTTGCAGGGCTTTCAAGGAAGGACTCTGGATGACAGAATGAACTCAGGTGCTCTTCAGAAGTGCGTTTGAATAGTTGCAACATGAGCTTGGTCCTTTTGCTTGGTGTCAAGATTCTGTGCTAGAAGAGAGATGGATAAAAAGGGGGATGCAGGAAGCTGGGTGTTTACAGTCAATTTGAGGATGTGCGTGTCATGTAATAGTTGGGTTGCAAACTTCCTGTATTGGTAGTTCCCGCAGACTTTTGCTCTTTTTTGGAGACCCGTTTGTGGATCTTCTCAAAAAATACTTTGTTGTGTTTCCGTAGTCAATATGATAATGGGGGTGCCGCCCCTTGTTGAAAAAAAAAAATCAGATAAAAGAAATTGTACAGTGCACTGACAATGAGTACTTTTGTCTTGTTTTTGCAGCTCGACAGAAACTACTGATAGCATTTCTGTTTTATAACACTTCTCATGACAATTTGCATCAACAATGATAAGGTGCCTATATCACTTCAATTTATTTGTCTATTAGACTCTAGCAACTTGTAGTGCTACAGTAAATTGCCTCCTTAGCAACTTGGAGGGCTTTTATCAATTCTGCAAGAACACATTGATCTGAACTTTGAAGATCGAGAGCATTCGAGAGTTAACAACATGATATTGAAAATGGTCCAGTTACTTGAAGAGGCCAACTACAATGCATGAATCTTAGCTTATCTAGATTTGTAATGACAAATAAAATATTAAAGTTGTCATCAATTTTCTTGCATTTTCTAAAAAATTTTACACAATAGATAAGGACTGAAATGTTATGCACAACAGACAAGGACTACAAAGTTTTTTTTTTTGAATTTTCTGAATTTTTAGGTGGTTGGATTGGCAAAATACATTTTCTAAATATTTTGGATGTTTGGATTCTTGTGTTTTCAAATTTTTTATGTTGTCATGCTATATATAAATTCTTGTCTTACGGCCGCAAAAGGTTTCACAAATACTTTGGTTGTAAAATTTATTTAGCCCATAATAGCTCACGTAGCCAATTGCTGAGTACCGTTTAGCTCACTCAGCATCCGTGGTCAAGGCGCGTGTTACTATTTGGCTGCATTTTATCACCGGGGAGGTAGCACGTGGGGTTTTCCCCGGGGTCTTATCGACGTGGGGGGTTTTTCCCCTTGGGTCTTATCGAGACACTAAAATCCTAGGAGAAAATTTTGTCCTGGGGTTCATTGATATTGATAATCCTAGTATAGTAGATGCTATCACACATACAGTCATACTCAATTCGATGGAATTGTTTGATCTTAAAGGGGATCTTGTATAATTTCGCATATAAGGGGTTATTTCTTGGTTTCGTCCAGTTCCGAATCAAATCTCTTTAGAAAGAAGATCTTTTGTCTCTTTAGAAAGAAGATCTTTTGTCTTATGGTAGTTTGCTCAGTCCCCTTACGAAACTCTTGTTATTGGGTTAGCCATAGACTTCACATGTTTCTAGCTATTCACGTGGCATCATCAAATGATACAAGTCTTTATAAGAATATATACAAAGCAGCCCATACGGAAAATAGCCCCAACAGGGCAGAGACGCTGAGGCGGTAGAGTCCACCGCCCTCGCTATCAGCCGCGCCACGGCGCCGAGCGCACCAACCGCACGGCCGCACCGAAGCCGCCGTCCACATCACGCAGAAACAGCACCACGTCCACGAGCACGACACCTCGCCGCGCGCGTCCTCGCCCTGCCGCCACATGCCGCGCCCGCACGGCCGCACCCAGCCCACCCCAACCGCCGCCCGCGTAGCCAGTACAACTCCACGCCAGCACACGAGTCACGACGCGCTTCTCCGTCACGTTCACGTCTCAACTTTCAACCCCACCTCCCTCGCGTGCTGCTCCCCAGCTGGCCGCCGCCACTGAAGAACCGACGGCGACGCTCACGCTCGCTCGCAAAAAGCAGCAAGAAAAAAAAACGGTGTGATCCAAACAGATACTTGCTGAATGATACCGGGGGTGAGGAAAGGTGAGGAATTCAAGCGGATCGGGCGAGCTGGGGCTTCCAGCTCCCCAGATCTGCACAGGAGAGCACAGATTGATTTGAGCAAAGCAAAGCAAAGCCAAGCCGGTAAAATAAAGGAAATAAAGAATGCGCTACAGAAATAACTGGGGAATCATACAATGGCGAGAAACAGCAGTAGGGTGTCACTATGATCTCTCTCCCACGCACGCACGCACGCTAGATCTGGGAGGTTTCCTAGGCTAAAACCGAATGGAATAAGCATCCAACGCAAAAGGAAGAGCAATAGCGCTAATCAATATAAATATAATAATAAATAAACAGTGCTGATGGTGGCGACGGCGAAAGAGGCGAGGAACTCGTCTCCGCTGAGGCGGATCTGATCAGTAGAAGACAGCAACGGCCGCCACGGCTGCCGCCGCGGCCCAGGCGGCAGCGGGGGCGACGCCGGCCGCCGCGAGGCCCCCGGGGCCTCCGACGGAGGCTGGGAGAAAGACGCCGGCGCCGGCGGTGAGAGAGCGGGGGTCAACCCCGGGGCGGGGGCGGTGGCCCCCGGGGACGGGGCCGGAGAGGCGGGCTTCGGGGCGGGCGCGGGGGCCCTGGTCGTAGGAGGCGTCGCCGGGGGCTGCGCGGGAGGGAGCACCGGCGCCACGGCCGGAGGAGGGGTCGCCGGAGGCTGGGCCCTGGGGGCGGGCGTCGGGGACGCGCCGGGGGCCTGCGCGGCGGCGGCGGCAAAGAGCACGGCCATGGCCACGGCGACGAGGTGGAGGCGCGCCATGGCAAGAATCGGCGGCGAGGCGGCGCGAGCGAGAGCAAAGCAAAGCTACTAGGGTTTGGGTTTTGAGGGTGGCGGTGGGTTCGCAATCGCAGGTGGGGAAGTCGCGTATGGAGGGGGTATAAAAAGGGTGGGGAAAAAACACGATACGCGGTAGAAGAAAATGGAAAGTAAAAGAGGATAACGACTAATAATTACGTAGTGAAAACGTAATCGTTCGAGGTCAGTTAGTCGGTGAGCGCGTGGCACGAGCGTGGCCGTCGGATAGAGATCCGTCGTGGCACCGAGATTTTAGTTGTTCACGCGTGATGGTGGGCTGTACGCTTTGTATAAGCTGGCATCCAGTAGGAAGGCTGTACTTAAAACTTGGTATTTTAAGTTGGATAATCATGCCTGGTTTTTTCCTGTAAATTATGCGAGTATAATGGTTCCTTCCGACGTCGTCCAAAATTAGTGGACGCGTAAGGTGGCCCCGGTCCTTCTAAGTTAAGCAAAAGAAAGAAATTCGTCAGCGGCGGCAAATCAATATATAGTACAATAACGCTAGCTCGCCACGTGGCCCGCCTTCCCGCCCGGCGCCGCCGCAGCCGTCCGATCGCGTGAGCGAGTCAAGTCCGGCCATCCGTTTTGCTCCAACGTATAAAAGGATTTTTTTTCATCCGCATATTAGACGCGCGGGTCGTTTGTCCACTTGGTTAGCTCAGCCGGTTAGTTGGGTCGCAGGTTCGCGTTCGAATTCCGCTTCAGCACCGTTTTTCTCCATTTTTTCGCTGGCCGCGCGACTGCGTTTGCTCACCTCGGCGGCGCGTGTCCCTGGGCGCGCACGCGTCCACGTTTGCCGGTGCCCGTTTTTTTCCTTCCCGCGCGCAGCGCGTAGGCGCGCCTCGCCTTCCAGCGCGCATGCGCGTTTTTGGCAGGCGTGCTGCGCGTTCTCTCCGCGCGCGCACGCAGGCGCGCTGCCGCATTTCTACCACTGCACGCAGCCGCGTTTGCCGTGCTCGTGCGTGCATGCAACTAGTCGGACTTTATAGGATGTGAAAAATTCCTCGGAAAAGTAATTATTTTGTGTATTGGAGGTCGTCTTGAGCATAGCTAATAGATTATTCTCAGAACCCTAACGATATAGGCCGCATCAAGAAGCGACAGACTCGAAGAATGAAGACGTGGTTGGACGTGTGATGAGGTCACATAGTTAGAGTAGGGTTTCTGGCTTTTCGTTTTTTTCGTCTTCGACAAGAGAGGTTCAAAATGCTTTGGTCTTATTGGATCTTGGATCATCACGGTACACACTTGTCTCTTTTTTAGGTTTTTGAGACTAGACTTAGTGTCAAGAGAATCTGCAAGGTCGTTGTGGGATAGGGTTTAGAAAACCGTTAGTCCTTGTTGTCGACTCCACCAGACTAAGTCTGATGGAGACTTAGGTATGTTGAGTTAGAGTTTGCTCTGCTCATCGGACTAGGTTCGGCAGTGGCCAGCCTTGGTCCAGTGAGTTCTCCCCTTCTCCTTGTCTATGGGACGGTTCCTTCGGACTAGGTTCAGAGAGGGAGTGGCTTTGAATTGGTTTTGCACATGCTCTCCTCATATGGTGTTCGGTGGGCGTTAGGCTGAGTCCGGGGCAGGACTTGCTTGCGTCTCTAGAATTGGTTTGGCCATCCCCAAACCAGGTCCAGTGGCCGTGGGCAGTGTAGCTGTGTGGTGTCAAGTGCCATCAGACTGGGTCCGGGCAAGTTCAACACTATTTGGTCTTTATCGGACCGGGTCTGGTGAAGGTAGTTTATGTAGGAATGTGTCATCGGACTTCATCATGTGGCTTCGGACCCTCGTTTTGTTACTCCACCCGATAGAGTCATAACGGCTAGGTTTGGGGGATTCCTTTCTCCAACGGCTAGTTTTGCTTGGATAGACTATAAATAGGGGTGGTGGCTGGATTCGGGAGGTTTTGGGCTACCCTTAAACTAAAGCAACTATTCTATAGCCAGTGAGAGAACTAGAGTGTCCGCTTCTATCCTCTTAGGTGTGTCTCTCCTATCCGACTGTGTGCATCATACGAGATGCTTGATTGGGTATGATCAAGGCCATTTGGAGCTTGTTACTTTTGGAGAGATTGCCTTCAAGACAGTTGGTGGCGTGGACTTGAGTAGCTCACCTTGTTATTTGTGGGAGCCTTCGAGTCAATGTACAAGGTGTTGGAGTTCATCTTGCCGGAGTAGCGAACGACTACCACGAGTAGAGACGAGATGCATGGCTTGAGAGGAAATCGGTCCTTGTATGCAAGGACTAGCCTCTGGGGAGTAGGATCTCGGCTCCTAACCTCGGGAAAAAAATCGTCTTGTCTCCCATTTACCTGTCGCATTTACATTTATGCATTTCACTTTCGTTGTTTACATGTTTGTTTTTTGAGCAAAGTTTGTTTACATGTTTGTTGTTTGTTTAATTCTTGCTCTTCTAGCTTGGCTTCCATTAGTGTAACTTGGGCTACTCATAACCTCTCATGGTTAGCTCGTGCGTAGGGGCTATGCTCATCGGATCTGGTGGAATTGCGACCTTCGGATTGACAAAGAATGGATGACCGTAGGGCACGACCCCTTTTTGATTCAGCTTAAACTAGATTAAATTCTACTGCTTCAAAAGTTGAGGATTTCTAAAAAATGACTTAAAAGGTTGAAAAATATAATTTTTAGAAAAACAATTAAAAGCTTAAAAAATTAACCACAAACTGCTACAATATATGGTTTACAAAAAAAATTCAAGCGATAGAATTAAATCCGATTAAAACCGAATTAAACATGTCCCCAAACAAGAAACTAAATGGACACGCCGCCCAACGTTCGGCTTCACTTCGGACGATCATTTGGAAGCAATTTCAATTTAATTTAGCCATTTTGTTTCTTTATAATTAAAGCTGCATTTCCAGACATTGTTTCTTACATTTTGAAATAATTTCGAACTTTGAATTTCCGAAACTCGACGATGGCGTACAAGGTTTATGTATGAAGCAACTTTTTTTTCATGTCATTCACGCTGTTAAGCAGATACGATGGTCCAGCCATCCGTTAGTCGCTACCCACCAATACATTGGGGCTATATAACCCGGGTTTGTTTGGTTTAATTTTCAAATTTAGTTTGTATTTAGATTACTATCATTCATTGGCAAGATTTCCTTTTCTCATTGCCAACTTTTCCTATTTAAGTTTATTTTTTTTATCAATGGTTGACCACCTCGCTTACTATAAAATCTGTAGCTTTTTTTAGTGGTCATGCCAACTTTTGTCAAAACCAAATAGGGTGAAATTGGACATGAATTAAACACACTCGCGGTGTGATCAGGCCACCACATGCACATTGGCCAGTATCAGGCATTCAGGCCACCACATGCACATCATAACAGGCGGCGACCTGGCCTACTTGACCAGCGTGTGTACGAATAAGAGCACCGCCAAATTAATCGCCGGCAGGTCTCATCGCTCGTGCTCCCGATGTGCCTTACACGAAGAACTGATAGGCTCATGGTCGCCGCTCGTGTGCTGGCTAGCTGACCAACGTGACGGTGGCACGGCTGGAGTTGTACTATTGGGTAGAGGGCCATGGGATGGACAATTTAGAATGTGCTTCGTCACCGTGGATTTTCATTTCAAGATTGTTGTGCCTGTTTATACATATACGGAGCTTTGTCGTTCTTAATATTTTTAAATTATTTAAAAAAAAATTGACTTTTGAAGCTAAAGCACAGTTCTTTACGACCTATCTTATTTGATTTATTTACTTATCTGACTTATCTTTTAACTTCGAGAGTTTTTTAAAGTGAACTTGAGAGCCAGGTTTCCATTGTTTAACTTGTTTTTAGAGAATTTTAGACACGTAAAAAAAGACGATCTAAAAAACTAAATTACTTTTATTTTAAACAAAGATAAGTAGATAAATCAAATAAGTCAAATAATCTATAGAGTATTGTGCCTAGACCTGATCACGGGAAGCCCGGCCCAGCAACCCGGCCCGAGCCCAGCCCTAAAAAGCCTGGCCCGGGCCAACCCGACTGGTGCATCGGGCGGGGCTCGGGCTTCATTTTCGGAGCCCGGCAGTCGGACCGGGCCTAGGCCCAGGATTTTTGTAATCTAAGCCGTGGCCGGGCCAGGCCATCAGGCTTCGGGTCGGGTTCGGGCCTGGTCCCTCGGAACCGGGCTTTTCCAGGCTCGGCCCGGCCCGACGTTGGATCAGGTCTAATTGGGCCTTAATCTCTTAAATCTAGAAGCTACAAGATAAATGGCCTTAAATCTAGTTTTCATTATCAGTTTTGACTTCTCAAAATTACCTTTTAAAGCTCTGAAACTTCAATTTCAATAAATGACAAGCAAGATGTATTGTGCATTTACGCGACTAGATCTTGTATTTAATATGACTCTTTTTCTAACTTTTTCTGGAGGATTATCGGATAAAGAGATAGGGGAGTCGCACAAAGGAGGTCCCCCCGAAGGTGAGGTGTGGTCCCCTCTCTCTCCCTCCCCTCCCCTCTCTCTCACTTAGAAACATGCGGTAGCATGTGAGAACATGATGTGATGTGTTTCATCAGTTTTGTCTATCATGTTTCATCATCTTTTGTCTATGTTTTAACATGTTCGTCCATATTTCGTCATGTTTCACTGAACAAATCTTTCTTGTTTTAACGCTACTAACATCAATGTCATGTTTATATCCCAAAATCATATGTCATAAAAGTGTCCAATTTTTTGTTATGGATCAGACGCCCGATCCGTAGCACTACCCATAAATGAAGAACAATTACCACTCGAACACTCGGTCGGAGTGATATCGTGAACCGTGGTTCATACATTTGTTGCCATTGAGGAATAATGGCCCTCTTTGTTTTGTGATCAGGTACAGTTATCCTCAATTGAGTCAAAAATTTAAAACATTTAAAAAGAGGTATGAAAGATTTAAAAATATATAAAAAATAATATTTCTGAGATCTTTGAGTAAAACCGTACAAAGTCCCCAAGAAATTATTACAAAATATTGCACCAACAATCTGCACAAAAATAATAAATTTTGGGATTGACTCCCTCACAGATCCCCCCTCCCTCTCTCTTTTCTCCCCCTCGGCCCTTCCCTTCGTATAGCATACATTATACGAAGTTATACGACTTCCGACGTCGTCCAAAATTAGTGGACGCGTAAGGTGGCCCCGGTCCTTCTAAGTTAAGCAAAAGAAAGAAATTCGTCAGCGGCGGCAAATCAATATATAGTACAATAACGCTAGCTCGCCACGTGGCCCGCCTTTCTCTCCCTCTCCCTCGGGCCCATGCCCCTCCTCCCCCCCCCCGCCACCGCCGGCCGCGCCACCCCCAACTCCCTCCCGCCGTTGTGCCACCCTGCCCACCCTAATCCGATCGACGCCTTCACCCCCTGCCACCGCCGCCCCAACCGCCTTCACCCCTCTCCCACGGCTCCGGCGACGCCGCCACCCTCATTCCATCCCCAACCAACCGCCAGGCCGCCGCCTCCCCGGGCCATCCCTCTAAGGCTGGCGGCACGGAGATCCCCACCCTCAACCCCGAACCCTAACCCGAAAACTCGTGGTGGCTACGACGGCAGTGGTCGCCGGGTCAAAGAAGAAGGCGGCGCGGCGGTGGCCGGCGAGGAGAAAGATGTGACGGTCGCAGGTGCTCTCCCCCCTCTCGGTGCCCCCTCTCCCCAAATTGCCTGTGCCGGAAGCAGAGGAGGCAGTCGTCTGGACGAGTGAACTGCCGCTCAGACGACTGCCAGTGAGCAAATCCGATAAATTTTAGTCCAATCGAACAAAACATAACCAAACTGTGAACGAAAAGGCCGATATCATGCGAGGAAGCAAGCTGGCTTCATTCTTTAGACACGAAACGAGCGACCATGTATTCAGCTGAAGGTTACCCTGTCGCATTTCCTGGTTTGCTCCTTGAAAGTTTGTCGTTGCTAACAATCGGCCGAGCATCATCCGTGTGAACCTTGTGGTTTTGTGGAAGGCGGTCTGAACAAACTAAATAAACAAAAAAATGAATTTGAGGCACAGAGATGGCATGTAGGAGTAGCAACATATACAATTGTGCTAACCTTCGTCTTATGGAATTTTACCATGGTGCTCTGAAATCCACTCTAGATCCGGTGGCAATTTTGCATATCCTCGACGGGGGTATCAAATATCAATGTCGGCGTGGTGAAACTGCCGGCATCCAATTTGGATCTAGCAGACTAGTGCCCATGGTCCTTGGTGGCGATTCCTTCCATGGTAGGTAGCTACGCAAGTGTCCATGGGAGCAACTGAGGAGCGTCTTTCCGAATTCGGATAGGACCTCGTCGGTTACGTTTTCTGGTTTTGTGGTGAAAGATTTTTGCATAGTTGAGACAAGAGGCGGCGAAGAGGCATCATATATCTCCAATCATCAGTTTACTCGAGAGGGGCGGTGCCATCAGCCCATCAGTTCTTCCCATTGCCAACAGGCAACAGTGAGGCGCCCTCAACATTGCAAGGGTCTTTCCTGTATAACAGGTTTATCCATTCTAGAAAAACAGGATTACGCATGTGATTGAATATAATGCCCTCTTTTTTTTAAAAAAAAACTTGTTTGAAGCAAAGATAAGAGCTAGCTCGGCAAGAAACTAAGAACCACAAATCGCATGTAAAATACTAGCCACACCACCCTTTCGTCCAGCCACATCCACCGGCAAGAGAGCGCTGCCCGTTCTCACAGTTTAGCAAGGAAGCTGGTGAGTTGCCCCCACATTGAAGTTACATGTTGACAGTTTCGACAAGAAAAAAGAGAAAAAAACATATTGGAGTTACATGAGAACAGATGATACATAACATCTTACTTGGATATTCCTCTGTCAAAATCTCTACCCTACACAGATATCATCCAAGAGGGGCTTGGACATTCAACTTCTATGAAATGGGCACACAGCACCCGTGTATATACTATATTAAGTATGAACACAATCTACAAAAGAGCAACTTTGGGAAGGGTCTTCCTTCACGGTCACCACAGGGTATACCAGTCACACAATGCTCGGTTACTTACTGTAACCTTTGTAGCTCTGTTTTCCATCAGCATGCCATAGAAAGAATATTCTATAAATGAAATGAAAACCCTCCTCTGTCCTGTCCTAAAACACTACAAGAAGGGTGAAAAATGAATCAGAATATTGTCGCAGCATAACTACAGTCCAATTGAATATTTCTAGGTTTGAAAAGACCCAGAAAGGAAGCAAGTTCCAAGTATTTATTTGGAAGAAAGGTACATACTCAGATACCCATACCCTACTTCAGTAAGTTGAGCAGTGTATTCAAAGGTAACATGAATGCAAGCGATTGTTGAAAACAAGGCAGAAATCAAATGCAGAATCATATGTACGATTTGAAATATTTACTTACACTTTACAGTAAAAGCAACCGGAAGTATACTTGTCTCCATCTGTACATGGTTAGCTTATTTCAGTTGGTCCCCTCTTGCACTACCTGCCTCTGCCATTTCGTCACTACTGCCTTCAGCAACTTCCATTTCCTTGACTTTTTCAAGCTGCCTGAGGAGATCTAATCTCTCAGGGGCATACGTGGATGGAATCTACACAATATTAAAGGCACAATTATACTTGCATATTGCAACAATGGAGATAATGAGGCAACCAAAAAAGAAGTTACAAACCATGGAGGGCACATATCTCTGGATGAAAGCTAAAATAGCAGCATGCCCAACAGCAGTTACCTGGGAACGAAGGAACTTGTTTAACATACTATAACAACGGAGATATTTACACTGTAGTAAATTATGAGCTATGAAAGACAATTTTACTCTTGGAGCACAGAACAAAATCCTTGACCGCTGAAATTTGGACACAATGAAATTGGACTATCTACAGTCAATTTAGATGACAAAGACAACACACTTACACTATTAAAATCAAAATAAAAAACAACGTGGACCTAAAGAGCCTTACACAAGTTCAGTCAACAGGAGTCCAGGTACAAAAGACTTACTGGCAGAAGCATAAGTATTCCTATAGGAACAACAGAAGCCAAATCAGTCAGGGTTCTTTGAAGAGCCTGCTTTTCCTTCTGAGTTAGTTCATCCCCAATAAGAGCTCTTTGTATCAGGCCCGAGTTGCGTACCTTGCAATACAGTCTGTGCAGGAAAACAGAAAAATGACATAAGTTGTAGGCCTGCATTTAACCTTTTGGTGATAATGTAATGGAAAGAGAAAGTATTTAACCTTTGCTATAAATTTAATGGTATTTAACCTTTGGTAATAATTTAATGGAAACAAGTATTGCAGGCCCTAGTGCTAATTGCTAAAGATGCTTCTTCATAATTAATTATGTTATTGGAAAAGGTCTACTTCACACCCTTGAACTATGCATGTCAGTGCAATTAACACCCTAGCCTGAAAAACCAGGTATTCGCCGCCACAGGTATACGGAGTGGTGCAAATAACCCTCTGTGGGCAGTTTCCAGAGTGGTTTTGCCATCAAGATGGTCCACATGGAAAGTTTGACACCAAGGCTACACAGGTGGACATATTCTTGATTAAAATAACTTTTCACCATTGGACCCCACATGCCATCCCCTAATTATCCATCTTCTCTCTCCCCTCTCTCTCATCTGTCTTTCCCAGATGACTACGTGCTTGGCTGCTTGCATCGTCAGGGCTGGAGCAGAGGATCTCTGCCTAATTCTCCGCTATCGTCTGCGCCTCCATATCTATCTGCACCATCGATGTCTCGCAACCACACTTGTCGTCACTGCTGCACCTGTCGCGCTGCTCTTGTCATCAACACACTGTGCATGCCTTCAAGAATCATTATTTTTTTTTGTTATAAACAGAATCAAAAGCTGGTAAAGCAATCCACATTTGTGATATTAACCTACACTGCTACACATGCTTTTCTTACTGCAATTGGACCAATCAAATTTAAATGGCCATACCGTCGTAGTCTCCTTAACCTTCTCTACTGATTTGGTGATAACATTTTCTTTCTTGCCAGGCGGAACAGAAGGCTCTGACACAACAGGGGATGGGACAGAAGCATCTATTGTTTCATCTGGGACAGTCTCCTGGAAAATGGGAGATTAATGAATAAGTACCTCTTAAGAACAAATGGAACTTTTCTAACAATGAAGCTAGCCGTTAGCAATAATCACAATATGCGGCAGAGTTAAGAATAAAATATTGAAGCAATTAATGCGCACAGCATTTTCAGCATTGCTGCTGAGTTCAGGTTCAAGCTTTAGCTCAAATACCATTGTCATTCCCATTTGCTATTTCGAACCAATGTTAAACAGGCATACCTCTTCCTTTTGAGCATCATCTGCACTCTTCTGCACTCTTTTTTCTAACTCGATCAGTTCATGCCTCAGCTGTTCAAAGCGAAGGATATCATTTGACTCCATGTCTTTGTTATCCATACTGGCAACAGATGCCTTCCACAGAAAATTGGGAAACCCAAGTCAATACATTAGAAACATGATGCAACTAGATAAGATAAGATTAGCTGGTAAAGATCTGAATTATTTCTCTGTAATTATACTGAAGACAGGAGTATCATACTCGACATAGTCAGTAAATAGATGAATCCCATAATCCCTTCACTACTAAATTTAACAGGTCAAACATTTATTGTAAAATGCCCGTTTTCCATATTTTTCATTCAGGGAGTTGTTAATTTTCATTCAGGGAATTGTTAACTGCATAAAAAATGGTACAATCCATACATCTTGATCTGCAACTTGTTTTGCTTGCTCAACATTTCTTCCCGAAGTCCTACCAAATAAGTCCCAAAACGGTCGCCGTTTGTTTTCCATCCTGGCAAAAAAAAAAAAGAAGTATTACAAAAAAGTTGACAGCATCTATTTTTTTCGCTGAAATCACAGAAATTATAACAATCATGTTTGATTTAATACAAAAGATTATCACCTGTTTGCTGGTTTTTGTGGCGTCGAAGCCTCATTAGCCCTGGTACCTGTCATTCCACGCCCTTCCTCACCAGTAGGAGATAATGGTCTGCTATTAGCATCAGCCTAGTTGACCAAAAAAAAACTTTAGTAAAGCTATCATTGATAATGCTTAGGGGTCCGACTGCCAATAGGAAAATCAAAGGCACCTTTCTATTATATTCCATGCAAAATCAAAGCATCCAAGTATGATTCACTGACTCAGTCAAACTATTGTCAAAACATCCATTTAGAAGTGATAATACAAAAATTAAATGGTGAACAGGTACCTTTACTGATTCCAAAACACTAAGCAATGTTATTTCTGTGTATTTTCAGATATATGTTAATTTCTGTATAATTTCATATGTTAGGATTAGATGAATCAAACATACAAAAAAATTAACAATAGATATGCAAATAATTTTGAAAATGTTACTTCATGGCTTATCGAGGTATGGAGATGTCTTGGGAGACATACCGATAGTATGGTTGACCAAATTATTTAACCATACTTTTCACTCAAACAAGATGCCAGAGGAATGGAGGTGAAGTACATTAGTACCAATCTTCAAGAATAAGGGAGATATTCAGAGTTGTACCAACTATCATGGAATTAAGCTAATGAGCCACATAATGATGCTATGGGAGAGGGTAATTGAGCATCGTTTAAGAAGGACGACAAGTGTTACTAAAAACCAGTTTGGTTTTATGTCTGGGAGGTCAACCACGAAAGCAATCTTCTTGATAAGACAACTAATGGAGAGGTATAGGGAGCAGAAGAAGGATTTACACATGATTTTTATTGATCTGGAGAAGGCCTATGACAAGATACCAAGGAATGTCATGTGGTTGGCGTTGGAGAAACACAAAGTCCCAACGAAGTATTAAGGATATGTACAACAATGTTGTGACAAGTGTGCAGACAGATGACAATGACAATGGTGACTTCCCTTCCCTATCAATATTGGACTATATCAAGGGTCAACCATTAGCCCTTATTTATTTATTTTGGTGATGGATGAGGTTACCACCTTGGTGTATGCTCTTTGCTGATGATGCGGTGCTAGTTGATGAGAGTAGGAGTGGTGTTGATAGGAAATTGGAGTTGTGGAGACAAACTCTAGAATCGAAGAGCTTTAGACTTACTAGGACAAAAACCGGACATATGAGGTGTGACTTCGGTTTTGCTAGGCAAGAGGGAGATGTTATCCTAGAAAGACAAGTAATACCCAATAAGGATACCTTTCGTTATTTAGGGTCGATGCGGTAGAGAAATAAGGATACCCGTGGCGCTCCTGATGCTCGATACGCTGCTCAGAAGGAGTCAAAGAGGTAGATAACCCTAAACTTGCCTGCTTTATTCATCCCAATACTGCCTATTTATAGCCAGGCTAAGGCTTTACAACTGAATAAGACTCTAATACATAGAAATTTAATTTAGGAAATCTAAATAAGCAAATAGATCAAAGATAGAATAGGAGGTTGGCCGGCTAACAAACCTCACCCCTGCCAATCTAAGGCTGATCTGGCACGGGTGTGGGCCTAGCCCGCCTCCCATATACCAGTCCATAGCTTCCTGTAGAGGGGTGCCATGACACTCACCCACCAAGATTTTTCCTAGATTATGCAACCCTTGGGCATTTGAGATCAAAAAGCAAGCCATTGGTAGTAGCAAGCCAAAAAAGGAGAACGAAGAGCCTAGATAAAAGAACAAGCCAACAAAGAAGTCAAGTTGGTGGTAGAAGCATCAAGTCGTAAGGTCGTAAAGAAAAGATAACAAGTATGGGAGGGAGCTAGAGTTTGAGCGGGGCCTAAGCAGTCGAGACAGGTGGATATGGTCCAAGAGAACTAGGAACCAAGAGAGCCATAATTTAAACTTTAAAGACGTGGAGTTGACCAAGGCGGGCACAATCCAAGCAAACAAGGGAAGAGGCCAAAGGAGAGAGAAAAGAAGGAAACCGTTAAGGCCGGTGGGCATTGTCCAAACGAATCAAGGAGGAGAACGAGCCAAGCTCAAGTTCAAAGATAAGAAGAGGAGCTGAACCAGGTCGGCACGGTCCAAGCGAGCTAGGAACCGGGAGAAGAACGAGTGGAACCAAAGTTCAAGGACAAAAAGGAGAGACAGAAGGAGAGAAAACAAGTAGAGCTGAGCTAGAGTTCAAAGACAAGGGGAGACCAAAGGCGAGAAAATAGGGGGTATCGTCTCTTAATGTGAGAGGAGGGAGTAGTAGTGTGTGAATGTTGGGTGTATAGAACAGCCCAAGGGACAAATATATAGTGTACAAAAGGGAAACCCTAGAGTAGGAAAATACCTAACTACCCTTACATGAGGAATTACTACAATACCCTAAACACCACTGAGCCAGATCATTTGGAGAAAGAGAACCAAAGTCAAAGAAAAGCATAGAGAAAGAGGTGTGAAAAGGGTAACGGAGAGAAATAGAGTAGAGTAGATAAAGAGGTGCAGATTGCCAAAAAAAAGAAGGTGAGTTGCCCAGTTGGACAAATAGAAATAGGGGTGCATCCCTTTCTCAGAAAAGCCCTTAACAGTCACTGTAGTTGGTCAAATGCGCCCCTGAATCCTGATAGAACAAAGTATCACAAGATACTAATTTACTGTGGTTTCATACTTGTATTGATGTAAGACTAGCCCTTTTTTAACAGGAAAATGTATGGCTAGTACAGTAATCTCACCTCAAGATATTCAGCTTTTGCTCGAAAGGAAGCTTCAAGAAACTCAGCTTCTTTTTTCAGCCTTCTGATCATTTCAAGATCTAAACATGCAGCTTTTAGATCCTCCTTACCAGAGTTGGAACTAGAAAGATGCAGTTCTTGAAGCAAGTTTTCTAACTTTACCAAAGCTTCCTCGACACTTTCAAGTGACTGCAATAATTGAAACTAACTTCATCAAGGCTATAAAGCAGATAGTACCATCTATCCAGAGGCAATTACCATTGTAAAGTAAACTGAGCACCTCATAAAACTAAGCACAGAGACCAATAACTATTGCTTTTTACTGCAAATCTGACACAGGGGACAGAAAGTGGTCTCTAACCTAGCAGTCTGCAAAAAGAAAAATACCATGTCTAACATGATCTTCTGCTTTTCATTATAAGTTCATACAGAGAAGCTATAATGTGACAAATGACCCATCCTGGCTTTATCTCCAGTAAATCTTAGAATACATCTAATGAGATATATTATGCTTTGCATGTTGAGCGGATCCCATGTTGTCATGGCATGTCTCCCTGGGCCCACGAGCAGCAGAAGAGGACAGTATATGAGGGTACTGTAGCACGCGGCCAGGATGCTAGCAGGTTGGTTTCTTTTTGTTAGGATTTAGATCAGATTAATTACCTTTAAATGAAGATTAGTTGTGTTCTCTTCCGTAAGGTACAAGTCGAGTCAGTCATCTATAATAGGAGAGGAGTTGTATTCAGATGGATTAATCAGAGAATAATCGCTGAATCGACACTGAGACATGAGGAAGCGAAAGTGAGGGCGCTAAGCATGATATGTCAAATAGGCTTGTGAGGTAAAGGAAGTTGGCTAGGTCAGGCATTCGAGTAGTAGAAATAGCCACGGCACGGATAACTAGTATAGGGAAAAGGAATCAATCTAGTTTTCCCCAACTGGCCAGTCTATGGCTCTCTCCCCAGTTTATTCCCCAGTCCCTCCCCAATCAGCCGACTTCACCATTAAAGCTTGTGTTTACCCCAGGTTGTGAATCCTGGTTCATGACACGTGTACAGACCAGGGTCTCATTGTCTGCAACAACACTGTATGCAAATAAATTTTATAGCTGGGCTTTAAGATCTGAACATAAATTCAAAGAGCACTATTATTACCAGCAACATGTTTGAACATATCAAATGCAAAATGAAGTTCATCGAGAACGAACATTGTTTTGTTGGGATGTGCAAAAAATGGAAACATATCAGCAACTCTGAAGTGCATCCAGTAAAAGGTACCTTGTCAAAAGAAGCTAGCTCTGTCCCAGCAACCAAGTATTCTTCAGGTCTGGGCATGCTTTGGTCTTTTGACATATTATTTCTACAACATGGTAAGCAAAAGAATACTACAGCATAAACATTACTTACAGATTTGACAAATAAAGCACTTATCCACCAAGTGATATCAGATACATTGGAAGTGTCTGCTTACTTTGTTGCATCAAGCTCCTTCATGCAGTCACTCAGCATATCATGTCTACCAAAATGTGTTACATACATTGGAAATGTTAGTTACATATCCATATCTGCAAAACAAAGTAAGAGAATCATAGCCAGAATTTAATGTTGTCGTACCCCTTGGATAGGAATCTTGCTGCCTTTACATTTGAAGGGTTCTCAAGCCATGAGCTATACTTTATAAAACTAGTCATCCAATAAGTGCACACATTTAGCGCTCTTGATATTACTTCTCCGTTAGACATTTCTGCTCTACCTTCAGTATCAGTTGTTACATTTGGCACATAACCATAGTAAAATGGAAGCCACTCAAGCTCTTCACAGACAACCTGAAAGCAAGCAAGTCATATGAACACTTACAAAGCCAAATAGTGTTAGATCTAAAATCTCAGTGCATTGACTGCATACTAACCTCCACATACAATTGATAAGAACTAATCGAGGACAACTGTGGATAATATAGCACACTCCCACCAATAAGATACCTGGATGACTGAAAACTTGTTAAACTGGAGTGTTGGACGCTAAATCTTCAGAAGTCAACAAAACAAGTATATTGAAGTTTATGTACTCAAATTTTGTGCCAACAACAAAATGGAAAATATCAATTTTCATCAATCATACCTTACAATACCATTGATTGAATCATCTAAGTCAGTAAGATGTTTGGAAGACAAATATGCTTGTGTGCTTCTGCCTAAAGCAATGAAAAAACCAAATATTGCTAGATCCTTTTCCAACACCTGCAGTAAGGAATAGATAAATTGCTTTGAATTAGGGGGGCATGAAGCTTTTGAGACTAAAGCAAAAAAAGGATTCCAACCTCTATACTTTCACTTGTTGTCAGTCTTGACCATATCTTTTCACGATCAAGCGCCTTTAATAATTGCTTCTGAACAAGATCAATCCAAAATGATATCTCGGCTCCATGATCATTAGTAAACTTAGGAATAGCAGCACGAGGGCCAAAATTGCACAAGAACTCTCTTTGAAGACCAATATCTTTCGTCAACGTATATGCTTTACTTAGAGGGGCAAATTCAACAAGCATATCCATGAATCTGCCGATAATATCAGGGACCATGGAGGAAAATTGCTGACAAGAAACTTTTGTTGATCCCAGCTTTGTGATAGCAGCAAGACATATCAAACCTAGCATAAGAAGAGAAAGGTCACTTTCACTGGTGTTCATCTGCTTACCTTCACAGCATCTGCCAACAAACAAAGAAGCTCATCCATGAGTCTCTTATTAGCAAATGATCATAAATATGGCATAATATTATACAAGAAAGTACAACATCGTACATTGCAGTCGCAGAGTTAAATCGTGGGTCATCTTCGAAAGTGTTTACAAATGTCCTCACCACCAAAGGGTTTTGATCGGATGAATACCATTTATATAATGTGGGTTCTCTTTTAGATAACTCATTCTGGATAACACCCTCTAGAGGGCTGAGCAGGCGGGATAGGCTGCAGCAAAATGGAATATGTCATTAAATAGCACTC
The DNA here is from genome assembly GCA_005191435.1 of Raddia distichophylla. Lineage (NCBI taxonomy): Eukaryota > Viridiplantae > Streptophyta > Magnoliopsida > Poales > Poaceae > Raddia > Raddia distichophylla. The sequence continues at coordinate 1,028,325 of SPJY01028649.1, read as the reverse complement.
AAGATGAGCTCTACACTAGGCAGAAATGTAATGTCATTTATAATACAGAGGATCAATCCCATGTTAATTCATGCTACAAGAAAAAAATGAAGATAGACATCTGTCTCTTACTCTCTTATGCAATCACTTCTTCTTCTTTTTTAGGAATCTTATGCAATAACTTGACCAAAATAAAAAATGTACTCAACAAAAAACACAAAAAAAAATGTGGACTGTAAAAATAATATATTGTGTACTATGCCTGGTAATTTCAGTATTGGAAATATGTTGCTTGTTGGTGCCTACTGCCAACACATGCAAGACATCTGATAATTCTTGAGGTTAACTATGCATAACAAGAAGCCCAAAACCAAGGCACCGGTAGACCTTGATTTGAATCATGTGAAAGCCATAGGCCCATACTATTTCATATTAAGATCATGCGTACTATCCATGCCAGGCTATCCACTCCTACCATCGATACTTTGGTTATGTCAGCTTGATTTATCAATTATTATGCATGTTCTGCTGAAAGCAAATCTTCAGTTGACATTCAAACTGCTGAAACCAAGGAGTCAACGAAAAGAGAAGCTATTCTCTACTAATCAAGTTTTAGATGGAAGCAACTTATGAAATAGGAATATGCACCATGAATTGTGCATATTCAACACAATTTGCGACAAGGTAGAGAAAAAAAAGGTAGAATTTGCTACAAGATGTTAGAAACACAGAAGAAAGAAAAAGGATGGCTTTTGAGCAATTAGATAGCAAATTCAAGGCAAAAGCTAGAGGGCAGACCTCCTTTGAACAAATACATTAATATTTCTATCTCTGGCATTTCCTCTAGATGAAACATCAATAATTGCTTGCAACAATGAGACAACAGCAGCCTGCAAACAACTTTTGTAAGACTTCAGATGATAGACAATTTGTATGTTACCAGAATTTTGGAATCTGCAGCAACAATGGGTTTATTGAAGGTCTCCATATAAAATCTAAAAACATCTTGGATTTCAGTTGATTAAAAGTGTCAGCATCTTGACATATACCACATATTCCATATAAAAATCCACATTGGCAGTTATTACTATTTTCAAAACAAACTACTGATTTCAGTAGCAAATGATAATGTATTCACAGTTTGCCAAGCCATGTAGTATACAGGCATCCCTGTACACATCAGTAATTTCATAAGATTTGCATGGATATATCTCAACTCCGACAACATCCAAATATTTAACTGGCTGACAGGACTCAAAAAAATGGAAAGAAAGATATATGTAGTAAGTATCGCTTAGACGCTTACATAAAATGACCTTCAGCTCTTTTCTGAGTGGAAGACCAAACAAAAAACTCAAGAGAAACCTACAAGTAAATAATTCTATAACTGATTTTTTTTTATGGCTTTTATCACGTGGTACCAAAATTGAAGATAGGAGGACTGCAGAGATTACCCACTTCCTTCACAAGAAGCATAGGGCAAATGTATATCTGAAGAATGTTCAGGTTCTCTACCTGGTAGGACAGTGATTTTATCCATGCATTGGTATCTACACCAAGCCATGTCTTTGGAAACCAAGATTTTTTCGATGATGTGCTGTGATCTAGGAAAGTCAATTCAATAGATCTTGCAGCATCATGTATTGATTGTACAAGTCCGGTGCTTATATCTTCGCTTTGCAATGCTTTATCCAATTTCAGCCTTATTTCCTCCATCTCGTTTGCCGAATCAACTTGTGGAACTCCATTAACAGATAAACCACTGCCATCATCTAGGGAAGCAAAAGGAATGATATGGACTAGCCTTCTAGTTCTCTGAAAGCCTATTCTCTGTCTCCTAAATTCCAGCCATCTAGCACTGTGAACTATCTTATCGCATTCTGATGACGAACTCCTTAAATAGCACTTTCTCTTGGAAATGCGCGGATGGATTTTTTGACTCCTTGGGTCAACGATGCTTCTGCATAACAATCTGAATCCATATACTTTCTCCAGCGTATAAATCTTTGATGTGCTGCAAACACACTCCATTTGACCCGTTAGTAATCAGAAGACAGTTTTTAGAAAAACTAAAAATGAACTTCATTATAGATATTTTTACTCGATGTATCACCAACAAATAGTTGTGAGACCCTATCAAACTAGTTCCGCCAGCAAAATTTGGGGCAAACAACAAAACACACACACATGATGTCAATACCATATTACCCATGTTGTCCATAGGAAACCTCGACAGAACAGAAAGCGAAATTAGTAGAGGAACCCAACTCCCAAGTCAGCTTCAAAGCACAAGGACGTGAAAGCCGCAATGCCCCTGCTGCCATCGCCATCACGGCAGGCCACGAACCAACTGGACGGAATCCTCCGGCGACACACAAGCACACAACCCCGAAGCAGCAGATTGGCGACCAGGTCAGCCAAGTTGCCGCCACGCCCAGTCGCCCACCCCACGCCTACGCATTCCTGCCGCAATCTATTCATTCGCGCACGAGCCAGCCGGAGCAGCTAGCGGCAGAACGGGGAGACATCGAGCAAGGGAGGGAGAGGGATGGGGCCAACCTCGCGGCGCACATGGCCGCCCTCGGCTGCTCGCCGGCGCCGAGAGGGAGGTGGCGCGGCTGCGACGCCACGGCGGCCGCCATCGGCTGCTCTCGCCGGCGGTGAGATCGACTCTGGGCGTGCCGACAAAGCGAGCGGGGGGGCGAGGCGGGGGAAGGGACAGGGATAGGGTTTATATCGGGAGGGAAGTAGCGGTCGGAAGGAAGCCGAGGGAGGTGGAAGGAGGAGGAGGCCGAGGCCTCGAGGTGTCCCCTGAAACGATAGGCGCTGGAGGAGGCCACCGGTGCGTGCCTTCACGGGGACCAGGCCATTTCGGCTTTCCTTGAAGGCAACAACTTCTGTGCACTCCGAGGAGCCGTGCACTCCTTCAAACTATGGGCCTGTTTGGTACAGCTACAAATTCTTATTTTTTAGATTCTGCTCCTAATTCTTCGAGGAAGCGGTTCTCCGAGAATCTGGAGCTACGCTGAAAAAGCGTTTGGCTGGTTGGTTGGCTCCAAAACCACGTAAAATGGGATTTGGAGCAAATAGACTGTAGTGCCCCTATGAGCCGGCCGACTGATGGGCCACGTACACTATCACATGTATATGTGCGGCTCTGTGCGTGGACCGGCCAATTATTTTCCCAATAATGCTCGTCATACACTCATACTCCTAGTGCTTACCGAAAAAAGGAATAAGCAAAACACATGCACGTCATGCTACAGGTACTACATGCACAAACTACTTTCTCACCTCACGTCCTCACCACGGGAATTACACCCAATACCCATAAATAAAATGAACGTTGTTTGCCATTTCAAATAAATCAAGGTATTGTTCTATAAAATAATACATGAGTGACTATTGGACTAATAAAATTGAGCTATTATTTCCTGAAAAATAATAAGCTGAGAATCAATGATTGACACAATAAATAATGAGGTATTGTTCACGAAAAAAAATTATCCACTGTGAGCAATGGCACTCGCAAGGTCATTGCGAAACCTATCCATGGATAAATCACTTGATTGAGTTGTTGACGTATCGGTCGCACTTTGAGGAATAGCATGTCTTGCATATCTTGATGGTATTGTGGGTATGTAATTCGGGTCCCGATCACATCTGGCGAAATGTTCGTCTCCCGAAGCATGATCACGTATAAAATTATGGAGTGCCATGGTCGCCGCAACTATCATCATTTGTTTCCACATTGGATAGCTCGGCATCTTCAGTAGAATTCTCCATTTCATCTTCCACACACCGATAGTTCTCTCAATAACGTTACGACAACTTGAGTGTAGCCTATTAAATTTCTCCTTTTCACCGTTTGGAGCATCTCCTCTTTGAAAATCAGGAATATTGTACCTTTCTCCTTTATATGGAGCTAAGTACCCTAGTCTATTAGGATAACCAGCATCAACAAGATAATATTTACCTGTAAGAGATGCCAAAGTTCTCAAAATTATCAACTAAATTCCATGGAACGATAAATCACAAGTTAATGGAATAACAATGTATACAAAATAAAAAACTACCTTGTGGTGGATGAGGAAAAATATGTTTATCAACATGCAATGCGTGATAAAGCACTTCAGTATCGTGCATAGCTCCAGGTTGGCCTATAGATGCGTAAGTGAAACGCATGTCAAAATCACATGCTGCCATGACATTTTGAGTTGGAACTCGTGGTTTTCCAATATATCTGACTTGCTCTTCTAGGGCAACCGTTGCATGTATGTGAGTACCATCGATAGCCCCAATGCAATCTTTGAAATGTGGCCACATCCTTCTATCATTTCTAATTCTACTATGCACAGTATGGAAGTTTGGGTCCTTTGGTCGCACAAAATCCTTTGACATATTAACCACACATTTCAGAACCATATCGAACTTCTTGCTAATAGTCCAACCAGAATGCTTGAACCGATTTTGTGCTCTACGTGAGGTCCTTGTCTCATTCTTGTCTAAGTAGATTGAGTGATAATTCACTATGATATTTGTAGCAATGGTAATTTGGCTTGACATCTGCATCTGCAAACGCATCATCTCCACATCATTCTGAAGTTCATCATCTGAGCTACTCTCTTCAGAACTATTTTCACTATGAGACATCTGTACGTGTAACAAATATAGAAAACATATAACATCAATTATGCAAATATAAAGCAAACAAACCAAGACTAACAAATAAATGGCAGCCACACAAGCATGTACTAATAAATAACTCATAAATGAATATGTCACAAAGTCTTGCAAGAAAATTTTAAAATGGCAGCTACACAATCATCTACTAAAAGAGGGTCTATGCATCAATAAACGTCCTAACAGAACTTCTATTTTTCGTACTTTGCTTCGTACTTCCTTTTAAGCCATTCAAAGCGTGATTGACTGCTAGGCAATGTCATGAACATTGCCCTTTGCTCTTTCTTCACTAAAATTTCAGATCCAATGAAGTGCTCATTACTCCCAACGGCAGCACCACATTCTTCTACCAGTGCCATGACATCCTTGATGCTACAAACAACGTCCTCTTCTCTCTTTTTTGCAAATGCTTCAAAGGATGCATGTGTCATCTCATTTAACTCAACAATTCTCTTTAGTTGGTTTTGCATAACCACCGATCCACTCTTAGGTTTCTTTCCTTTATCATTGCTGGAACAAGATGGCCTCTTCCTGTTACTATAAACTGGTGAGGAATCTTCTTGACCACTATCATCTTTGTCTTCTTTGTCACAATCGTTGTCTTCCACATCAATGGGTGTGGTTGCCTGAACCGGAGTAGAAGGAAAGGTTCCCATTGCTGGAGACCAATGATCTTCACCGGTGTTGCGAATGTCTTCAAACATCACACATAGCAAGTCCTCATTTTGCAGTCCAGCTTTCTGAAACTTGGCACATCCTTTATATTCCTATCAACTCAAGTGTTACAGATTAATTTACTCACTGCTATTATAGCTAGATGTACACAATTTCACAAAATAAAAGGGGCAAATATACCTTTTTCAATTGTTTCCATCTTTCTGCAGTGGCCTTAATTGTTTTCTTCTAAGAATCCCAACCTAATCCTGTCTCTTTTGTTGTCAGTTTTTTCCAAATGTTATAATCATTCTTCAGTTTGTCCCATTTGTTTTTGAATTTTTGTTTTTTGTATTGCAACCCGGTTTTTTCCACAAATTTAGCAATAACAAAGTCATATCCCACAGTATTTAAATGAGTACTTGGGCGATTTCCAATGGACACTTGTTCAGCAAAAAGTTCACAAACTATCCTACTGTATTCTTCATTCCACTCTGCATTGTCACCCATCTGCAATTTTAACTTAGAGCATGTAATACCAATGCATAGCCCAATGTCTAATTGCAAAAAGTATATTACATTCATAGCAGCACATCTCAAATCTTTCCAAAACAAAAGGACTGACAAAATATCAAAAGGACAATATTCCATGAACTGGAGTCAAAGGACTGCATAGATTAGATTAGTAGATTACTGTTGCTAATCACTCACGTGAACTGTACTGCTTACAAATCGGATGTAGTAGATGGCTCAAAAGATTTGATTTGAACACAATAGATTGCAGAAGGTAAATACGTGGAAATAAAATCTTGGGTAGGTTCACAGGAACCAATCTAATAAATTCAACCATACCTTGTATCTTTACTCACGGGGAGGCAAAATTTGGGAGGCCGACGTTGAGGACGCGAGATGAGGAGGCAGCCAGTAGGGGAGGTCGGAGATGGGTGGCGGCCTGGCGGGTGCTACCAGATTGGCGACGAGAAGATTTGGGTAGAGTGGCGGCGGGGGCGAGGGGATGCAGCACCAGTTGAGGAGGAATTCGTAGACGGCAGCTCTGGTCGTGGAGGTTGGGGACTGATGGCTCCGGTCATGGAGACAGCAAGACGCCACTGGCAGCAGGGCGTCGGAGCAGCGCCGTGCTCGACACTTCGATGAGGAGGACGACGGGAGATTGTATTTTCGGGGATTAATTAGCAGCGAATCGGTACGTGTGTAATGGCAAAGGCGGGTAATAATCCACAACTCTTTATGGCATTTTGGTTTTTGGTTTGCTGGCTCCCCGCGAGAATCACCCCATGACGTGCTTCTGGTGGTTAGTTCATTTTCGGTTGTGCTCCTTGCGAGAATTTGAATCGGTTCCGTATGAGAAGTTGGGTGTTTGGTACAGCTCCATCAGATCTACACGAGAAGTTGGAAGCAGGAGCGGTACCAAACAGGGCCTATATACATCCCGGCGTTCCAGTTCACATCGTACATGGCTTAGTTTTTTTTTTTTTGCATTTTACCCCCCGCCCTCTGGGAGATTGAACTCGCTGACACCCAATTCGACGGCCTCGTTGCAAATGATATTAAGTTTGATCGCCTTGATGCGTATGACACTGGGCACACTAATTTATGATCTCAATGACATTTTGCATTTTCCCAATTTACCGTTGATTTTCCCATTTTCTATATGTGACTTGACCATATTGCCCTCGTGTGGGCCACAAGTCAGTGCGAGAAGGAGAGGGTGCTACCGTGCTGGGTTGGGGGAGGCGGTGCCGGCGTAGGGGACGGAGGAGGCGGCGGCAAGGCACAGCGGCGTTGAGGTTGGCGGCGGCGGCGACGAGGCACGGCGACGGTGGGCGTTGGGGGAGGCGCCGATGTTGGAGGAGGCGGCGGCGAGCTTCGACAGAGGAGGCGGCGCCCACTGAGGTCAGCGGCGGCGACGAGCAGGCGGCAACGGGCTCGAGGCGGCGGCGGTGAGCTCGAGGCGGTGTCGGGGGCAGTTGGGGTGGCAGTGGCCCGCGTTGGGGGAGGCGGCGTTGAGCTCGCCGGTGTGCCCACGGCCACCGGAGTGGGAGAAGAAGGGAGGAGAAGGGATACTAGTTAAAGAAGACGGGTGCAGAATGGTCATTACACTAGATAAAAAAATAGTGCAAATCACAAGTAAAATCCAAGAAAATAGGCAAAATGTCACTAAAGTCATAAATTCGAGTGCCAGTGTCATACGTGTCAAGGCGAACGAACTTAATGTCATTTGGAACGAGCCATCGAATTGAGGTCAATATCCCCTGCCCTGGTGTCGTACTTCCTCCCAGTTTCTCTGCTCCTTCCTCACGCATCACGCACACAGGCTTCGTCCGCATTGGTTCCTCGCCGGCACCGCCCGCCACCCTCCGCCCATGTCTGGCGCCCACTTCCTCTCCCCCATGTTCTTCTCTGTCGGCGCCTGTTCCTCTCGCCCAGGTTGTCCTCCGCCTCCCTCTCATGTGGCATGAAACCCTAGCGTCCTCAGTTCCCCACCCTGCTCGTCCGCCCCCCATCCCACACGCCGTCGTCCCATCCCACAAGATCTTCCTTTTAAAGGCACTGATGGCTGTTTTAGCAAGTCGTTCTGACTTGAAATCATTGTAGCTATTCTATTCACGACATGCTACTTGACTATCTAACCTGGAATCTCTTTGTTATTCCCAATTAGGGATAAGATGCACAAGCATGCCTTTTGATTTATGCTTTCCTTCTTATGGTTTGACAAAATATTAATAGTAGTGCTTTATAATTGATGATCATTCGTTTGTATTTGGCAAGGTGTGAGCAAGAAGGGCGTGAGTTGTTTCTGAAACTAGGTTACAGCCACAAGGTGCGGTTCATTGCTCCACCTGCTGTTCGTGTATTCTGCTTTAAACCCAACATAATATGCTGCGTCGGCATCGATAAGCACAGAGTGCAAACTTTCTTCCTTGCTTTGTTTGATATATATCCAGTAGTACATTCACAGTGACGCCAAATTGCAGATGTTGATGTGGTTTTCTTGTGCTGGGCAGGCTAATCATTTTTCTTCCCTAGTAGCAAGCACCCCGGAAGATCTAGCAATGTCAAATAATGGGGAATCATAAAGCACTGCGTTTTTAGTTGTCAACTTCAGCTGGAACATTCAGAGTGGATTTCAGTTCAGCGATACATCACACTACTGTGGTTCTACGAAGTTCCTTAGAAATCTATGTTGGCAAACTAAACATGGTTCAGAAGCAGGGGTTTGTAGCATCATACAAATTACGTCTCCCGGATTTTCTATTCAGAAGTCCCCTTGTGTCTCCAGGATGAAAAATTATACATCTTCTCACCAATCAGGATTTGTCATCCAGTAGACTAGAAAGACTCTGTAATACTCGTGCGTGTTTTGTTGTTGAGTTAGTAATCTCTCTTTTGCAGCATGACTTGTAAATTTAGAATGTAATTGACATTTTAAAGTGTGCCCGGAAGTGTAGCAACCACAATGTATTTGTCATTTGGTAATTGATTTTGCAATTTTGAATATATTTAAATGTGAATTGTGCAAAATGAGATGGACAGAGCTGATTGTTTGTCAGCATGTATTCAATTGTCAGCATATGTATATGTGTGTGGTGTCTGTATGTAACTGAGCATATTTTTGAATGAATGGAAGTGTATGAAACTAAAATATGGAGTTGTTGGGTAGGAAGTACTGATATGAAAATGAATAAAGACAATAAAGCACGCCAGAAATCTAAAACTGTGCATGGCATAGAAATTACATGCAGCAGTAAGATACATTGGTAGCTCAAAAATATCAAGAACCTCTGTACCGAGTCAATATCATTGAAGGACATCCCTGCTACAGGCTTTAATTGGTCTCCACACTCCGGTGTAAATGATGAGCACTGCAACATCACAAAAATCTCTAGTGTTAATCATGGTATCATCACAAAAATGACCAACACAATACTATGTTGTATATACTCACAACAGAAGGGATGTTGTTTCTCTTTCTTGGAGTACTGAATCCATCATTTTCCATATTTATGCTATTAGCAGTGGTGGTGCATCGGTCGGGGGGGTCTGGGAGAGTAGCACTGGGACTGATCTCCGGAAGATCTGGTACTTGGGGAGGGGACCCTAACCCAGAGGCTAGGGTGACCAATCGCCGAAGCCAGGGACGGCATAGTGATCGAAGCTAGGGACAGATCGGTCGTCGGGGACGGGGTGGTCGCCGAGGATATGGTGGTCGCCACAATCGGGGACATGGCGGTTGATGGGACCAAGGACGGGGTGGTCACCAGCGCTGAGGACGGGGCGGTCACCCGAGCCGGGAATGGTATGGTTGCCGGCGCCAGAGCGCCAAAGACAGCCAGGGACGGCGTGGTTGCCGCCTTGCCGGCGCCAGAGACGGCGAGGTGCCCAAAGACATGGCGGTCGTCGGCGAGGGTTGAGCCTCGCGCGTAGGGAAGATGAATCGATGCATCACGCGAAGGAAGCTATCTGCATGAACGAGTCGGCGAAGTCCAGGTCCAAATTGGTATCGCGGGGGGCAAAATGAAAAAAGGCCAGCTCTCGTTGGATGTCTATTGGAGCGCTGGGATACATAGTTTGCAGGAGTGCACGGCACGTCGGATTGCACAACAGTTGTTGCCTTGCTTGAATTGCTTCTCATTTTTCCCACTCCGCCCCTTTTTCCTTCTGTTTTCACTCTTCTTAACTAACCATTTCTCGTGGGGCTTGTTTAAGCAACATAATCGGCTTTGGACAAATCCCGATCTGAGATAATCCCCGTGAAAAAAATAATGTGTTGTTTGGCTTAGCCTAGTTTGGATAAGTTATATATCCCTTCTGAACCAAAACTCTTGGTTGAAAACAACCGTCTTCTTCTAAAAAGCTTTCCATATATCTTCGAGCTCCTCTTGATGCCATCCCAACTCCTCAACCTTATTGGTCACCTGATCCACCCAACGGGTATCATCGTGAGTTCCACCACGCCACCCTACCGCTCTACCGTCGCCATACCCCTTCAACAGTTACTTTATCTTTTCCACCGCCACCTCGTGTCGTCTGGCCTCCATGACTAGATCCTCAATGAAAAATGCAACCGCCACCAACCTTGTTACCACCCACTCCAACTATTCCTTCATCGGATGCATCAGATGTGCCATCGATGGTGCGTTTAATTCATTCTTACAGTGACGGGAGCGGGGGGATGATGTGGTGTTCCATGAGGTGGTCAGGGAAGCCAGAGAGATGTGAGAGGATGACGCTGGGCAGTTGGATTTTGTTGAGATGGCACTTCTGGTGGCTACTCGTCGGTGGAGAGAATTGGAATCTTCAAAGAGACTATAATTTCTAACCATGGACTTAGGCATGTCACACGTATAGGTGTGAATATAGGGTCATAGGGGGTTCATCCCTCTCCTGGAACTTTAATTGCCAAAAAAAATTTCTTGCATGCTCTTATGTCGAACTTCCAGAGATATACTTCCTAAAGCAAGCCAAACAAAGTTTTATAGGCTTCCAACCTCCCATCATCCCATTACACAGTTAGCTGGCAATGTCGTCATTTTTTGAAAAGTACCTATTTACCTATTTGTTGCTAAGCTATCCCATGTTGCTAAACTCATTCCAAAATACCGGTTTGACTAGTCGTCCATGTCTAAACTAGGGTTGACCAGGTCAAATAGCTGTTAGGGTGGTTTTGGGGTGACATAAGCAACATGTTGTTGATTATTAAGGACATGACAGGCATGTAGGTTGCACGCGTGGGATTTTTTATTTTTAGGATTGCAATAGGCCCATGTGGCCATGTCTCCCTCTCTCTAAGGCGTTGCTTCCTTCTCTTTCTTTCTTTCTTTCTTTCTTTCTTTCTTTTTACCGAGCACTTTGCTCGGCCAGCCCTCTGATACCGATCGACCAGGACTCTAGCATTGTGGGAAAAATACCCGAAATAATCAACAGTTAATAGAAAATTAATAAAATAATCCACAGGGAAAAAAAATTACAAAACTATCCCCGGGTCCCGCCACCCCGGGTGGCTGCCGCCACTGGGCGCGGCCGCAGCTGAGCTGCCGCCACCCCGCGTGGCCGCGGCCCCGCTGACCCGACCGGCCCCCTAATTCCTCGGAGTCCGTTATCGCATGCGGGAAAAAATATATTATAAAACGCCGTGCCGACAAAACAGTTCGGGAAAAAATAATAAAATAATATCCACCGACAAAACAGTGTAGAAAAAAAAATAAAATAATCTCCACCAACAAAATAGTGCTGACTTTTTAATTAAGCAAACAGTAATTGCATGATTTACGCTAATTAATACCGATTACAGGTCACAGTGATCACAAAATTGAGTGTATATATATTGCGTTCTGCCGTTCGCCTTCACACACGCAGCACTCTCGCTTTCAATTCATTTCACACACGCGCAGGCTTCACACGCAGAGCAGGCTTCACACACTCACTCTCTCGCTTTCAATTCTTTTCAGTTCGTTCAGTTCAGGTATATTATTCGCTGATACCTCAGTTGGGGATTTACCAGGAGTGTCACTTCGCTGATATTTTTCGCTTTCAGCGTGAGGGAATATTTTAGAATTTAAATTTGATCTACTTGCTAATAATTAGTGTTATTGCGGTACGTATATACAAGAGTTAATTTTGGCATAATAATATTCTTTGCTAATCTTATTAGCAGTGTTGTATGCTAATCTTGCCATATTCGTACTTAATATTGTATGTGTGTGATCGTGGTTCATGTGATTGTCATCTGACGAGCTCACTGCACTGGGAAAATTGCGGGAGGCTTTCTTCGAACGAAACCTACCTCCCAACGTAAATTATTTTAGACATGCCATTTTACTAATCAATTATCAATAAAATTAGACGCCACCTACTATATATTTTTGGACAACTACAAATAATTTAGTATATATTTATCATATATTTATATTAAAATATAATATTATACATAAAATGGCATGCAGTATAATATCATATATATCATATATTTAGTAAAATGGCATGCAGGATACATATTATACACGTACATGTATATATACACATGCACTATACATATATACACATATACATTCACATGCAATACGAAAAGCGCGGCCGGCCTGTCGCGGCCACGCGGGGTGGCGGCAGCTGAGCTGCGGCCGCACCGGGTGGCGGCAGCTCAGCTGCGGCCGCGCCCAGTGGCGGCAGCCACCCGGGGTGGCGGGAGCCGGGGATATTTTTGTAATTTTATTTTTCTGTGGATTATTTTATTAATTTTCTATTTAACTGTTGATTATTTCGGGTATTTTTCCAGCATTGTGAACGTTTTGCCTTGTTCTTTTCATTTGGATTATAAATTACGATATGAAAAGTTACGAGTCCTCGACACAGGTGTAGAGAGTCGAATATATGGTCTTACTGGCTATTGGGTCCGGCTCCTTGGATGCAAATTAACTATTGGGGCTTGGCCGTGTGAAAACCCAGAATTGAGCGTATCTGGTGAGCCAGGCTCACCGGGTGCAGAGGGTGCAGCCAACGACGGTGTAAGGGCACCTCCAATGGTATAGCCAACTATTAGTTATAAGAAAGCTCCATGTTATCTATAGATAGCCTGTATACAACATCTCCAATGGATTAGTTATAGCATTGACTATTAATTTTAATATGGACCCATATGTAATAGATGCAATGCACCTTATAATCCGCTATAGACGGGCTATTAGTTAACAACCAGCTTTTTATCTCTCTCCGCTTCTTTTCTCCACACAGGCAAAAAGATGAGATGGATTCCTTATAGCCAACTGACATGCCCAGATGCCGGCGACGGAAAAACAGTGCAACCAAGGCCTGTGGCATGGCCGTGGAGTAGGGATGGCAATTTTACCCATGGTATCCGACCCGATGGGTTCGGGTATGGACGTGGATTTTTACCCATAAAAATTTTCAGGTTTGGGTAAGGTTTCGGATTTATTTTTACACCCATTGATACCCATGGGTAGTTGGGTACCAGACAAGGCTAATAAAATTAAATATAATATAACATGACATCATGTGTTATCAATAAATATATATTGATGAAAGGGTAAAGCATTAATATAAGTTTATATGTTTAAAGTTGATGAAATGTTAAGAATTGAAATTTATGAATGTCATATATATTGTATTCAATATAGAGATAGACTTATTATACATTTTAGGTTCGGATACCCATCAGGTCCGGGTATGAGCGTGGGTTTATACCCATAAAAAAATTTGGTATAGTTTTCGGGTTTCAAGTTTGGATATGAGGATGTACCTAGAGGTACCCAACCCTCCCTACCGTGGAGACGTCGCGCTCGAGGACGAGGGGGCTCGGGGCTGCCCAACGACGAGAGTAGTTTCATGAGCCGAGCTCTGCCCGCGGGCAGGCATGCCAACTACAGCCCGGCTGAGTGGAGCTAGCAACCAAACAGGCCACAAATATTCAAGAAAAAGGAGGGAACAATGTAACAGTGCTCAAATTCACTATTAAACAGCGAGATATGTACCTTCGTAATACACAATTACAGAAAAAAAATCGAACATAACAAAATGAGATAAGGATATGATGTCGAAGTTGGCATCAAACTTCGCTATTAGATCACTAGGAGACACCAACTAAATAACTTAACTGTCCTCAAAATACGACCAAATAACAGCATCGAACTATCAACTATGCTTATCCGCTGCCTCGCATTTTTCGTCATGGAACGTGCTCAAAGGGCAACCGCCAACCAGTATCATAAGTTCATAACCAACGACATGATGGTAGCCTGGTAGGGCTTTGATAAAAGCCAAAACAGAAGCAGCATAGGAGAAGTGTTCACAATCAAATCGTCCAATCCATGTGAGGATAATCAAATCGTGGAATATGTTTAGGCTTCTGAATTTTGCTCACTGCCACTGTCATTCTGATTTTGTTCCTCTTTCATGCCGCTGTCGGCTAAGCCACTCCTATTGACATCAGGGCGGGTTCCATAGACATGCCCCATCTTTAATCTCTTTGTTTCCATGTAGCGCCGATTCTCGTTGGTTATTGGGGTCAACAGTGGTACTCTGCCCAAGACACTTAATCCGTAACCCTTGAGTCCAGTGTACTTTGCAGGGTTGTTGGTCATCAACTTCATGGTCCGAACACCAAGATCTCGCAGTATCTACAGAAAAGAAACAGTTGTCAGCTGGAGTAGAAGCTGAAACACCAGTAGCAGGCAGATGTAGATCCACCATGATTGTTTTGATAGTTCAACGTAGTAGAGCATACAAGATAATTTGAATTAAATTGTCCTTACCTGTGCACCTATACCATATTCCCGTGAGTCAACCGGCAATCCTAGATCCTCATTAGCCTCAACAGTATCCCTTCCGTCATCCTGTAGATTGTATGCCCGAAGCTTGTGACCCAGCCCAATGCCTCTACCTTCATGACCACGAAGGTAAACTACTACACCCCGTCCAGTCTTCTCAATCATGGTCATTGCCAAGGCGAGTTGATTTCCACAATCACACCTCGCCGATCCAAATATATCTCCTGTTAGACATTCTGAATGCACTCTCACTAAGATATCCTGGCCATCCCCAACATCACCCTAATACAAGTGCAAGTAATTTATTTCCAATTCCAAATATAAGGCTGATGACAAATAAACACTTGGCAAAATTTATTTGACAAGCACCCAATCAATACTGCAAGGTGTACATTCCCTTCCACACAACAATCTTGTAGTCATTAGTTCAGGTCCTGGATATGATTGCAACATTATCCTTGCCTCTTTGGCAAGTCTGATGCATGTAACTAGTAAAAGTTGTCTTGCTGCATTAGATTTTGTTTTAAGAATTTTCTGCATGATGTACTAAACAAAATGTTTTCATGTCCTTCTGTCAATCACAACTTGCATGTGATTCTACCTTTCCATCATAAAGTTCACGATTTGTATACTTCCAAAGGTCTTCTCATGTAAATTTCAGTGCTTAATAGGCCTAATATACGTAATGTTTGCTCAGGAATGCTTACTTTGACCATAGCAATGTGCTCCATCCCATCAATAAGAGACTGATAGCAATAGGATTTAAATGATCCCCATTGTAATTGTAAAGGTGTTACACAAACACATTCTACCAATCTGTCTCTCTTCCTCCTATATCTGCATATGAAAATTATTAGTGGGTGAGATATATAAGGTGCATCAATCCACAAAATTACATCCATGTATAATCTCCCATTAAACTATAATTTCTCTTGAAAAGAAATGGTAGGGTTGAGAAAAAATATTATTAAGTGAAGTTAAGAAACACATGCACCAGAAAAATTAACAGCACTCTAGCTATCATTGTCATGAGATTACTACCATTTTGCACATCATAATTACACTTTGCATTCAATGCAGTATATTTAAATATTTCATCTTTCTAATTAAGAACCGAGAATTTAACACATTAACATAAAGCAAACCTAATCAAGTCAGCAATTGAAATTATCTTCAGGTTCTCCCTCTTGGCGAATTCTTGCAGTTTTGGTAACAAGGCCATGGAACCGTCATCATCATCCACAAGTTCAGAAAGAACTGCAACAGGAGGTAACCCAGCTAACATGGCAAGGTCTACTGATGCTTCAGTATGCCCAGCCCTTTTAAGCACACCACCCTCTCTATATTTAAGGGGAAAAATATGCCCTGGCCGGTTAAAGTCCTCAGGCTTAGAATTTGGAGATGCGAGTGCTAGAACTGTGGCAGCCCGATCCTTAGCTGAAACCCCTGTTGTTGTGCCCTCTTTAGCATCCTAAAATACAAATGTTTAGCAGGGGCAGATTTAGAGAAACAAGAAAAAGAGCAAGTACAACAATATGCTCTCAATAAAAGGAGAGAAAGCATTTGTGTGCATAGTAAAAACACATATGAGAGAGTTTAGGAAGATGGGGAGATTTAAAAATTGCATTTTGGCCTGTGGTACCCTGGTCCACATTCACGGCCTGAGATGGCCCCACATTTATACACACACCTGAATAGGCATACGAATTGTGTCATGGACCAAAATATTTATCTGGGCTACTCGATAACAGAGGTTTTTATAATCATCTTTGTGCACAGCAGTGATAAACACCAATATAGTTTACTTAATTAACACCAATCTACATCAAAGTGTTTTCAATCGAAAAGTGACATCCTTAGTTTTTTTAACCAAAGTTCAGCTCACAAACATCATCACACTTCACTTGATGTTAATATAAATTACCACAGATACGAAATGTTCTTATGCTATATAAGATGATACAATAAAAAAAACCTACCACTGTTACAGTAAAGGCTGTCCGCAGTTTTTCTTCATTTTCCTTTGCTGTTACCATAAGAGGAAGTTGTAGCCTTTCAAGGTCATCTTCTTTCATGCTAACACACACAATCCCAGTGCCATGCCTCACTATGAAAGCCATAGTTTCAGGTGTCACCTTTGATGCTGCCATTATAAGATCCCCTTCATTCTCTCTGTCTTCATCATCCACAACAATAACGTACTGCAATACAACACAGCTAGAAATATAAAGGATACGACTGAAATAAATAGCCAAATAAACATTAGTGAACACGAATCTTGGCATACCTTTCCTTGGCGAATGTCCTCAATAGCTTCAGGTATAGATGAGAAGCCCTCTGTTGGAAGATCCAGGTCAAGCTCATCATCTTCTGCAGAAAACCGATCAACAACTGGAGCCATATCAGCTGCTATTGTCCCAAGCGCAGCAGCATCTGCTTGGACCATTTTAGATGGATTGCTCTGACCATTTATAAAAGCATGGTCTGATGAATCACCCCCAGCATGGCATACATGAAGGTTTCTGACTTGATGGGCTGCCAAGTGAATGGAACAGGTTGTCCTTAAACTGTTTGATTTAGCACCCGGCAAAAGTAAAGCATCACAACGCGACACACAAGCCTTGTACAGACTGTGGATGCCATTCAACCTTGAAATGAATTTTCCACTGCAATAGCCATTTTAAGACAGGAAATTAGAATTGTGAAACAAGATAACGACGACATAAAAAACCCTAGCTTACTGTACGGTAGCATATCTTGGATTCTTGCAGGCTGTATAGTACGATGGTAGCAAAACTCCACATGGCGTCCTATATACAGAACATGGACAACAAATAAACAACGAATTGCACATTTTCCTGACCGAAATTCAGAAAGATTGCCAGTAACAAAGTTCAGAAAAAGAAATAAAAATTCCCACTTTCTGCACCCCGAAACCTAGGACGGCCATGCACGATTGACAAACCCTCGTTACCCATCCGAGACCCACTTCCTCCAAAATCCAAGGCTTCACCCAAACCCCACGACCACACTCGTAGGGTTTGGAGTCCAGAGTGAGATGACGCCTTCTTTCTTCAACAACATCTCAAGCGAACCGCAACCCCAACCAAACCAAATCCTCCGATTCCAGTAACGCAAAAGGACGCGACGCCGGGCTCACCGGAGGCACGACGTCGAGGACGGGGACGGCGGCGCGATGGAAGCCATTTCCAGCGTGGGAGCCCCCCGCCTCCGCCGCGAAACCCCTCGCCTGCGCCGACTCGACGGGGATAAGGAGTGATGAGATGAGATGAGCAGGGAGGGTACGAGACGGGACGAGACGCGCCGCCGTGGTGGCCTGGTGGGTGGCGAAATTGGCGCGGATTGGGGCCGGAGGAGATGGACAGAGGCGTCGAGAGGGGGTGAGAGCATATCTAGAAGAGCTCTTAAACAAACCCCCAGCTATTATTTAATATTTTATAGCAAAAAAACTCACTCTAGAAGAGCCCCTATTTATTCCCTACTTTCTCTTTCCTCCCCCTAAAACTCTTCCACACCCCTCATTCCTAGGGGACCCCTATAGCTAAAATGAGATGTTTAAGTAGGGTCTGTTTGTTTTGCGGCCGCAGCTGGCCACGCCGCAGCTGCGGCATGCCACAATTTCTCGGCGCTTGTTTGGTTGGCGCCACAATGTCTGGCACGCCACAGCTGCCCAGCCTCGCTCACGTTCATTTCTCTCGCCTAAGCGTGCCTACGGTGCGGCGCTCGTTTTGCTTGCCGCAAACTGCGGCGCCGCCGCAACTCGGCGTGGCGTGGTGCGGCGGCAACCAAACAGCCCCGTAGTCTCTTAGAACTAAATGATTAATAAGGGGCCCTTATTGTGTTGGGGCTTCTCATTATTTAAAAAAGGAGGTGTGTTTTGAGGGCTCTTCTAGAGATGCTCTGACAGCGACAGATAGTGAGATAGGAGGATCGTAGCAAATGCGCAGGCAGGAAGCGCAATCCGCGCGGCCGCGTGGTGGGCCGTGGCCCGTGGGCGTGCGGCTGGAGTTGGGCTTGGGCGGATGGCGACGGCGTGATTTCGGCGGATTACAGGCTATGGTCCATGAAGGCCATTCACATTGGGCCCAGATGGACAAACCTCGTGCTCAGAATTCACAGTATACTATTACTGATTTTTTTTACTTACGAGTTACGATCGTACATTAGACATAGCCACATAGGTGATCCGGTAATCAGAGTAAAGACATTTCGAAAGAGGTACAAGTCAACTTGAGGACAGAGAGTGCTACTTGTTGTTTGCATTTGGTTACAAAAGTAGTCTTTAAGGGAGACTCTCATTTTCACCTGCACAAATAAATCCAATCGAGCTCGAAAATGGAAGAGTTGCAATGTTTGATGCTGCTGTCGCATGATCAATCAGACGATGCGCATCAGCTCAAGTCTCAGCCGTACGACCCTTATCAGACGGTGCGCTATTACCACGTGGCGCTAGATATCCCACGCCGATCCCCAAGAAAACAAGATTGTGAATTTGTGATTTGTGAACAGCCAGCAAAGCACCGAGCACGCAGGATCCAGCAAAAATACACACATGACACAACTGTCCACAAAGACAATGACATATGGGGTCCAATAAACGGTCCTACCCGTGCGTCAGAGCACTGGTCCCACACGTCAGTTGAACCCTGATGGACCACGCCTCCCCGGATAGAACAAACAAATCTTGCCAGTATCTCTCCGAAGGCCGCACAACTGCTCCGCCGCTTCCTCCAGCTCGGTCGCTCGCCGGCGTCGCCGTCGGCCTCCAATGGAGCGCCTCCGCCTCGCCGTCTCCCACCGCCCGGCGCTCCCTCTCCCTACTCCTCACAGCCACCTCCGCCGCCGCCATCTCCCCCTCCAACCCTCCCCCAATTCTCTCTCCCTCTCCTTCTCGATCTCCCCCCACCTCTCCCCCACCCCTCGCCGCCACCTCCCTCCCGTGGTCGCCTCCGCGTCCGCCGCCCAGGCAGCGAGCCCGAGCCCGAAAGCCGCGCCGGCTCCGGCCGCTTCGGCGGGCGGCGCGAAGCCGCTCCCCCTCCTCGTCTCCCTCGCGGTCGGCCTCGCCGTGCGCTTCCTCGCGCCGCGGCCTGCCGAGGTGACCCCGCAGGCGTGGCAGCTGCTCTCCATCTTCCTCTCCACCATCGCGGGGCTTGTCCTCGGCCCGCTCCCCGTCGGCGCCTGGGCATTCCTCGGTCTCACCGCCACCGTCGCCACGCGCACGCTGCCCTTCACTGCGGCGTTCGGGGCGTTCACCAACGAGGTCATCTGGCTCATCGTCATCTCCTTCTTCTTCGCGCGAGGGTTTGTCAAAACCGGCCTCGGTGACCGTGTCGCAACGTACTTCGTCAAGTGGTTGGGGCGAAGCACGCTGGGCCTGTCCTACGGGCTTGCCATCAGCGAGGCATGCATCGCGCCCGCCATGCCCAGCACCACGGCGAGGGCCGGAGGGGTGTTCCTTCCCATTGTGAAGTCGCTGTCTCTATCGGCCGGCAGCAAGCCAAATGACCCATCGGCGAGGAAGCTGGGCTCGTACCTTGTTCAGTCTCAGCTGCAGGTAAGCAACGCCTTGCTTGGTCGATGCAGTCGTGCTGATGCCAAAAGGCTGTACCTTTTTCATTGTGATATGACGAATGACTCGTGGTGATTTTAGGGTGCTTATTGCTCAGATAGTCAGATTCTTTTATGAGTTTTGCTCCATATATATGTATTGACCAGATGCAATTATTGATGCTAGCTAATGATGTTTTTACCTTCATAATGAACTAAGGAAAATGCATCCAATAACTATGACATATTACCGTAAGGTGCACATAATAAGTTCTTTTAACTACATTTGCATTAGATGGGCTGTTGCAGATACTCTTAGATGTATCAGAGTAATGAGTATCGTACAACTGAGATCAATTTTTTTTAGGAATTTGTTGTCTTGCTATCACTGCTGAATTAAGAGTTCAATTTACTTCTTAAATGCACCCTGAAGCATGCATTCTAGGTCATACTAGACGGGTCACTGTGTTCTGATAATACTGCACATGTAACAACATTTCCTCTGAAAGAAGCGGCAATTACGTGGCATTTGTTTGTTTGAACTGACCGGAGTCCCCTTGCAATTGTGTGGCTAGATAATATAACACATATGATTATGTGCGAAGACAGGGTTGCATTTGTTAGACAACTCTAGTGTGTATGTCTGTATGATTGATAATACTTGTGTATACAACTATGATAGCCTTAATAAACATTTGATCGATTTGTATAGATTATAGACCAGTCACAACCAACAGTTCAGATCACTAGATCTATCTCTTTTGCATACAATTAATATGGGAATTTCAGAGCTAACATGGTGGTGTCGTTTGTCTTTGTTTTAAGGAATAAGTCCATTTTAGGTACCTCAACTATCGCCAAAGTATGGAAAAACCCCTAAACTATGATTTGGTCTACCTTTTCCCCTTGAACTTTTAAAACCGGCTCAAAACACATCACAATCCAATTTTGCTTGGTGGTTTTGCTGATGTGGCGCCACATAGTGGTTGTGGCACCACTTAGTGGTTGTTTTGTTGACTTGGCACCTCCGCCGGAGCACCGCCTCCTCGCCGACCACCTTCCTCTTCCCCTGCGCGCGCCCTCTCTCTCCCTCTCCCACTCTCTCTGTGCACTGGAGGAACACATGTATATGTGGCATAGAATTTTCTTTTGGGAGGGAGGAGTATATGTGGCAGCCACGATGGAGACAATTTCAAAGTGAGGGGACATGTGGCAGCCACCTGTGAAAAACCACCCGGAAAACCAGCCTGTGATGTGTTTTAAGCCAGTATTGCAAGTTCGGGGATGTAAAATGGACCAAATCATAGTTTAGGGTTTTTTTGGACCTTCGTGATAGTTTGGGTATCTAAAATGAACTTTTTCCTTGTTTTAATAATATACTACCTCCATATCACAACTTGTCGTTTTGGACATAAACACTGTCTTTGAAATGCGACCTCGCCCAGAGGTTTGGAGGTAAGACAGCACCGACCAGTTGTTGATAGCAGGGCCTGAGTCTTCTGTTTGGTGGTAACAAAACATGCATTTTCCTTCTTCCTCTCCTTTTATTCAATCCAGAGCAACAACTAACAAATTGATAACAAACTAAGGAACAACTTGATAATAAGATACGATATCCCAATTTATTCACACCCTAGCTAGTTGGCCGCAGCTACTCCTAAACCGCGCTGGCCCTACCAGACTCGGCTGCTCGATTTGTGCGGCTCGGGGAGTACTCAACGACAAAGTCGAACCCATAAGCTTCCTTAGCCAATGTTGTTGTGGACGCATCATAAGGGCTTGTTCCAAAAGAAACTTTAGGCTGGTGTTATCAGGCGGACAGTGATCGGACACCCTCAAAGGTAAGGTTGCCAATGGCGGATCGCCTTCGAAAGGCCGATCAACTCACGTTCGTAAGCTGCCAGCTTGGTGTGACGATCTGCTGGCTTGCGATTGAAATAGGCAATGGAGTGCCCTTCCTGCTGAAGTACGTTGCCCCAACACCATGGCTGTAATTGTCACATTCGACCACAAAACCGAGACTCAAAAGCCCGACAGGCTGAGCACTAGTGTTGTCTGGAGGGCCTCCTTGAGATGCCGAAAGGCCAAGTCAGCCTCGGCCATCCACTCGAAGGTCTGCTGCTGAAGGAATGAAGTGAGAGGCTTGACTATTGTAGCATGCTGGCGAATGAACCACTTGTAGTACCCCACGAGCCCTAGGCACTGTGAACGGCAGTCGCCGAGGTAAGCATCTGTGAGCATTGGTGCTCGATCTCGTCCTTTGGTGATATGGGTAGCAGTAAGCATGAACCATCACAACCACCACTGTGTCGGTCCCCTCCTTCAGGCAGATGCGGTGGTCGCAGTCTCGCGATGGTGGCAGTCCTTGGTGTTCATCAAACACCGAGGCGAAGGAAAACAAGAGGCTCTCTAAGCGGAGCTGTGGACCCTTTTGGACGAGGTGGCCGTGGAAGCTAGATCTCTGCCTTAACCGTTGCAACTCGATCTGCTGGTCGCCCAAGGTGAACATCATCCTTCCTAGCTCGAAGTCCCACTGGATATTTCTCAATGTACGAAGCCGTTGAGCTCGAAATGAATGAGGCCCTATGGTGAATGCGCTATCCGCTTGCCCAAGCATGACAGTTGATCTCCATTGGTGATACTCACTAGCTGCTCGGGGCCCTTTTGCTGAGTTTGGCCCACACAGCGAGCAATGTGACCACCGATGAAATTATGGGCATTCCCACTGTCTACTAGTCCCCCCAAGCGCTCTCCGGCTATCTCCAACAACAACTGCATTCTGTTGCCCGTCTTAGGTCCCCTCATGGCCTTGGCTAACAATGAGGGCACCTTTTCTTCCGCGACTATGTCCTTATCATCATCATCATGCACCGCCTCTAAGAACAAGTGCTTCCACTGGTGACCGCGCGAGTGCGCCTTATCACAATTGAAACATAAAGCCTTGCCCCTCCTGTGTGTCATTTGAATAGCCGTCAAACGGCGCCTTACCAGCGTTGTGGGAGCCGTGGCAGCCGCCACCAATCGCTGCGACGCAGCAGCTGGCACCATAAGACCCCCTCATGGAGTTGCCGCTGAGGCCAACGAGCTGGTGGGCAAGGGGGCACTGGTGGTCGTGTGACCGCTCGATAACGAAAAGGTGTTGGTTGCCATGGTGGAAGCCGAAACCGTCCCCTGCAACGAAACAGAGCCCACCGTGGGCAGGGCTGAGCCATGGCCTTTACCGGCCAGGCAGCGCCAAGCCTCGAGCCGCCTTCACCACCCACATGTCCTCCCAGAGCTCGTGTCCCGCCCAAGGCCTATGGCCTCCGCCAAGTCGCGTGGTCTATCCTGCCAAACGTCGGTTGCCTTGATGGACAACCTAGCGATATTTGTTTCGATCTGATCTTCCTTCATGCGCGGCACCCACGAAAATAAGGCCTAAAACTCCCGACAGTAATCATCCGCCAGACTATCGCCTTGTTTCAGGTTGAGGAGGTCTCCTAGTGGGTTCAGCGCTAGGATGGCACATGAACCTCATCAAAAAAGTGTTGTAGAAGTCATCCCATGAAATCACCTTCCCTTGCTCGCAATTATTGAGCACCTCTTGCGCCTCCCCCTCAAAAGCAGACCCGCCATCTCAACCCATTCCTGCCCATGCACATTATGCGCGCGCGAAGCGCTCGCATTGATGGAGCTAGAGCAGTGGATCTTCAGTTCCATTGTACACGGGTAGTTCATACCGCAGTGTATGCAGCGCCCATGTTCTCTCCTCCCTGTCGCTGTTGTCACGGCAATCCTTGTTGCGAACCACCCCCACACTGTGGTGCTGTTTCTGATCCAGCAGCTTGCGCAGGGGGTTCTCTTCTTGGCGCTGCATGTTGCTTCCTCCCGAACCTTCCTCCTTGTCCTTCTCACCAGAAACCTTCTTCTCCTTCCCCTTGGGCTGTTCCGACTTGATGTAGTCGGTCAACATCCTCTCCAACTGTTACACCTCCTGACCGGGTGTATTACCGTAAACGGGGTCAGGGGCAAAAGGGAGGTCCAGATGCAAAGGAAGAGGCGGTTGATCAGGAAGGCTCCAGGACTTAGAAGACCTAGAAGAGAAATCCATCTTTAATACTCTGTTTAGTACCTTTAGTATTTCTATTTTATAGCATATGTACTTGTTTGGAAGGGAAGAAAAACTTAATATATATGGAGAGACTCGGGAGGAGGAAGTTACCTCTCAGTGATCCCCAAACCAGAGTTTAGGCGCCGCCAACGAGAACTGGCCGGTGGCGACGTACCGCTGGGGCGACGCCGGCATCCGGTGCCGCTGCCTTCTACCCGTTCTGGGCTTCGGCCTGGGACAAGAGCCTACGGCAAGGAGAACCCGCAACACCAACCGTTTCACCAAAGCTATCACCGCCGGATTCCATGCCCGAAGGTTGTCGATGGCGGCCTCCTCGCTCCTTGCTTGTTGCCATCCGATAATCGGCTGGCTCTGATACCAATTGATAGGAATGTTCCCTATCAACTGCTCGTGTCTCAAGCCGTAGCCCGGAACTGGTAGTAGAAGGCAGCGGCGCCTGACGGCGGCCTCGCCCAGATGTTATGGCGGTATGACGCCACCGGCCAGTTGTCGATGGCAGCACCTGAGGCTTCTGTTTGATGGCAACAAAATGTGCCTTTTTCTTCTTCCTCTCCTTTTATTCAATCCAGAACAGCAACAAACAAACTGATAACAAACTAAGGAACAACTTGATAAGAAGATAAGATAGCCCAACTCACTCACACCCTAGCTAGTTGGCCACAGCCCACAGCTACTTCTGAACCGCGCTGGCCCTACCAGACTCGGTGCCAGCAGGACCCTGCCGTCCCTTCTGATAGTAGACACGATCAGGCCCAGGCCACCCATTAGGAGATCCAACAGCGTAATTAGATATAGAGTTATAGACAATTACATTTAGTATGGGGTTGATTTTGGGTAAATGCATGTGTATGCTTGTGCACATGTATTATTTTATGAAGTTATCAAATCCTCCTATGCATAGCAAGTAATTCCAGAATCCAAACTCTTGGCTCTGTGTTTCTTTGGAAAAACCGTCCTTGATAAAAACAAACTTACGATTAGGTGCTCCTAAGCTTCTAGCATGTTAACATTTATATGCATGCTCTGATTTTTTTTCCAGCACTTAAGCATTAAGATTGTATTAAAAACAATAACCAATGGTAGCATTGTGTTTGTGGCAGGCATCTGGCAACTCCAGCGCTCTGTTCCTGACTGCGGCTGCACAGAATCTCCTGTGCCTGAAGTTAGCGGAGGAGGTTGGTGTCAAGATTGCAAACCCATGGATTTCATGGCTCAAGGTTGCTAGTTTGCCTGCCATCATTTCCCTATTAGCAACGCCTTATTTGCTGTACAAGATATTCCCTCCTGAAATAAAGGACACTCCTGATGCCCCTGCATTGGCCACACAAAAGTTGGAGAAGATGGGCCCAGTGACAAAAAATGAATGGGTCATGGTTGGTACAATGATTCTTGCAGTTTCACTATGGATTTTTGGGTAAGATTTTTTTTCCTGCGAGATGATTTGCAACCTATATACTCTGGTTTATGATTTATGTTGCTGCACAGCTTATTTCATTTTATTTGCTTCTCTTGTTGTGTTAAATTACTCCACGATAAGAGACACTCTGATACATAGTATATGCAAAATAAATTTTATCATGGCTGGTGCCTCTGTAGCTGTAGTGACCTATCAACTGTGCATTGCAGAAATCTGTTCCCTCCAACATTTTGCTTGGAAGACACCTTTATCAGTCTGAAATCAGCAAATTGTTCCAATTACAACTATCGAGATGTTTAAACTTCTGTTGGCAAAATTTTCAACGTGATTTATGAATCTAATTTTCTGATCAGCTTATTTTTTGCTTGCACGTAGTTGATAAACACAAACAAATATTTGATCAATTCTAACTAAAAAGAGAACCAGTAAGTTCCGCTTCTTATGAAATCATTCTTCTAACTACTGCTATTTTTATTTTTAATGTGCATCATTGTGGTGCTTGGTTAATTCTGAAATCTTTATACTTGGCTGGTAAAAATATATTATGGATTTTAGTATACATACTTAGATGAAATATGGTGATAAGATTACGAGTAGGATAGTAAACATTAATAGAAGTGCTTCAGAATGCTAAAAGTGCAACCTGAATTATTCTCATACTACTATTAAAATTTTTATGCCTCTTTTGAGAAACAAATAGAAATGCGTATTTCCTTGTGTGTTGGTCAATATGGAGCCTCTGTATGATGTGTTATATAATTTGTTGAGCAGGGATGCTATAGGTGTGTCGAGTGTTGTTGCCGCAATGATTGGGCTCTCAATTCTTCTTCTGCTTGGGGTGCTGAACTGGGATGATTGCTTGAATGAAAAATCTGCATGGGACACCTTAGCTTGGTTTGCTATTCTAGTTGGAATGGCAGGGCAACTTACTAACCTTGGGATTGTATCATGGATGTCAAACTGTGTTGCCAAGGTTCTCCAGTCTTTCTCATTGAGCTGGCCTGCGGCATTTGGTGTTCTCCAGGCCTCCTATTTCTTTATTCACTATCTATTCGCAAGCCAAACTGCCCATGTTGGAGCTTTATACTCTGCATTTCTTGCCATGCATTTAGCAGCTGGTGTTCCTGCTATACTGTCAGCACTTGCTTTGACATACAATTCAAATCTCTTTGGTGCACTAACACATTATAGTAGTGGGCAGTCTGCTGTGTACTATGGAGGTAATTTTACTCGCTCACCTACTTGAATTCAGTCTTTTTTCCATGTTCACAAGCAATCCACCAGTTGTATCTTACATTTCCTACTTGTTTCTTCCTCCAGTCTCTGAAATAGATGCATAGAGTAGTTCAACAACTGATAATGTGAGAATTGAGCGAGCTCAGCTGGTAGCATCCCGGTTGTGGGAGCTATAGGTCGGGGGGGTTCAACTCCTTGTTCTCACGCTTTTTTGAGATTATTCCTAGGAACTATTAGTAATGGGTATGCATACGTGTGTGCCTATTAGTTTGCAATTTCTAGCATGTGCTCAGGCTCTCACGTGTGTGTGCGTGTGGTGTCCATGTTCTTGCACCCTCTCAAAAAAACAATTGATAATGCTCTGTTTTGTCACTCTGTATTATAATTTTGTGCGTGCACACACACATTTTGACAAACCATGCTTTAATACTTGGTACTGATTCCAAAATTTCAAAGGTACATAATAAATATTGCACTAGGTATAGAACAGCATTGAAATTTAAAAGGAGCCTAATAAAGAAATAAAACCACAAGCTGAGGCATGTAAATGGGAAATTGAAGAATTTTTGAATTTTTTTTTATTTTATTTTATTATACTTGCCATAGTAAAAATTTAAAGCTACTATAATTTTTTACTATAAGTGTGTGTTTTCCTTGTGCAGCTGGGTATGTCGACCTTCCTGATGTATTCAAGCTGGGTTTTACAACAGCTGCAATTAATGCCGTGATTTGGGGAGTAGTTGGTTCATTTTGGTGGAAATTTTTGGGGCTTTATTGATAGTCCACTATAAATTGACCAGAATTGTTCTGTTCTACTCTGGTAATCGGCTCACCATCGTATAGTGGGGCTCATTATTCCTGAGGCACTTGGATGCATAATAATAGAGCAATGTTCATGAGTAGAGGTTTTGAACATATGCTTCGTTAATACAAAATGATCAACCCAGAAGGGTTCACATAGGCTGTTAAGACTATTTTGCCCATCATTTTGTAGAACTTTTTTCCGCATGAACGAGATCCACTGCAGGAATGAGTTTCGATTCCAATACATGCCATTTCCTACCTGCGGTGGCACTTTTGTTTCATATATGCTCTCAGTATTGTGTGGAGTACCTTTTTTATGTAAAATTTGCTGGTAGAAGCAGCCTGTTTGGATTTCGTATCTTGATGTGTTTTATTGCCAGAAGTGTATATTTCCTGGCAAATTGGTCATTGAAACGAGTGTATTAAGATGTCTGGTTTGCTGTCAAATCTATCACAACTAAAAATAGACACGCCAGAGTTTTTATGCCTAGTGTTTGGTTCGTGCCATAATGGTAGTTTGCCACATTTTTTTAACCATCGGACCCACTTGTTATAAACTGATTTTTTTTGCCACACTTAGCCACAGGCGTGGTACTGATTTTTTTCGCCATAAAAGTGTGGCAAGACACTTATCTAATGTTACGTTAGGTAAAATGTGGCATTAACCAAACATGAACTAAGTATTTAAGTGTGACGCATGCCACAAAAGAAGACGTTGAATCCAACACTAACCTCCCATCACTGAAAATGTAATAGTTGATTGGCATGTAATTAGACATTGTCCTCGTACCGCATCCTATCAGTCCACGGTACGCCCTATACCAGGCAAGTCATACGTGCACAGGTCAAATAACGTCTCCGAAGTGAGAACCAACCAACATCCCACTCGGGTCTTGTTCTTTTCAGCGTACTATTGCGTTGACGTATTAGTAGTAAATTTGAGAGTATGAAAAAAGATCTCAAGATTATAAAAAATAGCAAAAAATAATTTTAGGATCTTCTTTGGAATGACTACTAAAACCCACGAAAAAATCGTTACAAATTGTCACAACATATAAGCTATATAAAAATAACAAAACTTGTTACAGTGTTATGGAGTACACAATATGGAGTACACAATGATACCTAGCCCTGAAAAGAGCCATGCCTCGGCCACACACGATGACACGAACGCCCGCGCGCCCCTCCCTTCGCGGCCGCCCCACCCGGATCTGGCCATGGCGCGGCGGCCTGAGGAGGACGCATGGCGTGGTGGCATCGGGGTGCTCGCCTAGCGCCCGGTGCTTGTTGTAGCGCCAGATCTTGCCCAACACAGCCCTCTCTCCTCTAGATTAGCACAAAAGATGATGTGGAGGGCTTATAGCCATCTGATGTGTGTCCATTGGAGATGCTCTAAGTGTGACGCATGGCACAAAAGAAGGCGTTGAATCCAACACTAACCTCCCATCACTGGAAATGTAATAGTTGATTGGCATGTAATTAGACATTCTCGCAAAGTCCTTGTACCGCATCCTATTAGTCAACGGTACGCCCTATACCAGGCAAGCCATACGTGCACAGGTCAAAGAACGTTTCAGAAGTGAGAATCAACCAACATCTCACTTGGGTCTTGTTCTTTTCAGCATACCGTTGTGTTGACGTATTAGTAGTAAATTTGAGAGTATGAAAAAAGTTCTCAAGATTATAAAAAAATCGTTATAAATTATCATAACATATAGGCAATATAAAAATAACAAATCTTGTTACAGTAATACGGAATACACAATGATACGTAGCCCCGAAAAGAGCCATGCCTCGGCCACACACGATGACACGAACGCCCGCGCTCCGCGCGCCGGCGATCCTATCGACTATCGAGCATCAGCCATGAGGTGCGTGCGCGTGGGGCTCCGCTGTGGCACAGCGCGCGCGGGCGTGGAAAGCGGCGGGACGGGACGGGGCGTCGGGGCCATAAGCGCGCCCAGAGCGCGAGCCCACGCAACGAGCGCAGCGCCGGGCCGGTAAACGATCGCTTTCCCCGGGTTGCAGGCGCGGCACCACGGGAGTGCAGCGCGCGGGGCGTTGGCCTGCGGCCTGCCGAGCCGAGCCTCCGACCGTCTGCATGTGTATGTGCATGTGCATGTGCATTTGTGTGGGAGGTTACCAGGTAGCCAGGTCACCGGAATGTAATTTGGTTGCACACATCTGCATATAATTTTGGTTGGGCGGAGTGGATAAAATCATAAAAGTGGGATGTTTCGTTGGCTGCATCTATAAGGTTAATCCGGTTACGAAGTTGTCTAGTTGCTTTACTAGACTGAGTGGATGTAACAAATGAGATATATAGACGAGACGCATGTACGAGCCAAGCCCATAGGATACAAGCAAAATCAGCGGATTATACATTTACATTCCATAAGCTTAGACCTCTCTATATATATAAGCAACCAAACACCACCCCATTGCATCCTGTGGGCCAGTCCCCTTATGATATGACAATTGAGTCCAACAGTTATAAATCACCCCGAGTAATATATCACATCTACACATATATACGCACGTGAGGTTGTCACATGGGTCACTAGAGTTTTGAGTGATTATCGTAGGACTCCGCGATTTAGTTCCAGCACTATATATCAACATGGGATGTTTTCATGGTCACCGGAATTCGACCACCTAGCTAGCCCCATGGGGACTTGAATGCAGGCAATGGACTTTCCAAATAAAGCATTCTAACACTAGGCTACCAGCTTGCTCTTGCCATAATCAAGAGATGGACAAAGAAAGATATGAAAGAATTGGGTGCAAATAGAAGTGAGTGGTATTTGCTTCAGATTGCTCGAATCTGGTTTCGGAAGTGCAATCTAACAATGACGTTTGTTCATTAGATAAATCTATTATTATGGACATTAGACGTCTGTTGAGAAGTAAT
Organism: Raddia distichophylla; assembly: GCA_005191435.1. Lineage (NCBI taxonomy): Eukaryota > Viridiplantae > Streptophyta > Magnoliopsida > Poales > Poaceae > Raddia > Raddia distichophylla. The sequence goes on along the minus strand of SPJY01028649.1, from coordinate 997,660 downwards.
GAGGGGTGTAAGTTAATTTATGTGCCCAGACATGAAAACTTTGTAGCTCATGTGTGTGCCAAATATGCTGTAAACTCTGGTTTAGTGTTTCAATCGTGGTGCCATACACCACCGAACTTCCTTGTAAATTGCTCTTTCTTCTAATTCAATTACAAGGTTGTCTGCGTAAAAAAAAAAAAAGATGAGTGATAGAACAAGATGAGACAAGCTGGGATAAAGCAGTCATACGAGCTTTTTGGCAAATATCTTAAACCACATCAAAAATGTAATATGAAACAATCCACAAATCTGGATCATTCCATTCTACAAACCATACTATTGCAGAGAGGGAACACTCATTCCCTACGAATCCGGAGCAGGAGCGATGGCCTGGAGAGGCCTTCGCCTCCCGTTGGTAGAGGTGGAGTGAACTAGAGGAGCTACGGCCCGGAGGGGCCTCCGCCTCTCGCTGGTCAAATAGGGGCAAACCAAAGGAGCGACGGTCCGAAAATACCTTCACCACCCACGGGCGAAGCGGAGGAGAACCAAAGGAGCAACGGCTTGGAAAGACCTCACTCCCATAGGCGAAGCACAGGATAAAGGCGGCTCGGAGGGAGCCAGCTGCCCCGCGGGGCCGTCGCGAAGGAACAAAGTTAGTACCATGGGCCCCACAAGTGCCAGGATTCGTATCAGTTGACAGTAGGATGTCAGAAAGGATCATAACAACCCGGTTCCCCTATAATCCCCATATAAACCTGCTTTAACCGAGACGGTCGGGGCATTTAGGTCATAGCGCCCAACCCCCTCAAGTTTAACCTCTTCAGCCCCCGCGCTAGGGAGCAGGTGAAGGATCGAGAAGAAAAAGACTTCTTGGCCTCGCTCTATCTACTGTTGGGAGGGTTGTGGAAGAAAATTGTAAATAGCTCATCTACTATAAATATAGGACAACGTACCATGGTAAAGGGGGATCAATTTTTGAATGTTAGACACTATTTTTGAGTTTTGATTAATTTGAGTTGCCCCGCAATAGCCCTAGGCCACCTTCGCGGTGTGACCCCGTGAGTTGTCTGGCTCGGACAAAAAACACAAACAGTTGATGAAATATCACTTCATTAACTCTAACCAACCAAAACATAAAGTATTATGAACTATTACATCCCACCTACCAACTTAGCATCTAAACTATAGGATTCGTCCAATCACATCACATCTATGCTAGAGTGTAGGAATTTTTAGGGCGTGTAGGACCATGGATTGAGCATGTGTTGGTGCCGCAAGAACTCCGAATCTCCGATCCTAGGCTTGTACATAATATTCACTTTGACCATTCACATTATTTTAGTTGAATGGTATTAGGTGTAGTATTCTTTTACCTTTAAGGTAAAATGGATGTTGGACATATATAAACCGTAAATATTTAATGCAATGACTCATAGTCCAGTCATTCTCCTCGAATAAAGATGATCAGCCATGAGTGGTAAAACTAGGCAATTGATGAAGCAACAATACAAACCGCTTGGTTATCTTGGCTTTTGCAGCTTTTCCCGTTAACCAGATGGTTTTATCAAAAGGTCATAGGTTTTTCGAGCTTCTTTATATGAAAATGTGGTTAACCATAAAAACTCTCCAACAACAGATAGGCAGTGGTTTTGTGAGCCTACGGGCTTGACTGACAGGACGCAGGCGAGCCACGCCACGGCCAGCCTTGTACAGTGTATGCTCGTACCACTCATCTGCTGCTCCGATCCATGGTCCATGCATGCGTACGTCGGTACGTGCATGCACGTACCTTCGCAGTTCACTAGCTCAGCCTTCAACGAAGCGATCGCGTCGCGCCTCTTGGTCCCTGGTCCTTTCGATCAGCAGTTAAGGCTTCGGCTGCGCGCACAGTGCTGTGATTGGCAGCGTGTGCTCTGCTGGGTGCAGCGGTGAGAGGTGAGGCCCAGCCACTTCGACCAAGGCTGACGACGGCCTGAGCTGCAAGCCTATGGCACTAGCAGTTGAAGGCTGATTCCCATCGCGCGCACATGCCCAGGTATCTATCGATCGGCCGCTGTCAAAATATGAAACGGGAGATGCCAAACATTCGAACAGTACTGTATGGTGTACGTACGTGTGCCTACGCACTGTTTGGATCTCGCAGGAGCCTCTTTAAAAACAAGATAATGGAAAAATCAAATCACTTCGCATCAAAGTTAATACGTTACAATTTACAAACGGGCCTTCCTCGAGGCTTGAGGGCTTGAGGCCCTACAATTTATAGTCAATCCTTTATCATAGTTCGTCAGACTAAATTAAGTACGGTCAAAGAGCTCAAAATCGCAAGCTACTCAAACTTGACGGGTTGTAGGCTTAGTTTGAGTTCAGCATGTGAGCCTACTAGATAGAATCATATTTTATTGAGTTAATTAGTTGAATTTGAGTTTCATCAAAACCTACTCAAGCTTCGTCGATTATATTCATCATAATAGCATATTTTATCAAGTTTATTTGAACCCAAGCTTAGTCTTTGTTCGAGCCTACTCAAGCTTTGCATACTTTTTTATACTAAATTTATATCTCACTGAAACTAGATGAGTCGAGCTTGAGCTAGCCTTTAAGCTTGAGCCTGCACTAATTAAAGTTATGCAAGCTAGATCAGTTTATAGAGAATAGTTTGGTTCATAGCATGTGTGGCGAGATTTGTTTGCAACAAGATGATTTCGCATGTCAATGGTAGAAATAAAGTATAGCAAGATAATATTTTCTTATCGAGTATGCATAATAACTTGATGAACTAACCTTAGTCGCATTTAACAAGTTAGTTAGACTACTCCCAAATCCCAATGGTGGTATCTTAAACATTAAATGTCATATCACCTAAGTTTTTTTTTTTTGCTAGTGTAGCAGAAAATTGAAGAGGAGAGAGAGAAGAGTAGTATCCTAACAACCTTCAAAACATTGGATATTGTGTTAGCCTATTTTTCTCTCTTGCATTGAATTCTCAAATAAACAACCATAAAATATTTTGTATTGGAAGCAATGTTTCTACGTAGTATCTTGTTACTCTTTGCTGATTTGATAATCTAAAAAATGGCAATTAGAAACAATTACTGAAAGTATTCTTATGGCAAAAACTAAGTGTGTATTAAATCAAGGTAGGCTCAAATTCAATACTATGCCATGAAGCAAGTTTAAAGAAAGATACATTTTGCTCCAGGGTTGAATCAAATCATTACACTTATGGGATCCAGGTATTAATTAAAAAGATAGTTGATTACATTGAAATAATATATTCAATGTAATGATGGAGTCGACTCCTAACTAGAGGTTGGCTCCATATTACTCCCTCCGTTCCAAGGCATATAAGTTTATAACATGGTTCCTAATATATAACTTTGACCATTATTTTTTCACGATATATTATCAATAATATTGAAATTAACATCATAAAAAAATTACTTTCAAATATGAAATCAACTATATCATATACATAACACTAAACATATATGTTTTTAGTTTAATTATTAATTAGTTAAAAGTTACAAATGTAATTTTTTGAATACAGAGGGAGTATTTTTCTAATCGCATCTCCAATGTATTGAAGCTCAAGCAATTTCAAAGAAAGATGTATTTCACTCTAATGTATTAATTGAATCAACTCCTTACACTCGTGGGGCCTACATATCTATCTAATATTATATTAAACAGAATTACACGGAGCAATCATAATAATTACAAAATTATTAGAAAATCTCACATTAATAAGAGAGAAAACAGAACGATTATTATGGGCCCAAATTATAGCGATTTAGATTAAAAACTACAATAATAACATAAAAGAAATTTAAGAGGAATTCATATCAATTATAAGGTTTGAAAAGGACTTTATAAAAGATTGAGTTCTAGCCACGCAAATGCGCTAAACACCTATCTTGTATTTTAATAAAAAAATCCAACTGATTGCATTGAGATATAAATGTAGCATTAATGATAGAGGGTTGACTTCTAAATTAAGCATAGCTCCATTAGTTATTTTTTCTAAAAACATAAAACTCAATATATTGATCCAATGTATTGAGTCGACTCATGGCCTTCTCTCCTATGTCGAACCGGCTAGGAACAAACAATGGAGATTTTCATTGAGATAAACTACACGTGCTATTGTGTGCATTTTCCTTTATTAGTTTTAAAATCTATGAGCCATTAGGGCATCTCCACTTAGACCGAACTGGGAAATGGAGAAAATGTCATATGAGAGAGGAATTCGTGCTCTTAGTGTTATATACCTCAAGGCAGACTAATTTAATGTCACATGGAGTGGGGTCATCGAATTGGGTGCATACCCCCGATTTTCCCGATGAATGATGTCTGGGCTAGTCTAAATTAGGCCCTATTGGAGATGACCTCACTACATCAAGTGTCTACAAATGTCTAGTAAACCTAGATAAATTAAACGTGTCTTTCCAAAGGATTTTTTCTTATCCGCGTGTGGGTGCTTTTAGGACATCACCCAACCAACAGAAATTTAGTCATTTCAGCCGTTCAGCTGTTCAACCGTTAAGATCACTTGAAAAGAACAGGGCCTAAATATAAGAGAGAAAAATATAGATGGATAGTGAAAACATGATGTAAGTAGTTGATGAATGATGTCTGGGCTAGTCTAAATTAGGCACTATTAGAGATGGCCTCACTACATCCAAGTGTCGACAAATGTCTAGTAAACCTAGATAAATTAAATGTGTCTTTCCAAAGGATTTTTTTCTTATCCGTGTGTGGGTGCTTTTAGGACATCACCCAACCAACACTATTTAGCCATTATTTATCTACATTTTTATCTATTCTATTTTATTTACTACAGTATTATAATGGTATAAGTTAGATCTCGTGCCCTTAAGGTCACTGCTAGATCTGGGTATCATGAGAACCGGAAAGTGGCAAGATACCATTTACCACGACGCCATTGAAAAGGAAGTGTGCATGAGATTAGCTTTGGACAATTGCACCCCACGAAACTACTCTCTTTTCTCCTTGGCCTTTAAATTTAGGGGACAAGTCCCGTCGCCTTTGCTGAAGAATCTCGTCCACAATTCAGAAACATCCTTTCTTCAGAGAAGGGGAAAAAGAGATCAACTTAGGGACATCCTTTGTCCTCTTGATCGGCGGCCTCGTTGTCACACGTAACATCGCGAGTGTGTGCGTACGTCCAGTGATGCGAACTCGTTGCCAAATTGCTATTGTTTCTTGGGGAAGAGGAATGCGAAGTATTGACGTCTCATTTTCTCGCTCACGAAATTGTGTACTGGGATACCAGTTTGGAACAGGCGATCGTGTCTTCTATTAGATCAATTCTGTTTGTATTCTCTGATAGGGGAATTAAGAAAACGTTGTTGTTTTTGTCGCGTCCAAGCGTACTGATGACATGAGAAGAACATTACAGGGCCCAAAGGCCAAAGACCTCCGAAATATTTATATTCGTATAGTGTCCTGTAGAATGCAAAAATGTCTATAACCCTAAACTTATCTCGAAGAATCCAAAATGTGAAACACCTCGAATCCGATCATATCGAACCCAGTTGGGCTGCATGGGTAATCACGTCGCTGCTAGTTTGATTTTGGGGGATAATTGGATAGATTTCATTGTAAAGTTTGGAAGTCGCATATAGAAATGCCACCATAAGTTAATATTTATAAAGGCATCGTTATAAAATTGAGAAAACTAGATGATAGTCCCTATTCAAATATCAAATCACTTTTGCATACATCCAATATGTATTTATGTATTAGGACTTCTTGACCCCATCTTGTACCTCCTCCTTCCTGTTTAGTCTTTTCCGATGAGCATTTCAACGACATGACTGAGCGTCACCATCTCCACACAACCCCCACACTGAGTGCATGCCGCCTCTTTGCACCCAAAACCAAGCATTGGAAACTCTAGATGCAGCCTCTTTGTACCCACCCCAGTGTTGTTGTCTCCTGCACCCACCCCTAAGTGGCGCCACCTTCCCACACTCACCTTGAGCATCGAAAATTTTAGCCTTTCTTTTCACCCACCCCGGCGATGTGTAGACGAGAGAGAGAGAGAGAGAGAGAGAGAGAGAGAGAGAGAGAGAGAGGCTGGAGGAGGGATCGGTGATGGGTAGTGTCGACAATTGGGAACAAACTTCCTTGGTCGAGCTTACTTCCAAATCGAGGGACCAAAGAGACCCATTCTATCACGATCACAACTTTTAGGTTACAAAGAGATCTTGACGTTGGATGTAAAGAAGAATACACGGGGAGGTTTTTATCTTGGTTCAGGCCTCATAGAGAAGGACAACAGCCCTACATCTAGTATTTTTTTCTACAATCAGTGGAGATTAGGTTAGAAAAACTTAGGTTGGGTTTCTCTAGATGCAATGGGGAATAGGTGAGTTTCTGGATTGGATCGGGATCGTCTACCCTCACGTAGGAGTAGGGTATTTTATATTATTGCCTAGTGTTGGTGCAATCCATAACCGTAGCACGTTCCACCGTCATGGGCTAGGCCCTTGCGGAGGAAATTGACTTAGACGCTAAGTCTTCTAAAGTCTTGATCAACATACCACCGGGTAATGGCTTGCCCAGTGCGTCACCATCATCCTAGGTAACTGCTCACTCTTAGGCGCCAAACAGGGGGTACCCAGGATACAACAAATAATGATTTACTATCCGACGAAGACAAAACTCAATCATTAGTCCATCTCCAGTATTTGTCTATTTGACCCAGCCCAATCACTATTCACTTACAGTGTTGGAGTATTGTCCCATCACCATTTTTCTCTCTTTATAGATACTATTTATTGAGCCATCACCATTCACCACCCCAACAGCGTGGCTCAAATTTAATTGCTAACAACTATGACATCCTATATTTTATCGTATGTTACTTGTATTTTAAAAACAACAAAATTAAATAAAAAGGAAATTGTTATATACAAAACACTAATTTAAATTATTTTAAATTAGATTTAAACCCAAACCCGAGGAAAACCTTTGGGAAAATTATAGGAAAATTATAGTAAATATTAGAAGCCATAATCTAGCCACCCTCCAAATTGCAAGCCCAAATTCCAAGGCTAGCTCATGATTCCATGAAGTGTTGCCATTTTGCCGGAGCTCGTAAAACCTATAAAATAATGAGAAAACGAGATAATATTGTGCTCAAATTTGGAGGGGAGCTTCTAAAAGCCTAAATCAAGTACCCTCCAAATTTCAGCCCCATCCTTCAAATAAACTCTATTTTCTTGCTAAACAAACATAAATTCTATAAGAATTCTACCCGAATTAGAATTCTAGTCCTAATGCACCCCCTCTAACCCTAGGCCCAACGCAGGTCGTCCATCACACTATATAAACCCCCCCAAGACCCCTCCCTCAACACCCCATCACGAAAATCCACTAATCCAAAACCCTAGCCGTTGAAACAATTTTCGAGGCATCCCTCTATGTGTCGTGCCCAAAACCATAAATTGGATGGCACCATTGCGTAAAGCTCGTCGAGACGGTCCAGTTGGATATATAGATTGCCCAATTTGGTGAAGAAACGCCCCTAGAAAAGCTCGCCATCCGCGCTCTACCCTAGATTCCACGCTAGCCAACTGCGTCCCGCCACCAGGCCGCTGCCACCGCTTTCCCGCTCCAGCGCTTGCGCGTGTCTGCCTTGCCGCCGCCACGCATCGCCCTCGCCTTGTGCCGTGTTGCACCGCGTCGTCCCGCCCAGCCACGCGTTGCCATCGGATTCGCCACGCTGCCAGCCGCTTGCCGCGTGTCCCCGCGCGCTCGTGCCCGTGTCCCCCGCCGCCACGCGTCGTCCATCCATGCCTCGTACCCACACGCACCGTTGCTGCACACCACGCGTCGTTGCGCCATCGGTCCTGAACCCCGCCGCCCGTGCGATGTCGCCACGTGTTTGCCACGCCCCGCGCGTGTCACCGTCGCTGGAAAACCGTGCAAGCCGCCGGTTTTATTCGGTTTTTATGGTTAACCTGGTTTATTTAATTCTGTAATTTCTGATTTATACAAAACTTTTAGGAATTATTTCGGGAGCATCCGAACTTCAAATTAGTTGATTTTAGAGCCATTAATTCCCATAAATAGCATAGAGTTTTATTTATTTTTTTAGCTATATGTTATGTTGATTGTTTTGCTATTCTTATGCATATGCATATATGTGTACATTGTATGTGTTCGCACTGCTCAGGAGGTTTACAGGAGCCGCTCGGAGGAGATTCCAAGACCCGGAGTACTAATTTGCATCTTGCGCCCTAGTTTGCAAAACTCACCCGTTTATTGTTTTTTATCTATTTTTCTCATGCTTGAAATGATGAGAACGAGTAGAAACCTAATATATTCGCACTATGTCATTGACCCTATGAATTTAGCCTATTTATTGCTGCCCTACCTTATCCTTGTGCATAATTCCTAGTGCTCGTGGGTTGGTAGTTGATTAGGTTTGTCGGTGCAATGTGCACCGGGGTTTGCTCCCTCTATTTGATTAGAGGTGGCTCGGCGCACAGAGGGCGAGCAAGGCCCCAGGCGCCACGGGCAAGCACGCCATGCGGCGATTCAGCGTTGACATGGCAACCCCGGTGGGTGGCGCCCTGCCAACGGGTGGGCTTCGGGACCCACTTGGCAGGTGCGCCCGAGGGAAGGAGGAAGCTTATCATAGAAGGTCCATCTCCACTCAACGTATCGAAGGCATTAAATGCGGTGATTTGGCATGAGAGGCAGAAGATGATGATTGCGGTCGCTGTGGTTCTGGCTGATAAACTATAGCAGTCATTCCGTCACTGTGCTACCATAAGTCTGACCGGCGCCAGTGTCAAACAGCTCTTCTATCCCATCCGCACCTGGTGACAGACGGGAGCAGGTGAAGCAACCGGCGTCAGCAGCAGAGGAAGTGGGATGCACAGTGATATGACCCAATTAATGTACTCTCTCTCTCTCTCTCTTTCGGTCGTTCCAGGCAGTATAAAAAGGGGATCCGGATGAGAGAGAGAGAGAGGGTTGGATCTCTGATTCACACAAGCTCTGTACGTTCTCTAGCGAGAACACACACCTTGAAACCCAAGAAATCAAGCACAAGCAGGAGTATGACTGTTGCCCACCTGGGGGGTCCGAACCTTGGTAAATCCGGTGTCGTTACATCGAGAATCAGGACGTCGTTGTGTAGCCTTCCTATGCAGCAACGTAGACATTTGTGGCTGTGTTGTCGACTTCACCACCGAGCTTGAGCCTTCTTCACCTACATCAAGCACAACCACCACAACTACTCTACTCCATGTCATGCCATGCACCGCCACCGCCATTGAGTATCTCCCTACCAATATTTTTTTTGTCTCATTCACCACATCAATGCCGCTAATGTCACAATCTATTTTATTTGCATGCACACATGTAGATTTTTCCTCCCCTTTTATCTCCTCCGTGCTGTCACCACCATGTTGCGCGCTCTTTATGCGACAGGCACCGCTACCGCTATTGAACCTATCTCTGTTGTTGCTACTTCACTCTCTCAAACACCGTCAGACATCCTATCTTATGTTGCTCCCTTTTCTTGGCACAACCGGTATCCGGTATGCCCTTTTTTTCCCAATTGCATACTTGGTGTTGGCACTACCATGTGGCGCGGTGTCTACGATTGCCTTGAATGCATTGATCTTGACATCGTCCTTATTCTCAATGACCGCCCAATCATATCATTGTCTTCTTCTGTGTGCATCTTTGCACTTGTGGCTCCATGTGAGGCTACCTCGACATCGACTACCCCAACTCGGTTCTCTCCACGACTATGACTACGGGCACTTTGATCTCAACTACCTCACCATCAACATCAAAAGGGTCACCATCAATTTGAGTTTTTTCGTCAGCTTTTTGTTTAGGGCCTATTCTTTTGAGCTGATATGAACGGCTGAACAACTGAACGGCTGAAATGACTGAACTTCGAGAGCTTCTCGAGCTAGTCTCGAGATTCGGATCCATTTCGTTTGACTTGCTTTTTAAAGCGTTAGGACCCACCTTGAAAACATCGAAAAAAACGGACTCAAAAAACTCAAAACATACGTCTTTTCAAAACGTAGATAAGTCGTTAAGCTGTTAAGCCGTTCAACTGTTAAACTGAAAAGAACGGGGCCTTAGTTTGAGTGTGCACATGCTCCCGCTACGACTGCGGGGAGTGTTGGTCGGTCGGCTATCTCTTCAGCCTTATACGTGAGGTGCTCTCATTAGGATTGCAGAGGGATGTAGAGTATATCAGCACAATATCTCTTTATTTGATAGTTTATGAATTGTAACCCAACACTCCCTTGCTTATAGAGATCATTTCTTATCTTTAGGAGGAACATATGGTTCATCAAATCATAAGCTTTTCTACACCAATTCATATATTGTATATATATACCGTCCTTTAGACTCATTTTTCGATAAGAGGCTAAAGGCCCATTTTCCATTGCTCCAGAAACAGATACAACGGAGACCATGTCTTCCAAATTTTTACAAATAAATTGGCTTCCAAATTTTTACAAACAAATTGGCACCCTAAGACCAAAAGGACGTCCTTTAGACTCATATTCGTTTTTCCCGAAGCCTGTACATAAGCTTTGCCTAACGTGCATGCGAACGAGCTATGAGCACGCCGTGTAGGCCACAACTCCGCATGCTAACGTGCGGTGCATTCTCAGCAGAAGAAAGATATTTTCTTTTAAAAAAACGAATAAGAAGAGACCCACCGCCCACGTCTCGTCTCACCACATCTCTTCCGGTCCAGAAATAAATAAGTGAAACCCGGAGGGGCTACACGTAAATGTGGGACCGAGGGCCCCACCCCACTCCGAGGGGGCGAAAAAGCTGTTCCCCTCCGTTCCGTATGGATTGGCGCGTAGCCCAGCGGGCCCGACCAAGGGAAGCGCGTCGCCTTTTGGGCCTTGCCCCACAGGTAAAAGCCCGCGCCCTTTTCTACGCCCGACGGGCGCTGGGGCCCACCGAGCCACCAAGCCCATCCCGCTGGTTGCTGGGCGCTTGGCCTATCCCGGGGCGTGGCCAGTGGCAGTGACCACGCTCCTCCAGCCACTGTGCGGTGCCGTGTTGGCCACTCGGTCGCTTTGCTCGTCAGCTGCGGCCAGGTTTTGGTTTTTGCTTTGCCCTGCCTTCTGGTGCTCCGCGGGCTCCGGCTTTCGGCACTGTTGCGCACGGTTTATTTGAGCTGCCCTCAAATTTTCAATTCAGGGCTCACTGCAGTCTGAACAAGAATCACGATCCCTTCGACTACAGCTATTTCAACAGGATTGGCAGGTGACAAATCAGCAGACATAAAAAAGAGTATCAACTTTGGGCGGCCCAGGCCATGAATGGAAATAAAGTCGAAAGTAAAATATAAGAGACAGACATGAAATGGGAACAAGATTATTGTGTAAAAGGAAAAATAGGGTTAGAATAAGGTAAAGATCGGTACCCTCGCCTTAAACCATTAATGACGCAAGGTGGGTAAAGCATTGGCTTCACCTGTTGTACCCATGTTGTCCTAATATGATAGTATATCATTATTACGGTTTGTGTCGCCACTTTAGTGGTTTTTTTTCATATTTTTTACGTTTAGAGTATAATATCAATTAATAAGGTAATATCTCTAACAAACTATTATATTCTTTTTGAGAATTAAGTGTGTTTTATGGTTGTGCAAGTGAGGTCTAGTTTAGCTCAGGTTTGTTTGTGGTATCGAGATGGCTCGGCTTGGCTCGACGAAATAAAGGAGCTAGAAAATATGCTCGACTTAGGCTCATGCGAAGCTCAAGTTAGCTCGTGAGCTCATTGCACTGGCTATCATGTGTTGCACAGATCTTATTGTTGTCTACATCCAATCCCCACGACCTCCCATCCTAACCACCAACTCACCGCCATAGTTCATCTTGCCATTAGAGCATGGGCGTGACGTCATGACGCTACGAGGAGTGGAGGAAGGTAGTGGCTCTTAAGGAGAGGAGACACCATGGCTGAGAGGAGCCGAGCTCACCCATTGACGCTCCTAATCTATACATCAGTTAGTGGTGACGTGGAGACAAAAAGAGAAGGAAAGGGAGTAAGCAACGCCAGTGTGAGGAAGGAGAGGAGATCTCCGCAGCGATGCCTATGTTTTTAGGTCGATGAATAGTAGAGTGGGCATGAAGTTTTGGTAGTAATGGAAGGTTGAGGGGGAGCGTGCTAAATTAATGGCGACAATGTCCTCTATGCATACGACATGGGGAAAAAAATAGGTTTTAGTTACGGTTACCATGGGTCATTACCGTGGTGGGCTAGCCTATCCTAAAATAGGGAAAATTAGCTTGATATGTTAGGCCATGGGTAATTGTTGTGGTACGCTGACGTAGACTATGTGTTGTTATATAAATAGCTAGACCGGATCACTAGGAATCAAGCATGAGCAATTATGAACGAGCTATGAGCGAGCTACCCAGCTCATCTTAGGCTTGTTAAAGTGCATGAGTTGAAAATCAGGTTCAGCTGACCGAGCTAAAAACTAACAAGCTATGAGCTTAAATTCCATCCCATGTCTAATGGAACTTAAACTGGGTCGGTCTACTACCGTAGCAAATAAAACAGAAGAGAGAGAAATATTGATGAATAGCAAAAGGAGGTATGAATAGTGACTGGGTCGACTTAAAAGAAAGGGTCAAATATATTAATTGAAAGACAACATCCTTTCATACAACCCCTAAACCATAATGAGATTATCATCACAACCAGAAAGCGTCTAGGTTCTAAACATGAAAACATAGTAGACGATCTAAGTTTCTTCTTCAGCCATAGCCGCCAACCAGAACAAAATTGTTGGAATCCTCAACCGTCAATAATATTGTCTTCTATAGTCTTGTTCACATAGGGATGGAGATTAAAAAGATCAAAATCAAGGGGTAACCATGGCATCATGTAGATCCGACTCAAGATTGATGAATAAGACAAGATTGATGAATAAGACAAGGCAGATAAAGTAGCTCAGGAGAAAACTACTATCTCACCGAAGTTGTCGTTAAAGAAAACAACCATATCACACAGATAAGAGATGGGCCTTGTTATTTTCAGTGTTGAGTAAAGTTGAGTTTTACTGTAGCAAAAGTCGAAAGTACTCGAAATGGGTTCTAAAGAGGCTTAAAAAATAATTTAAAAATAGTTTTAAGATCTTTCATATGAACAACAAAGTTTTAAAAAGATCATTACAAATTATTACAACATATAGCCTATATAAAAATAAAAAAATTTGATACAGTAAAACTCAACTCAATTTTACGCTAAAAAGAACAAAGGCCTTGTTTGTTTCAGATTAGATTAAATTAAATTAAATGAAAGTTTGTTATTTTTGTATAAGCCAAATGGTGTAATATTTGTAGTCATTTTTGCGGGGTTTTAAATAGTTCTTCATAGAGTTCGTAAAATAATTTTTTTATAATTTTTTGAATTCTTTAAACGTCTTTTGAGAGTGTCATAAATTTGATACAGTAAAACTCAACTCAACGTTAATTTAAAACAAACAAGGCCAAAGCCTTAGATCTATGGCAACATATCCCGTGTACACAGGGGTTACCGTATAAACCCGTGTACACCAACTAACAAAAGTCATGAAAAATTCTAAAAATATTTGTAGATGTTCTTCATTGATTGTTCTACCTATACATAATGTTTGAAGCTCAAATTAATTTTATATTATGAGTTATAAAAAGAGAAAATAATGACAAATTTGAATGGTTTAAAATGGATATAGTTTTCTCTTTTTTATAACTTTTACTATAGAATGAATTTCATCTTCAAACTTTATACATAGGTGGAACGAGTTCATTACAACGTTTGGAAATTTTTTCAGAATTTTTCATGACTTTTGCTATTTGGTGTACACGGGGTTTACACGGTAACCCCTGTGTACACGGGATACGTTGCGTAGATCTATAGACCTCGAATCGAAGATCATGTCGTAAATTAGGTTTGGTCGGACATGACCGCCTTGTATGTTGGGCATGCATACCACTGATGTAACTCATATACACGTTTGAGTGTGGACTACAGGTCTGCAGCAGAAAGCTTGAGCGGTGTGCACAGTCGCAGAAATGTACTAGACTTTTCACAAAATGCAGCAAAACAATTACCATATCAAATTGTCAAATCCAATAATCAAATAACATCGGAAAAATTGGGTTAATAGTATACATATAATTCAAAATTTGAAAAGTATGTCGCATCTCGGGAAATGTAGGAATTGTACGCGCCTTCCATTGTCGTGGGTGGCTTCCGCCACAGGAGAAGGCGGAAGGATGGCTTCTGCCGTGCCAAATAGCTTCCGCCATGCGAGAAGGCTAAGGCCAGTGGCTTCCGCCACAAGGAACGACGGAAGCCCTCCTAAGCCACCACGTGTCAAGAGCACTTCTTCGGGCGCGCGCCCATGCTGATCGTCTGCTTACGGTGCTGAAAAAGAGATTAAACGCGCCGAAAACGAGATTAAACGTGATGTTTTCATTTTCCCGCTCAATTAGTTGCTTGGTTTGTACTTTTAAGTTGCACTCTAATTTATTTAGACAATGTTGTAACATTTTATGTAAATTTTAATAAGAGTTACCCAACCTTATGTTTAGGAATATTATGTTTATTTTAAGCATTTACGTGAAAATGTATTTATGGGGTTGATAAATTTTTTCTAAAATTAAACGTGATTGATAAAATTTTTCTAAAATTTAAACAAGTTGCGCCCCACTCTGTTGTTCAATACGTGGTATTGTTTGATTAATTTGTTCACTCCGTTGAATTAAGTAGGAAAAATAAAAAAAGTAAACAATCACCACGCAGATCGCTAAAAATCTCAACGGCCAAAACCGTCGAGAAAAGCACAGAAACCGTCAAGACAGATAATTTTCGACGGCCGACCGTCGATATTTGGCCGTCGAGAAAGCGTGGTCGAGACAGATGACCCTATCTCGACGGCTAGGCCGTCGATATTATCTGCCTCGACGGCTAAACACCAGCCGTCGTGAACTAATTGAAAACCAGGCACGACCTTCAGCTCTGCTATTCTCGACGGCTCGCGGCCGTCGAGAAAGACTCTTGGCAGGCCGAGAAGTGCGCTGGCCCAGCCCACTAGGCTATTCACTACGGCTTCTAGTCGTCGAGAGTGATTAGTCTGCCTCCAGCTGGACCCGGGTGTGGTCAGCGCTGGCAGGTGGGTCCATGGATAATTCTCTCAACGGCCATGGTCTGGCCGTCGAGAATACTTGTTTTCCAGCAAAAAAAAATTGTTTGAAATTAATGAAAAACACCGTAATTTTGCAGCTGCTACTGCACGCTGCTGCAACCTGCAAACCCAAATCACCCGCACATTCAAATACCCCACAAATTCATAGATACAATTATATATATTCAGTGAAACCAATATAGCACATTAACACAATTTCTCCAACATTATCCACATCACAAGTACATTCATCACAAGCCCAATATACATCACAAGCCCAATATGTATCACAAGCATAATTACTGCTGCGGTGGCGGGGTGCCGAAGAGCTGCTCCGCGAGGTTGGCGGCCATGTGCCCGGAGACGTCCTCGCCCTGCTGCGCGTTGTCCTGAGGATGTGGCACGAAGGACGGAGGCGTAGACATGGCAGAACCCGAACCCTGCGAGAATTTTCAATTAGTCAGATGACATATATATACTATGCGACAATGTATCGATTTGACATAGATGACTTACCGCTGGATCACGGAACCAGGGACGCTCGACGTTCGGGTAGTTGGACGTGGGGATGTAGGTCGGCTGTGTCCCGTAAGTGCCCGGTGGTGGTGCCGTTGTCCAGCGTAGCCGACCTGGCCAACATAGGATCCTGGAGGGGCTTGGTGGCTACCGTAGACGGCCGGGCCACCTGTGTAGGGGCCCGCTATTCCCACCTGGCTCGAGGTGCTGCCTGCGAGGCCCGCGTGACCGCTTGGACCGGCCTGCATATAAATTTTAGTTTGTTAGTATAATTGACAAGATATTCATCTATTAAAATGAAATGAAGTTGTGCAATTGCGTTACCCCTGCGACGAACGCCTCAAGCTGTCGCAGCCTCCTATCGTAGTCCTCCTGCGCTGCCCTCAAGCTCTTCTGCATGGCCCTTAACATCTCTCTATCATGGGCCTGCTCCTCCTCATGCCTCTTCTGTTGCTGCTCCCTCTCTCTTTGCAGGCGCTCCTCGAACTGGCGATGGGTCTCACCCCCGCTTTGGCTAGTCCGAACCTCGGGCACGTACTCTGAAGACCTGCAAAATGTGTAAAATAGCGGTCAGTTTTGATGCAATCACAATGTACAAGTGTTCGAAAGTGATCTCACCGTAGATGGTCGCCGCCGAGAGCCAGCCACCCATGAGCCTTACCCCCCATGTGCTTATGGATCACGTAGGGGTCGAGGGGTGCCGTCTCTGGATTGCTCTCCTCCCCGTGCTCCTCTCTGTAAGCGTCCTTGTAACGCTCCTACATACCATTATTGTATTTAAAATTATAATTAAGAATGAATATAAAGGAAGTGGTATTGAGCAATATTGACGACACTTACCAAACGGAGATATGCATGTGGATCCAAGGTTGGTTCTCCACCATGTGGGGCTTTTTTCCTTTGGGCCTGCTTCCACACGTCCATCGGACTCGGTCTAACCCCCGTCTTCGCCAACTAAATTGCAATATGACCAAAAGACGTGTTAGTGGTAAAATTCGAAGTGAATAAGAATGAAAAAAATGACATTTACCAATTTCTTCCCCAGCTGTGCAATCGACCACCTCCCGGTGTTAGACTTGTAGTCCTTAACACCCTTATTCTTCTTGGCCTTCTCAGATTTCTCCTTCCACTCGGGACTGTCCCACTTCCTCCCAATAACCTCCCAAGCATCCTCCTGACACCACTCCGGCCGAACCTGGTTGTACTGGTCGGCCGACAAGTACAACTAGCGAGCCGCCTGGGATGTCAGGTTTTGCTGCTCCTGTCTTCTGCAAAAAGGCAATAAGATAGTAATCATATGTAAATTGAAATTATTGTTTCTAATGGTTACTGACCTATGGTACTCCTGTACGGCTGTGACCCGTGCATTGGACATCATGTCCTGAACCCTCTGTTTCGCCATCTTGTCGATAACAGGAGCAAAGTCTGATTGCTGAAGACCCTCTTATGAAACGAACCTGAGCTGCAGTGCGTTATAATATCATAGTTAGTGGTAAGAAAAAAACAAATGTGAAAGTGATTTTGTAGCTTACCCATAACTCGCGGATGACCTGATCCGCGGCATTGCTATCCCCATGCGGGGCTAGCCTGTAGTCGTCCCAGCTGTACGTAGGCCTCGTCGTCCCATCCACGGTGATCATCCCAGGGTAGTATACTGCCTCGTCAGAATGCCAAGGGTAGTACCAGGCTGGTGTCTCTCGTTGATATCTACCGTGGACATGTTGCTGCGCATTTGTAACAAATTTTGAACAAATTTGATTAATTTAAATCGATGAAGTAAAAAAATAGTTAGGGCATTCAAAGATACGTACCTGTCACCATCAATCTGGATCGGTGGTCATCCAGCTTGCTGAGGTGGTGCGGCCCTCACCCTGTTTGGACCCCTTTTCCTCCTACTGGTCTGAGAGGACGAGCCTCCTTGGCTATCTCCAGCCCCACACTCACCAGCCCCACTCTCCTGAGTGAGAGCTATCTTCTGCCTGGCCTTAGGGTCCTCCTCCTCCTCCTCCTCCTCCTCCTCCTCGGCACCCCGTGGTGGGTTTACAAACCTACGCCGGCGGCATATCCTGCATATAAAAAAATAAATAATAGTTAGTCACATAAATTATATACAATCACGAGAAGCAATTGAAAATAAGACATCTAGGCTGCATATGTAACATGGAATATTGGTAATAACTAGCAATAATTTTCGTCGACATCCATAGGATCTTCGTTTGAGGCTCCCACATCATCCAGGTTTTCTTCAACCTCTTATAGTTCATCTTGTTCTTCTTCGACATCTGGGTTTTCAATAGCCTGTAGTTCATCAAGCCCCGACCCAAAATCGACTATCATTGTGGCGTGAAGTCGGTGATCCTGTGTTGGGCCCTCATAATCGTCGGTCATTGGATTTAATAATCTCCCTGGAAGACGGACCTTGTACACAACCCACCACGACTTCAAATCTTCCTTAACACTGCCTTTCACAGGTTTTCGCCATGGATAGTGCAGACAATACACCTGCTCTGCTTGGTTAGCGAGAATGAATGGATCATATCCTTTGAGTTTGGAAGTGTGCTTGACTTCCACTAGACCAATGTCATGTTTTCGCCGGACACCATCATATGGGTCAAACCAAACACAACGAGAGAACTACTGACAGCTCTTTACTTCCTTCAAATACAAGTTCGACTATCTCTTCAATGATGCCGTAATAGTCAACCCCATCCTCTCCCTGACATAAGACACCGCTATTTATCGATTGCAAATCAGGTTTTGATCGCTCATATGTAGAGGAACGGAATCAAAAACCATTTATATCGTACCGATTATGAACTTTCACAGATCGCATGCATCCACGCTACATTTGACGGAGATCATTATATAAGCTAGCATTAATAGCAACTTGTTTCCAAAACCATGCCAAGAAGTTCGGTCGTCCATGTCCAGCACCAATCCGCAGTAGTTGGGTTCTCTCACCAGCAGTTGGTAATCGATTTCCTCTCCATTCAACTCGAACAAATTCATCCCTCATGGTTGCCAACTCTTCGATGTTGTCGAACAAATACAACAGTGTAACAACCTGTTCATCGCCTATTAAGTCTCGGGTGAGATACTTACCGACTTCCCGACCTTGCACCTGATAAATTCTTAACTCAGACTGAATTCTGCTCTCAGCTGTGCGGTATCTAGGTATCTGAATATTCACATTATTCTCTGTTGCCAGGTATTTGTTGGTGAAATAAGTGATCTCTTGTATATGGTACGCCTCGGCAATTGAGCCTTCAACGCGTGCTTTGTTTTTCACGCTTACTCTAACATTTTTCAATCATCTCTCTATAGGATACATCCACCTATACTGGACTGGCCCTCCAAGCCGAGCTTCAGAAGGTAGATGTACGAGTAGGTCTTGCATTGGATGGAAAAACCCGGGGACATAAATCTTTTCTAACTTACAGACGAGCACGGCAATATCATCCTCAAGTTTGATCATATCCTCCCTGGTGATCTCCTTAGCACATAGTTTCCTATAAAAGAAACTCAGTTCACAGAGCGTCCTCCAAACATCCTCGGGTACGTAACCTTGAAACACGACGGGTACAAGGTCGCGCATGAATATGTGAAAGTCGTGGCTTTTCATTCCATTGATCTTCTATTGAGTGATGTTCACGCCTCGCCCAAAATTTGACGCCTAGGCGTTCGGAAATTTTAGACTATTCTGAAACCACCATAATACCTTTCTTTTGCGAGACTGTTAAGCAATATACAACTTTTGGCTTCTTCTTTTCCCCCTCAACCATGTTCATCGACGGTGGATCGCATATCTCTTCACAATCCTGCTGTGCGTTTGCATTATCTTTACTTTTTTTCAGCTATGTCAAAATTGGTGCCATAAATAGCCTCTGATACATTTTTCTCTTGGTGCATCACATCGGTGTTGTGTGGCAGTAATAGATCCTATGCATATCGCAGAGAGTATATGCTACACTTATGCGTCCAATTATGTGAAATATCATAATTTTCATAAACACCATTCTGGCCCTCAACCAAGTTGGCATATCATTTCTTAATAAACGCAATACCTACACGACCACGTTTTCTACTCTTTACCGCCGTGTTCTTACGGAACGTATTTTTCTGCTTCCGAAATGGATGCCCTGGTTTCAGAAATGCTCGATGACAGTCGAACCAACTAGGTTTGCCACCGAAACTTAGCTGAAATGCCTCTGTATCATCCAAACACACCGGACAACTAAGCCGACCGTGTGTGCTCCATCCTGAGAACATGCCATATGCCGGGAAATCATGAATGGAGTACATGTACGCAGCCTTCATAACGAAAGATCTGTTTGTTTTCTATCATATGTTGCGGCACCTTCTTCCCATAACTCTTTCAGCTCGTTAACCAATGGACTCATAAACAAATCTAGATTCTTTTCTGGATTTTTCGGCCCAGGCACGATTAACGAAAGAAACATAAACTCCTCTTTCATTAAAAGAGATGGTGGGAGATTGAGAGAAATACTAAAAACTGGCCAACATGAATACGAGACAGCCATCATATTAAAAGGCGTGAACCCATCGGTAGCCAATGCGAGGCATACGTTCCTTGGATCAGCAGCGAACTCTGGATACACCTTATCAAAGTGTTGCCATGCTTCTCCATCGGCCGGATGAACCATCACGCCAGGTTTTGGACGTTTACCCTCCTTATGCCACCTCATCTGTTGTGCGGTATCCTCCGTCATGAAACAACGTTGGAGTCGTTTCTTTAACGGAAAGTACCGCAATACTTTCCTCGCCACCTTCGTTTGTTTCTTTTCTCCATTTCCATCGACAGTTTCGACAAATCTGGACTCCCCACAATAATCACAAACACTCTTGGCACATCACCCTTATAGTACAGCATACAATGATTAGGACAATAATCTATCTTCTTGTATGGCATTCCCAGACCAGCAAGTAATTTTCTACACTCGTACCAGTGGAGGGCATCTTGTGTCCTTCCGGAAGGGCATCGCCTAAGCATCCCAACAACTCATCAAAACAATTGATAGAGAAGTTGTATTTTCATTTCACAGCCATCATCCGTGTAACCATAGACAATAGGGTTATGGTTGTTCGATCGTGCAACGGCTGCTTAGAGGATTCCAGAAGGGTTAAGAATCCAGTCATCGAGGTTGTTACCTCCTCATCATCATGTCTTACATCCGATCAATTTCATCGAATCCTTCGTCCGGAGCGGGAGGCGCGGCAAGAGCACTCTCACCGTGATAAACCCAACGATGGTAGCCTACCTTGAACCCATTCTTGCACAAATGCATACCTATGTCATATCGTGTTCTCTTTCTACAATTCTCACACTCTTTACATAGGCAATGTACATACGCGGTGTCGGGGTTAGGGGTCGCCTGGAAAGCACTATCCACGAATACATTAGCCTTCTCATACCATTCATCTGAGTGTTGTCCATTCGCTCTCCATCCGTCGTACATCCACCTCATGTCTTCTTCCATCGCTCTTAACATAATATTCTACACGTTAGGGTTTTCAAAAGGCATAGGAAGGCTTCTAAACCCATCCGCGAATGACCGCTTGAGCATGTTTTGTTGTAATGCCGGTGGGTACGAGGCAAAATTTCGGCAGCATAACCCTACAGTTCTCCTACCATGTTCAAACGGCATCACAATGAAACATGCTCAAACGGCCATTTGAAGGCTGTCCACCGGGACGCCACAAACGGGCTGTCCACTGGACAATTCGGCAACATTTTGCACAACCCGTAATAGAAACGAACGAATCACCGTTCAAATTTCCTTTCGCGTTGTGTTGTTCCCGAATGAGTTATGTACGGCCAGGTGACATTCGTTTCTAACATAACACACACCAACAATTAAAATAACTTAACTTTATTAACACTCTAACAATAATTAAAAGCAACATTATCACTAAGATATATTTAAAACATTATTATATTAAATTACTAACATCAGATAAACCCTAACATACCTATTACTAATTTTCCTTTTTTTAATTATTACAAATTTCAATAACTAATTAATTAATACTGCTAATGGCATAACTAATTACATTTTCGATGGTGCTGGACCGTCTAGACTAAGCAACAAAAATATTTAGACGTGGCAGTGGGGCGACGGCGGCTGCGACGCGACGCGGCTGAGGGGGCGTAGGTGGCGGCGGCAGCGGTGGCGGGGCGGCGCGGCGGCGACGGCAGCGGCGGCGCAGCGGCGACGGCGGCAGCGTCGGGTGGACAGCGGGGCTTAGGCACGAAATGCCTAAGTCCCAGAAACCATCGGACTAATAAAGCCCTATCTCGACGGCCACAAGCCGTTGAGAATGATACGACCGCACGACGTGTACCACGTGGCACGGGCTGAGTGGGTCAGATCTATCTCGACGGCTTCTGGACGTCGATATAGGTACACATGACCGTGCGCTGAACTTCAACGAAGGTTTCTCGACGGAGAAAGACACACCGCGCAATCAAGGGACGCCACGTGGTGCGCTCGTGTTCGTCGTGCGCGTGAGGGACCTATCTCAACGGCAACTAGCCGTCGAGAATGACTCATAGTTTGCTCAGCCTGCCCTGGATCGCATATTTCGACGGCCACGTCATCTCGGCCGTTGAGAGTTATCTATATCTACGACCAACGTTGACTACCGTCGAGACAGGTCGTTTTTTCGACTGTTTTTGCGTTGGCCGTCGATAAAAAGTTCTTCTCGACAGCCAGCAGTGATAACCCCCTCCGATGGTCAACTGTGCTTATTTAATTTTTAAAAAAATTGAAATTGTTTAAAAAATAGCATGCTGCATAGTCTCGCTAACCACACGAATATACATCTCCAAAAGAATGTATGCGATGAAATTATATCCGGAATATCAGTTATATGTGTAGGTGGCCATATCGTCTACTGATTTATCGAACGTTGTATAGAGTTGTATGAAATACATCTAACATGTGCACAATTTTTTTTAATAAATCACCGTTGGATCCAAAGACCTTTATATAAATATCATTGCACTATAATGTTAGTAATTACAAATTACAAACCTCTTTGGAAAATTTTAAAAGTAAGTAAACTTGTTTGCAAATTATTAAAGAAAAGTTCAAATCTTGAAAACATCAAATGGGCCAGCCCAGTAAGCCTGTGGGCGTCTTGAGGAGACCCTCTATCTCGACGGCCATCATTGGGCCGTCGTGACAATAGAGATACTCACGGGCCGGCCCATAATTATTATCGATGGCTTGTGTTTAGCCGTCGAGAGAAATGTTTTCCCGCCACGCGAAAACGTGGGGGCGGGAGCCGAGGGACCTTTTATCGACGGCATTTATGTGGCCGTTGATACAGATGTTTTCCCACCGTCCGCGAAAACCAGGAAAAGGTGCGCGCGCGGGCTTGAGCGACCTTATCTCGACGGCTATTATCTGGCCGTCGAGACTAATGTCATATAACGACGGCTATGACTAGGCCGTCGAGATTTCTTGTCTAATATAGACGGCATTATTGTGGCCGTCGAGACTAGTTTTAGCCATCGAGATTTCGAACGATTCCTATAGTGAATCCTAAAATTAGAAACGGTGATTAGTTTGTTGTGTCGGAGCAATTAAACGATCCATGGTTCTAGAGTACTGGTGATTAAATAATAAAACATTAGAATTACATGATACAAGCAATGACACGTCTGATGCATAAAATAATCTACCATAGTAATGCATCATAACTAAGCCTACATGTCTTAGGAGATTTAAAAACATAATTGTGCTACATGATAATCATACTACTGGGTGTCGCAGGGGTATTTTCCCTTCGCAAACGCGTTAGGTCCTACTTCCCTAGCAGCCCTCTCGCGCTTTTGGGCACGGTCTGCTTCACGCTCATTGAACTGCCGCTGCCGGTCAGCCTCGCACTGTGCGTGAAACTCTTCTCTTGAACGCTTGTTTCTTTCTTCCGTGTGGGCGTCTTGCCACCGTTCCTCGACTGTAGCCCCGCACCTCGCTGCCTCCATTTGTATCTGCCGCTTCTGTTCGGGAGTCTGCTCCGCGTTCAAATATTGCACAAACTCGCACAATGGAGGCTAATAAGATTGAGGTTAGCATTTGCGTGTATATGTTCGCTAGGGAAGAAATAAGTAAGAAGTGACTTACAGGGTACTTTGTCTTTCTCTCCATCTCGTCTGTTCGGTCGTAAACATAGTTTACGCATATCCAATAACTTCTCCTGTAAGTGTAGGACATGTCCTTATACTTCATTAGAATGCAAAGACTTCCGCATAGACACATGGGCGGCTGAACACCTTCTGGGACAGCTTTGAAAATACACTCCCTTGGTGGTGATGGGAACTCGATCCATGTCACTCCCTTGGTGGCAAGAGGTTGTTTGTGAAGTGAAGTGGTTACAACGCTCCTGTTTGTGGTTTTCGTGACTCCTCTCACTTGTTGGTTGTGTTGTTCAGAGTGAGATTGTGTGGGTTTAAATAGATGATATTGGCCAAGATGCTCGAATAGAATATATAAGACATACACAATTCACAGTTCGAGATGATTTAATTGCATTAAAAATTATTTGCATTAAAATTGTCGAACACGTCCGAACGCTTCCGCTACACTCAATTATTTGAATTAAAACTAATTTAGTTAATAATGTAACATTTTATGTAAATTGTAAAAAGATACCTGCGCTCAGATGTTTAATAATATTATATTTATTTTAAGAATTTACGAAAAATGTAATTCTGGGACAGAAATAGGAAAACTAGATTAAATGAAAAAACAAGATTAAACGTGATGTTTTTATTATCCGGGTCGTGCAAGCTCTCTGTTTAAGCCCTCTGCCGTTCATAACGGCGGGATAAGCTTCGAGGAGTAATGCATAGTTAAATAGCAACGTATTCAGTTTAACATTACTTATATACTGACCTATGCAAACCTCAACATACAAAACGAAGATATGGTCCTTGTGGGGTTCCCAATCGGATCACACATGATTTCTCAGAGATTATTCAAAATTTTAAATCAATATAACTTTTTCTTCATTTTATTGGCTAACAAAATCCCCTATATAATAATGTTTATTCTTGTACAATCCTCTAAAATACGAGTTAATATCACATGTGCAGATTTGTCCTTAATAGTTTCTTACCACTATTACAAATTATTGTTTAATTAGTTATTATTCTATGTAGATTTTACATGCCTGGTCATGACGAGATTACCATTTTACTTAGTTTTTACATCAAAATGATAAGCACTAACATAGTACACATATTTTTTGGTCATGTGCATGCATGTAGTATAAAAAACTATTTACCTAACTGACTCTTGTTCTTATGCATGCCTATGCAACAACAGCCTAGTTTTTTTAAATGAAATACTAACCACTCTCGGTGGACACCATTCGGGAAGTTTATTAAACAATGACCTTTATTAATATAACAACTTCATTAATATCTATGATATGAGTTAATAAAACATTTGCTCTCACATTAATACACCGTATCTTCATTTCAATTTTTTTATTTATCTTGAAATATTACATGCACAGTCTGCATTAATATTTTTTTACCACTGTTAGAAATTAGTTAGTACTATAGTCAAAAGATGTACAACATAATGCTACATTTTACTATTGTATAAATTTGCATTAATCTATACTTTATTCTACTGTATTATACAAGTCTACGCATGATAGTTTATTAAAATGCATACCTAGTGATAATATGTCAAAAGAACAGTCTGCTCACGAGCTACCAACACCTGCGCATTGAAACACATGAAATAATGAATCAAAAACAGCTTATGAGATTTGTCGGTACAATAAGTACCGGGGTATGAAGAGCCCAAAAGAAGACCAGGCGAGGGCCCCATGCGTCAGGCGGGCGATCAGGCCCTAGCGTGTGGGTGAGCTCCTCAGCGCGCCAGGCGAGGGCCCCACGCGTCAGGCGGGCGGTCAGGCCCCAGTGTGAGGGTGAGCTCCTCAGCGCGCCAGGCGAGGGCCCCACGCGTCAGACGGGCGATCAGGCCCCAGCGCGTGGGCGAGCTCCTCAGCGCGCCAGACGAGGGCCCCACTCGTCAGGCGGGCGATCAGGCCCCAGCGTGTGGGCGAGCTCCTCGGCGCGCCAGGCGAGGGCCCCACACGTCAGACGGGCGACCAGGCCCCAGCGCGTGGGACGAGCGCGAAAGGCCCCCTCACTGTCAGGTGGGGCCCGTGCGGCAGGAAGTGTCCCGAGGGGAGTCTTCCAGGCGAAGGCTCTCCCTTGCTGCGAAGGGCAGACGCATTAAATGCGACGTCACGCGCAGATGGACCGAGGAGGAGATGATTATCGCCACAGTGAACTCTGCAGGTCTGATCAACTGTCACTGTGGCTCAGCGGAATTGACCGGCAGAGAGAGAGTTTGCCGTCATCAGGCTGACCGCCCGCGTCAGGCGGTGCAAGTTGGGCCCTGTCTACTCCCTCACCAGTGTGTTCACACGAGTCAGAAGGCCACTTGCGAAGCACGCATAGGCGGCGCCGCTCGGCGCAGCAGCAGCACGTTTTCGTCTCTTCTATCTTGTCTCCCAAGTCTTGTCAGTGTACTCAGTGTACTGTATTACCACCCCCTTTGCTCTCTCCGCTAGCCCACAGCTGGTATAAAAGGAGAGGAGAGAGAAAGGAGAAAAAAAAGCATTCTGTAACCATTCCCACACAACCACAACAAGAAAGGAGCTAAGGCGTGGCAGGAGTAGGACTATTACCCGTCCGGGGGTCCGAACCTGGGTAATCTCTGCGTGTCGCTCCTCGTCGTGCCCGACGCTCGAATCGGATTGAACTCGGGCTGATCGGCTAGCAGAGTAGAAATCTGATAGGGGTGTGATCTGTTGTGGTTGAGCGAAAAGCACGCCGTCAAGATTTACGTGAAAAAAACTCAAATATTAATTATCTACATATTACATTATCTTCAGACTGGTTTAAAGAAAAAACAGAGCATCTCGATGAAGACAGTGAGAAAACGCAAGCAACACAAGCGTAAACTGAGCATCAGAATGTTGTGCAGAAGACTGAGGACCACTCCTCATTTTATAGCCAAACGTTTGTGCATTAAATTACCATAAGTATGTAATTTATTAGTCATTAATTACTTAATTAGTAATTAAACTCAGACTTAACATATCAGTGGCAGACATCAAATGACGTCTATGGCAGACACGGAGTGACCAGCCACCAGCAAAGGTTTTGTCTTTTCCCACATGCAGATGCTCCAGCGTTCATTCATTCAAGCTCGCACTCCAACGCATACAGTCACGCTCTCCAACGCAGAGGGGGAATCCGAGGCCTACCAGGGAATCCGATGCGTAGGCGGGCCGAGCCGAGGCGCGCGCAGAGGTAGGCATGTGGCGAGCCGAGGTGGCTTTCACCATGGGGCGTGGCGGAAGCGCCCTTTCCATCACCTGGGGTGGCGGAAGCCACCTTTTCTCCATGTCGGGTGGTGGAAGCCTCGTTTCTGAAATGTAGGGTAGCTCAATCAAACTCGTAACCATAAAATCGGAAAGATGTCGCGTACTTTTGCAATTCGAAATTACGTGTATATTATTTAAGCCACTGCAGAAAAGTTGACGCTTCACAGATGACACACCGGAGCCGTGTCCCGTAAATCATGGTCCCTTCCGTCCACCGTGGAGTCCTAACCATGGTCACAGTTTAACCCAGACGGCCGGACCCAAACCCCTCTCCGTTCTGAGCTCTCCTCCTCCCTTCTTCTCCGCTGCTTTATAGCGCACAGTCACAGAAGAAGCCGAAAATAGAAAAGCGGGAGAAAGAAAAGAGCAAGGAAAACCTCACTCCCCTGCAGTCCACTCTCGAGCCTCGAGCCTCGAGCACGGATCATGTGATGAGAGGCCTCAAGAACCCCCCAAGAAGCTCTCGGCTGTACCAGGCGGCGCGTTTGGATCGGAGCCGGAGAAGAAGACAACCATGGTGATGGTCCATCACCGGAGGCACCCCCACCACTTCTCCCCATTCCCCTTCCCCCGGCCACCCTTCCTCTGATCAAACCTTCTCTGCTCCTCCAATCTCTCTAGCTCGATCAGGCCTCTCTTTTCTTGGAAACCTCCGAGAATTTCGCCGAAATCTCTACGATCCACCATGAAAAGACCGAGCACCGCCGAGGCCGCCGGCGGCGGCGGCGGCGGAGGTCACGCCCTCCTCCCGATGGTTCCCAACGGTGAGCTCTTGCTGCTCTTTCTTGGCGATTCCGTGGTGGCTTCGTGGTGATTGGAGGCTTTGTCTGACGGTGTGTGTTTGGTTGTGAAGATGATGGTTTTGGCGGCGCCGGGATGGAGGAGGAGGTAGACGAGGACTTGCTGTGCGGCGGCGGCGGCGCGGGGGAGAAAAAGAGGCGGCTGAGCACGGAGCAGGTGCGGGCGCTGGAGCGGAGCTTCGAGATGGAGAACAAGCTGGAGCCGGAGCGGAAGGCGCGGCTGGCGCGCGACCTCGGCCTGCAGCCGCGGCAGGTCGCCGTGTGGTTCCAGAACCGCCGCGCCAGGTGGAAGACGAAGCAGCTCGAGCGCGACTACGCCACCCTCCGCCACTCCTTCGATGTCCTCCGCGCCGACCACGACGCCCTCCGCCGCGACAAGGACGCCCTCCTCGCCGAGGTAGCGTAGCGTAGCTCGATGATCATGTCGCTTGCAACAAGGCAAAAATTGCGCAATGTTTGTGATGGCCGGATTGCCTCCCCGTCGCCGTGGCAGATCAAGGAACTGAAGGCGAAGCTCGGAGACGAGGACGCGGCGGCGAGCTTCTCGTCGGTTAAGGAGGAACCGGCGGCGTCCGACGTCGAGCCCCCGGCCGCGGCGGCGCAGGGCTCGTCGGACAGCGACTCTAGCGCGGTGCTTAACGACGCGGAGATGGCCCCGGAGAAGGCCGCGCCGGC
Source organism: Raddia distichophylla (assembly GCA_005191435.1). NCBI lineage: Eukaryota > Viridiplantae > Streptophyta > Magnoliopsida > Poales > Poaceae > Raddia > Raddia distichophylla. Next base: position 969,043 of record SPJY01028649.1, on the reverse strand, counting down.
GCCCGCCGAGGCGGAGGCGGAGGCGGAGGCGGTGGTGCCGGCGGCGGTGCTCCACGGCGAGGCTTTCTTCCACGGGCCGCAGCTGCTGAAGGTGGAGGACGACGAGGCGGCGTTCCTCGGCGACGACGACGCGGCGTGCGGGGGCTTCTTCGCCGACGAGCAGCCGCCGTCGCTGCCTTGGTGGACCGAGCCCACGGAGCACTGGACCTAGGAGAGCCGGCGTTCTTGGCGCGAGGTGCTGCCGGCGGGGAGGGCTGCGAATAAACAAAACATTTGGGTAGGGGTTTTTCTGGAAATTTTGTAAAATGGAATTGTACCTAATCCTTTCTTGTTAAAATTCTCTCGTACTAGTGGAGGAACTCTAAGTACTCTTCGCTCAATCTTCATGGGATGCTCTTCTGCCTCCCATGGCGAGAGCGCCGTCCGCCATGAACGGCAAGAAGGAAAGCTAAGTGAACAGAGAAAGACGATTTCCATGAAGTAGAGGGGGAATTCTGCAAAAGTAGCAGGGAAAAGAGGGGAAAGCGACAGTGGCGAGAGAGTAGTGTGGAGGAAGCAAGGTGGCGCAGCGCTGGAGGAACAGCGTCGCTGTCGGTTGGCCCGGCGCCACGTGAAAAGCAGGCTTGTCACTGACAGCGATTCCCGGTGTCTGCAAGCCTCGGCTCTTTGGCCACACACCCGCTTGGCCACGGCTCCCCAAGCAGAATCACCCAACAGTTCGCCGTCAAAACTCAAAACACAGAAACACTCAGCAGAACGAGATGACACGATCATCCTTGGGGAAGGTAAAAACAGCCCGTAAAATTACCAACTCTGAAGACCATAGTTAAATTGATGGGTGTGATGCGTTATAGTAAACTAAAATAGATTAATTCATGTTTTGTTCTTAGTACTAACTAAATTCACTTATAATTTTATGTTATAAAAAAGATGCAACAACACGAATGACACGATCATCCTTGGGGAAGGTAAAAACAGCCCGTAAAATTGCCAACTCTAAGAGCATCCCCATCTCACCCCCCAAATGCCCCTCTATTTCAAAAATTTTCAAATGCAGCAGGAGGGAATTTGATGCATGTGAGAGGGATTTTGCACTGTAGTGATTACTGTAGCAGTTACTGTAGCGATAGAGGAAAATTTAGAGGCCCTGCTGGGGATGCTCTAAAGACCATAGTTAAATTAATGGGTGTGACGCATTAGTAAACTAAAATAGATTAATTCATGTTTTGTACTGGTTAATACTAACTAAATTTACATATAATTTCATGTTATAGAAAAGGTGCAACAATCAATTAAATAATACTTTTTTATTTTTGCAAGTCTGTTTAAAAGAAAAAAACTACGCAAGAGACTACCTTTATATGTCAATATTTTACATAAAGCTTTTTACATTTAAGTTGGGCTCTTTTTGCAACGTCAAACCATATCTGAATTTAATTAATTACAAGTGTAAATACACCCACTAAGATATCATATATTTTCAAACGACTGATAGAAAACAATTCCGTAAATTAATAGCCAATGCTATTGTCGGTAACTTTTCCTAGCCCATTCGTGCAGTTACAGATGGCTGAACACTAATATTAATTCAACGGTCTCTTGTGTTTTAATCTGTCATAGTACGAGAAACAAAAAATAGCTCAATTCTCTTCTACTTTTCTGGCATCCAGCATTATGGAATGTTCAAAGCTTAATTTTAAGTTGAATTTGAGATATTTTGCGTTATGTTTTTTTTTGTTAAATCAATCTACTTTGTTTGTTATTTGTTACACCTTTTATAGGTGGCATCATGATAAAAAAAAAATCTAGGTTTAAAAAGTCAAAATATTTATCATTTCAATTCAATTAGAAACCTAATCCAAACTGAAACATACATGCTCTGTAGGAGTGGCTATGGCTTCGGGGTTTAGAGCATGTGTCACTCAGCACTTTTCTTTGATTATTTTTCGAACACTATGGCTTTTTTATGTGTGTTTTCACAATCTTCAACATCGAAAGATAAACATTCTCAAATACAACATTTGATAATTAGTTCTATGTATTTGAAATTGCTAGTTAGAAAATAATCGAAGTTCAAACACAATAGATAATCAAACATTTCATCACCATATACCATTGGCTGGTTTTTTAGTTTTGCTAGTGTGCTCCACAACAATGCGGAGCTTTAATGGGATTTGAAGCTTTCCCTGGTCACGATCAAAGCATAATGTACTTATTTAAACTTTATATATTTTAGAGCATGTTCAAAGTCGTTGAGCAGAGTGAATAATTTTTTTTTTTTTTGAGAACAAGGCAAACATGCCATTCAATTCCAAAGCTTCAGCCTTACAAGGTGACCCTTACTGACAAAGAAAAATACAACGAACTCACTGAAGGGCCTACTCATAAACAACTAGAGAAGCTTTCCTTTCTCCTTACGCCGGCCACCAAGACGAACACCGACGAACGACAACGTAGCACCCGACCTACCTTGACCGACCAGCACCAGATTCGATGGTTTTGGAGGTCAACACCAACAATAATTGTCAAAGAACAAGTGACCGTCGCGGGCATGAAAACGGAAGCAAGGCCCGAAGAACCACCACTGTCATTCACCTTCGTCATCACTAGAGGCACAAACGCCGGAGTCTCCCAAACCAACCTTCCCAACTCACCTAATTCTCGAAAAGCAAAGCCTCCACAAAGAGAAGCTTTGTTCCCATCACGCCACCTCGCTCCAACTTCCCGCTGCAACAAAGAAGGGAACGCGAAACCTCCCTGGCAATAGGACGTCGTCGCCGTCCGTCTCCATGGAAGCACTTTATTCGGAAGCCCCAAACTGCCGATAACACACAAAACTGTACATACCTCGGCCAAGAACAGAGACGCTGTAGTCAGGAAATCCCTCGCCGTCGCCACGGAAGAATGGCGAGCCCCTGGAACCCCGGCGGCAACAGCTACCATCAATCTTGCCGATCCAAAATACTCCTCAAACCTACCCCTAACCTACTACTAATACTACTCCTAAAGCAACTCCCTGCTCAGATCCGCGTTCTCCCAACACCGGCGGCGACCCGGAGGCCAACGCCGGCGAGGGAGCCCGCCGGATCTGAACCGGGGAGCTAGCTCCTCCTCTTCGCCTCTTTTTCGCCTAAAGCGGCGGAGTCACGCGGCTGCGTTTTTTCAACAGGATTTTGCTGCTGAGTGAATAATTTAAAGTGAGCCGAATGGTAAGCTGGACTTCAAGATGTTTATGATGTTTTTCAAAGATGGTCCATGCCGTTTATCATTGAGTTTTTAGGTGGTTTTATGATATGAAAAATATACTAACAAATTATTGTTTTAGTTAAATAAGATTAAACCACCTTAAGCATGGTACTATACCCAACATAAATACAGTGATTAGAGTTGAAAATGGCTACAAAGCTAATCTGCTTGCGGTGCTGCTTGACCGGGGGCGATGGCCGCCATGGCAATGAATGCTAGCAGAAAGCTGACCCAACCCAAGCACGTAGGATCGATCATATTCATGTCAACATGGCGCGATGAATAGGTTGCAGGAGCTTCTTGGTGGGTGTCGGGCGGGTGCGGATGTTCTGACGAGCTCCGGCCGGCGGGCCACCACCGTCGCTCGGGAGTGCTAAAATGCAGGACGGTCGGAATAATTACCGGCACTAGCTAGGGTTAAATAAGACCTGCATCCTGCCCCTCTTTTCACCCCCTTTCGAGAGTTTTTTGTTTTGGTGCCGAAAGTAAAATAGTACTATGGAAAGTAAAAAAAATATATAGTGCTAGTAGTAGTACACTAGTACTACTCTTGTAGTGTTCCTCTCCCGTGCACTTTCTACGATCCCCTTGGCTCCTTGTGCCTTTTCGATGTGGATTTCCATTCATGAGCTGATGATGGCTGGGGCGGGGAGCACGTTGATTCCTCCTCCCATTAGCTTTTGTTCCCATTGGTTTTAGCGGGGCGAACATTTTCGGCTCTGAGGTCATGTCTGTTTGAGTTTAAAATTGAGTTGAGTTTTACTATAGAAAATTTTGTTATTTTTATATAGGCTACATGTTGTAGTAATTTGTAATGATTTTTTCATAACTTTTAGTGGTTCTTTTTAAGATTGTAAAACTATTTTTCAATTTTTTATAAAATTATCAGACCACTTTCTAATGACACTTAATTTTTGATACAGTAATATTCAACTTTATTCAACGCTAAAACAAACAAGCCTGAGTAAGCAATGGAGCAGGGAATGGTTGTAAAGTGGCTTGGCTTGCTAGGAAATGTACGGCCTGCACATCATTTCCTTGTGAAATTCATGTGGTCAGAATATACTCCAGCAAAACCGTGATAAAAAAAAAACAAATCCAGCTTTAAGCTTCCGACTTTGCATAGTTCAGCAGTGGCTGCATGGCTAGAAGGATAAGCTTTGAGAGATTTGAGAAATTCAAGCTTATTTGATCTTGTAGCTTCGACTAATTAACGACTTTAAGATTTTGAAGCAATGACATTGAGAAACCAAAATGTTAAGTTAGAAGAGACAACCTGATCATAAAACTAATCCATGGGCCAAAAGAAAAGATAAATGTGATACAAATTGAGCCTGTCGTGTGAAAGCTAGGAATATTTTACCTTCTCAAGCACACCTGGTACAGGATTGAGGAACAAGCTAGTTGTTTGCTAAGCATAAAGCACGAGGGCCGTGCATCCTGGCAATTGACCGAGGCTCCGATGATCCATCAAACCCACGAACGGACCGGTACATGTGGCCGCCGCACTTTTGATGACATATCCAAATGGAGGCATCTCGGATAGAATAGACGTCCAATCGCCAATTGACTTTCTCAGATCGATCCTCTGCAAATTTCGCGCATTTCCTGTGTCCATTGCTGTCGCGTTGCAATTTGGCTAAGGATATGTTACCGTTGGGGAGAGCGACCGGGGAGACGAACGGACAGGGATGTGCAGTGATGCGGCGGACGGCGACGCCGCCTCTGCCGCTCGCTCGCTTATCGTAGAACGGTGAGAACGGGGGCAGCAGTTGCCAATCTGCGAAGCAACCTTGTTATTGCATGGTCGTTTTGGACGAGAAGATGAATAGGTAGTTACGCAGGATAAAAATAACTGTGGTAGTTTTCTATTTTGCTCTAAAAAAAAGACAAAGTTTTCTATAAAAAATTATTTTGTTTTATCTCGCACTATAATAGATAAAAGCATGAATAATCGTGTCGTCCATGAGCAAACGTGGTCTTCAAAAGGATCCTAAAGCAAGCAAAGTCCATGAGGCGATCGATACGGCCCAGCAGACAGCAGCGGCCTCCCACTAATTGTTCAGACTTGCAGTCAAACCTCTGCGGACCTCTTTTGAGCCAAGCTCAACTCGGGCTTACCAGGCTCGAGGCATGCGCCCCTGAGCGCACCCTATGTCCTTGTATGCAACGTGCATCGCATGGCAACAACCTCGAGTCAACACAACCCTGATACCAATTAAGTCACGCACGCCGCAAGCTATCAGCGGGAGATACCCTCTCACAAATTCACAGGGGACACAGAGATATAGGGTGGAGCTTCTCTTTATTATTTCTCAGATCTATTCTACAATAGGTGCTCCACCTTTTCTTATATAGTACTGCTTAGGGTTAGACTAGGTCCAAAGTGGGCCCATCGTGGGGAAGCCGCCGGCCGGCCCTAGCCGTGCCGTGCTGCGCACAGGCCCGAGCCGGGCCGGGCTCCCCCCACAGATGGTTTCCCAACACTATAGACAAAGTTTTCTATTTTGCTCTTAAAAAAAAGATAACGTTTTCTATAAAAAAAAATTAAAGTAAAATGCACCGGAGGTCCATTAACTTGTATCGTGGTATCATTTAGGTCCATCAACTTCCAAACTGTAGTTTTGGGTATATTAACTCTTTAAGTTGTTTACTGCAGGCCCGTACCCCTTTGTTTTGTGTTTAGATCCGACGTGGCATGAACACCGTGGCAGCCATAGGCACGCACCTGGTGGTTTTTTCCTCTTAGCCCCCTCGCTGGATCACCTGCCACGGTGTCCATGCCATGTCAGATCTAAACACAAAACGAAGGGGTACGGGTCTGCAGTAAACAACTTAAAGAGTTAATGGACCCAAAATTGCAGTTTGAAAGTTGATGACCTAAATGACATCACGCTATAAGTTAATGGACCTCCGGTGCATTTTAATTTTGTTTTTTCTCACACTATAATAGATAAAAGCATGAATAATCGTGTACTTCTAATTTTTCTTTATGTTGTTGTTGGTGAAAAGCAGGTCCATGACCAAACGTGGTCTTCAAAAGGCTCCTAAAGCAAGCAAAGTCCATGAGGTGATACGGCCCAGCAGCCAGCAGGGGCCTCCCGCTAATTGTTCAGACTTGCGGTCAAACCTCCGCGACCTCTTTTGAGCCAAGCTCGACTCGGGCTTACCAGGCTCGAGGCATGCGCCCCTAAGCGCGCCCCGTGTCCTTCTACGCAACGTGCATCGCATGGCGACAACCTTGAGTCAACACAACCCTGGTACCAATTAAGGCACGCATGCCGCAAGCTATCAGCGGGAGATACCCTCTTACTGATGGGTCAAATCATCCACGCAAGGTGTGGGCTCGTCATCATGAGCTGATAGTCACTCGCTATTACCCCGCAGACAACACAAAGGATCCCGCGGATCAGAGGTAAGGTGACTATTGGCCAACAGAGATCCGAGTGCCCCATGAATTGCCATGAGATCTATAGTGCATGAAGAACACGACTAGGCCAAGGGTGAGATGATCAAGGCCACTTTCATCTAGACAAGCACATTTACAAGCTCTCAGACTAAGAATATTCATCAAAGAACAAGCACAAAAACACTAGCCTAGTAAGTAATAGAGGACGAGCGAGTCCTTCCCCTCGTGTAGTTAAGAATACTTGCACCAGTGTGTAGAACACTTATTAATTATACCGAAGTCCGAACTCCCTAAGATCGGGCTCTTCCCCCTGTAACTACTTTTAACCTCAGAGAGTAACAAGAAGCAGACATAGAGCTGTTATCCGACAGTGGAGGCCTGAACCGAGATAAAAATCACCATGCCCCTGTCCTGTAGCTCCGGCTACCCTCCTTCCCCCGAGACGTGCTAACGTAGCCGAGGGAGAAGGGTCGTGGCTTGGCTAAGTAAGCTTGGCCAGTGGAGCCCGTCTTCCAGTAGTCGCTAGCTGTCCATATTATATACAATACTGGTAATAAATATAAATTTTAAATTGGCGTAACTCCTCGTCAGTTGATTGATTAAAAATAAAGAAAATTCCAATCGACGTCTTTTACATTAGTCAAACAACTAGATGATATTTTTTAGTTGTTACAAGTTCATTCAAAAGAAAAAAAAAGTATACAAGAGGATACCTATAGAACTGAAGATATGTATCAAAATAATACATAGATTTTTTAAAATTAAATTGTACACTTTTTACAGCATTGAACCATATGAAATTTAGTTATTTACTGATGTAAATACGTTGATTAAGATATCATCTATTTTCAGGCAATTAATATGGAGCAATTCCATTTACAAATATATTGTCCATCTTTCGTCTCCATTTGGTTAATCTTTTAGATGAATTATTTGGTATATGCAATTTTAATATGTGTCAAGCGGATAACTCCTAATTAATTTGAGACCCGGACATTAACACACCATTTTTTTTAAAAAAAACACGGCAAATGTGTCGTTAGCCCGATATGACCAACCCATGCAGTGCATGCAATTCGACAGTGCATCCACTAACTTGAAGCAAAGGTGTAGATGCCGTCAACACAATTTGATCAACCCAAACGAGAATTGGATGTGCATCCACACTCCCTTCCCTCTCTTTGTTTTGTTTTCCTTTCACCTTCATCTCCCATAACCCAACTACACGACATATCTGCCATGCACGTCCGACAAAAACTTCTTGAAACGGAGGTTTGTTTGGCTTTTGACACATGCTGCATTTAAGCCCTGTTCTTTTGAGATGATCTGAACGGCTGAAATGACTGGACTTCGAGAGCTTCTCGAGATAGTCTCGAGATTCAGATCCATTTCATTTGACTTGTTTTTTAAAATGTTAGGACCCACCTTCAAAACAACGAAAAAATGGACTTAAAAAACTCAAAACATATGCATTTTTAAACGTAGATAAATCGTTAAAATGTTAAGCCATTAAGCTGAAAAGAACTGGACCTTAGGTTTGCTAATCCGACGATGAACCTGACATTTTACGCACTAGAATGCGATTAATCTTCGTTCGATGAGATGCGCCCGCATGGCCGCGTCTTTGCTTCGTTGCTCCGGATGCTGTAGGTCCTACCAGGAATCGCATTCTCCTCGCTGTTCCAATCGCATTTGGGGACACGAGTACGTGACTGGCCGCACAAACGAAAATCAACCGATTTCTACGCAAGTTTTTCGTATTGCTCATTCGTACGAAAAGTGATTTCGTAGGTTTCCAACGAAATTTAGGTTTCATCATATAGGATTTGATTTTATAAGACTTTTCTCTACAAAAGGTGACGGAAAGATTTGTTCAGAAAGAAAAAAGATTTCGTTAAAAAAAGAGAGAGTAACGGAAGAAAAAGATCCGCAAAAGAGGGGACATGCGATGGGAAGACGCCAAGAGGCTTTAAAACCCAAACAGCGCTTGGGCCCCCACAAGCGTACAACTTTTTCATTCAACGCCCCACTGCGGGGCGCCCGCGAATGGGCCCACGGAAACGTGACGCAGCTCTCCAGTTGACAAGGGGCCGCGAGGCCCACGACGGAAGCTACCGCAGTACCGCACGGCGATTCTTTCGAGTGTGGGGTGCGTGAGATGAGAGCCGTTGGGCCCAGTTGTCAATGAATGGCGTGTTGCCGAGGCGGGTACAATTGTACAAAGCGGCGATGGTGGTCCCTCCCTTACTATGGCCCACACTCTTTGCAATGCTGGACTAACTATAATAATGCCTACGCCTTAATAAATTTAAGAAAATCTTACCATATTTTTTGAACCACCTACAACATAGCATCCAATAGAAAAAAATATCATACTACGAATATGACAACCAAACATGCATCTAACTTGATTAAACTTGCATAACATGGGATGTGACAAAGTCTAGCAATATTAGTTATCAACCGAATAGACATGTCTTGCATAGGAAAAATACCTAAAATAATCAACAAATAAATCATATTTAATAAAATAATCCACTAAAAAAAGAATTGTCGAATTGACACCGGCTCTCGCCACCCGGCGCGGCGGCTGCCACACGGCACGACGGGAGCTCCTACTCCTACCATCCCACACGGCGGGAGCTCTTTGGCCGCAACACGTGGCACAGATGGGTCCATGCGAGAGAGCTAGAACGCCAACAGATGGGTCTGGTTGTAGGGGTGAAAACGGGTCGGATCGGATCGGATCAGATAATGACTAAACCACATCCTTATCCTATAGTTTTACTCGGAATCGGATACAAATACGGATAGCATGGTTACGGATACGGACACGGGAAATGCCGGACACGAATACAGAGCGAATTCAGGTCGAATCGAATACGATCACGGATATTTGTCGGAACATATTATCGTTGAAGTGTATCAGACAGTACGTGGAGCGTCTACCCAATTGGGAGAGAACGCTAAAAAGATTTTTAGGGTTTTGGAACTCGAGACGAAATGGTGGAGTAGGAATGGCCTGGCCCTCAGGGGGTGAGGGCTCCTTTATTTATAGGGGGCAGTCTGCAGGGTTTACATCTGGAAAAAAAAGACCCTTTCACCCCTGCCTTTATACCGTTGATAAGAAATCAACGGTTCTTTACGGTACAATGTCGCTTACAAGTATATTAAGGGCATGATCTACCCTTGTAACCCTAGGTGCTAACAAGCTATCCTGGGCCTCCTAGGATTAGTTGGCCCAGCCGCCAGCCCATTGGGGGATGGCCTCAGCTGGGCGATAAACATGCGTTGGGCTTCGCCTTCTCGATGGGCCTTCCATGCTAGGCAGAGCTGGCCACCACCTTCGAGTGCCCTTCAGGGGATCTTCGGGTACCTTTGGTCTCCTCATGACAGGATCTTCGCTAGGGAATCACTCCTTTGGCCATCGCCCTCCTCATCTTCGTGGCTTCTCCGAAGATATTTTCAGCCTTCGGGATCCTCTTTGATTCCCCAGCTGTACCTTCGGGATTCCCGCCTAGATTTTCCGAAGAATAGGGGGTCTATAACCCCTCAAACTATACGTATGAATTCAATTAAAGTAATCAACAAATAGGCCATATCACATCAGTATATCAGTTATCACCAATTCATCATGGCGTCATGTGATTCATGCAACCATGCATTCATGCATAAGCAAACAAGTGATACAACACATAAGCTCATTAACACAAAATCATTAGCATTACCAAATACCAATGAACATTGACATAGTTCATGTCTCACAAAAAAGTTATATTTTAAATTTCCAAAGTCTTTCTTTATTTTTGAGAATTTTAAAACCCCATTCCTATTTTGTTCTTTATGAGGAAAAGTTTCTTCTATTTTTTCTAGGGAAATTTATCCTATCATATGTAAATTAGTATTCCATATTTGGACTCTACATTTTTTTGTTTTTTAGAAATTTGTTTCATATTTTTCAGAGCCATATACTATTTTCTACAAGTTTTACCACTTTCTGATAATATTAAATACGAAAACAAAAGGGAAATTCCACTTTGGGTTTGGGCCTTAGCCTGATGGCCTAGTGCTAGTGGGATGGGCTCAGATATTAGACTAACTTGATTCTCGGATATCCGATTCTGAAACCGAGTCTGACGAATATGGTCATCCCGTATCTGAATCTGTATCCAACTAAAAATATTCGAGTTCTGTGACATACCCAAAATTAACCCAATTTTAACATAAAAAGTTTTCACAAAAATCATTTTTTAAGCCCCTAGAAACCTTCCCTAATTTTCTGAAAATTTTCCAAAGCAACTCCTATTTTATTGTATTAAAGAAATCCTTTATTTTATTTTCACAAGGATATCCATCCATAAAATATCAACTTTTATTCCACTATTAGGTTCTCATCATTTTCTTGATTTTTAGAGACCAATTTCATAATTTTCTGAACTCCCTACAAATTTCTATGAATTTTCAAAGCCTAAATCCTTTTTTTGGAAATTCAATTAGCTCTTTCCTTTTTGGGAAATTTCCTGGATTCCGCTTCCCTTTTGGGTATACGCCTTCGGCGTCTCTCTCTCTCTCTCTCTCTCTCTCTCTCTCTCTTAGTTCGGTGCGTTAAGTGGCAACAGACGGCCAGGATCTTTCAGTTTTGATCCAACATTCCTGACTCAGCCACGTCAGCCCAACTGTACCCCTTCGGTTTAGTTAAATCCAACGGCGCCCATTGATCTGCCCTCAAACGGCGCCGCCACCCCTGAAACCTCCAGCACCGCCGCCTCCGCCGTGCCGCCCGCCGGAATTGCACGACGTCGTCGATTCCGACTGTTCCAAGCAACGGCATCGACATATATGACATCGCCACGTCACTGCCGACTATATCCCCTACATCTCCACCCATGGTTTGCCTTGGACCGCCGCCAATTGCACGCCGCAGTTCGGCGTCCCTCGCGGATATCTTTCCCCTTCGCCACCGCTTACCTCTGCCTATAAATAGACTCCCCCAGTGCATCCCCATTCCAAGCCATCTTCCTCCACCCATTTTCTTTCACCGGCGATCACCGGTGCTACCTCCTTCGCGGCTTCGCCGCCATCTTCAAACACCGTCGCCTAGGCTCACCGTTCAATCATCTCCCTCGCTGTTGAGCACCACCACCGCCTCCATCAATTTCACCGACCCCATAAGCATCTTCACCGAGCATCACCTTGCCGTCTTCGGCCATCACTCACCGATGTCGCCTCCCCCAGTGAGCTCTCCTCCATTTCCCTCTCTCTGTTTCATTGCCCTGCGGGCCCCCCGTCAGCCTGCTCTGTGCATACGCTGCAGAACTCTGCCTTCCTAATGGGCCAGCCTAGGCCTTGCTCAGTTGGCCCATTCCAAATTTTCTCTCTATTTTCTAATTCTAGATATAGCTTTCTATTTTAGATAAAATAGCAAAATTCTTTCAAAAATTCTGCTAAGTTTCCCAAAAATATAGAATTCAGCCTAGTATTTTATAAAAATATAAAATGCCCCCTTCTCGTTTATAAATTTTGAAAATAAAATGTTTTTTACTTCTCTTTTTAGGAAAATGCTTTTAAAATTTATTTCTATTTTCCAAAAATCCCAAAATTTCAAATAAAAATATTTTATTCTAATATTTTATTTAAAAATATATTTTCATGATTTTCACCTTATATCTTCAACAATTTCCATCTTGGAACTCCGATAACATTGTTGTCGTCAACCCCAATCTCTAAAAATTTATTGATCCACACTTTTTCCATGTACACATGCATAAATTCTTGCTATCTGGAGATCTACCAAAATAATGTCAAAATCAACCTTCTACTCCATCCGGAATAATGCCAAAAATTCTCTTCACCATTTCCATTTATAAGAAATTCTTCCATAGATACTCAAATCATACAAACCATCACCATCCTAGTCAACCCTAATACTTTTTCCAAAAATATCATTTTTATACGTTCATGATCCTTGCATTTTTCTTCTTTCTTTTTATTAAATTCCCTCCCTATTTATTTTTTCCAACGTGTAGAAGACAAATTCATTGCGCCCAAATCAGACGAGCAAGAACATCTGGGCAATAGTGTAGACCTCGAAGATCTAGTTGAACTAGGTAGGTTTCCTGTTCCTTAATATTAAAAGTATTTATGTTTGCATATAGTCATAATCCCATTTAGATTATAGCCTCCCTATTAGATTATAGGAAAACACTAGAAATAAAATCTAGCCATAATAATGGCAAAGTCTCATGTAAGCATATAGGATCATGTTTGTTGCATAATATCTAACTTTGGGTTGAATTGGAAAGTAGTTGAGTTGTTGAGGTTTTGGTCGTGTTAAGGTTGGTGTGTTGTTGGTGTTGTTGGAAGTATAGCGTGAACAAACAATGGGAATGTGAGACGCGTGGTGGGTCGCTCTAGTCCCGGACTAGGGGACACTTGTTTGGGGGCCGGTGCTTGGTTTTTTTCATTGCTCATAACAAAATTGTCATGATAGAAAAGATACAAATTTCCACCCTAACTGCATTACTGATCATTTTACGGGTAAAGCTGAGCAGATTCAGCAGAGTCGTTAAAAACAAATCATCGATGGACCATACTTCTGGGATATGAAGTTGTATCGCAGGGGTGATGCCTATTCTAAATATTGACATAAATCAGGTTAGAAGTGTGGTCGTGAAGTTGTTGTTAAGGAAATGTTGGAAGTCTGGTTACAAATAAAAATCTCATTTAAAAATGATTTAGAAAAGAATTAATGAAAATATAGGTTTTTTATAAAATTATCATAAAAATAAGCATTAAGTCTATATTTAAATCTCCCTGTCAATTTCTGTTAAAACCTTGCATGTAGTTGATAGACTTGAAAGGACCGAGGCGATGCCTAGAGGGGGGTGAATAGGCGTGGCACCAAATTCAATCTTCAGCTGCGCTGCGAAGGTAGGTTCGGACTGTCCGAGTCACCCTTCGGACAGTCCGTGGTCACGTCTGAAGATCTTGCCCCTAAATCTCAACAAATGTTCTGCACCATACAAGCAACAAGAATACCAAGAGCAGTACCACAAGGACACAAGATGATTCACAAACAAGTATGTGTGCAATAGTATCTCACAAGATAAGACAATCAAGTCAATAGCTCAATAATCAAGTAAATCAAGCTTGAGAGTGAGAGTAGATAAAACCGGTAAGAAGATGGAGGCTCAGAGATTTGTTTTTCGAAGTTCGGATCCTTGAGGGGATCCTACTCTCCGTTGAGGTAGGCTCCAACACCTTTGAGCCTGAGTCTCACTTGACTTTCCCTCTCGGATTTGTGCCAACGCACGCACCGACTTTGCTTCTTGATTCCTTCCCTTGCGGAGGCGGAATCGTACCTTTAAAACATGCGGTGGCCAATCACACCTCGTCGGTGGCTCACCGGTGACGCCTAGCCGTCTAGGAGTCCTCAACCTCCAAGGGTAATAGATGCACAACGAAGAACGAACTCGAAGATGTACTTAAGTGCTCAACAATCAAATCTTGTTTGCTTGGATTCACACTTTCTTTATCAATCTTCTCTTCCACTAGATGAATCACAAAGATTCAATCCTTCCTCCCAACACTCCTCACAAGGGAAACCACCAAGATTTAACCCTAATCCCTTCCCAACTCTTTTTTCAAAGAGGATCACTAAGATCTAGGGTATAGAAGATGTGAAAGGCTCAAGAATAAGAGGATAGGTCAATAAACTTATGGTATAGCCGTTATTTGCAAGTGGGGAGAGAGGGGCTTTAAATAGATGGCTTGGAAAACTAGCCGTTGGAGTTCAGATCTCGCAGACTTTGGACTGTCCGGAACTTTATCGGACAGTCCGGTAAATCAGATAAATCAAGACAGAGAGCACGTCTGGAGGGTACCTCGGACAGTCCGAACCAAATCTTCGGACAGTCTGATCTCACGGACAGTCCGTACCAGATCTCGGACAGTCCTAGACTGCATCATAGCCTCGACGAAAACATGTATAACTTTTTACTTCGAACTCTGTTTTAGGTGATCTTAGGCTCTACGGAAAGTTGAGAACAAGAGCTATCTAATCCACAAGGTATCACCACCTCAAACCCAAGTGAGTGGTGCATAGACCAAGGGAAGCCAAGGGCAACTCCACATCTTTGCACTCTCTAACCCCACCAATCACTTCTTTTTGTCTCCTCACAAGGATTGATCAATTGAGCACCTGAGACATATCAAACCCATTCGCCATGGCATCCCCCTTAATAGTACGGTATTCCTTAGACTCAAATGAAAGTAATATAGTACAAGTCTAAGAATAGCACTTGCCGTCTTCTTTTCTTCATGTCGTCGCAAACTTGAAGCAATGTGCATGATGACCTTCACCAAATGATTGATGACGCCTTCACCTTGCCAACCTTGACTTGGTTCACCTCATGAGACTCTTGTCTTATCGACTTTAACTTGATCATCCCCCGACGATCTCCACGTCAAATCGATCTCGACTTGGTCCTCAACTCTTGGTGACATCATCGTCTTGTTGACTACGGATTAGCCGATCCTCTTGACATATCTTAGTCATCACACACATGAACGAGACCTAATTTTTCCAAATCACTCAATAAATCCATTAGTCCCGAAAGCTTAATATATATGAATAAGTTTATGTTCGTGAGCAATTAAGCACGTCAAGCGTTTCGTACAAGGAGACACAATAGGAATAAAAACACTTAACATAATATTGTTTATTAAGTGCATCATAACATATATAGCTAATCTATATGTACTAGAGAGGTGATTGCCAACATGATGAAACAATTAAATCATGTCAAAGAACACAATCTTCACTTAAATGAAGCACATGAAAGGATATATAAGAATTGTATATGTGCGAACAACATTTAGAGCAAGAGTGAAGATGTGGACTAAACTATACTCCCTCCATTCCAAAATATAAGGCATATTTTGACTCCACAAAAGTCTTTAAAGGTAGAGTTTGACTATTAGATTCCTCTATTATATATTATGAATTGTTACAATATAATATTGTATCAAAAAGCATTTTGTAATACGAACAATTTGGTACAACTTTGGTATACTAACAATCATATTATTTGATTTATTTATGGTCAAAATTTACTAAGTTTGACTTTTCTCTGGTCAAAATACGCCTTATATTCTGAAACGGAGGGAGTATTAAACTTCACTAAGTGAGATGCATGAAAATATATACAAACAAGGCATGCATGCACCAATTCCATTTATAGCGATATGAAGTTTAATTCTAGATAAGATGTAGAGCACTTGCACATGAGAAATGCAATAACAATTGTAGATCAAGGATACCGAGATTGCATTCCTCAATTAGTCATCCATCCTATTTGCATATATGGGACTAATGGAAATCTATAATCAAGTGTGTTAGCCTCAACATAAAATATGAGCATACCTTTCTAGGATGTAGAGTTTGTAGACTATAAAAATGATTTAGAAAAGAATTAATGAAAATATAGGTTTTTTATAAAATTATCATAAAAATAAGCATTAAGTCTATATTTAAATCTCCCTGTGAATTTTTGTTAAAACCTTGCATTTAGTTAATAGACTTGCAAATGGAAACCTGTTAGGACGTAAGTGCTTAGCCGTTGTTTTGCGTGCTAGCTTTCTTTTGGGTAGCACCTCTCTTTTTAGCAGAAGACTTTTCATTTGAAGATCTGTAAGAGTTTGGTGTAGATTTTTAGTTTATCCTACACTCGAGCCATGCCTGTGATTTTGAAGTGGAAATTTCGAAGGTGTAATAAAAATTGTAAACCATATTGTAAAATAACTCTAGTTATGTAATAAAGTTTGGCTACTTGTATTATTTCGAAATGCAACCGAAATCCTGGATAGTTGTATTTTTGGGGATCTCTAGGTGTCCCCACAAGTTACGATCCGTATCCAAAAATATCCGATCCGAAGATATCCGAATTTGGATCCGATCAGTCCGATTCGGGCAATATCTGACCCATTTTCACCCCTATCTAGCTGTGACGCGTGGCACAGATGGGTCCGCATTGCTGCTGTTAGATTAGTAGGTAAGAATGTAGTTCTTTTTTAAGTTACATTTTTTACATTTCATATTAAATTTATCGGTAAATTTAAATAATTGCAAATTTTGTGGATCCTTTCTCTGAATCTACTGTTCCTTTTTCCAGAAAATTGAAAGAAGAGGGGCTAAAAATGAGAGCTCGAAAACCACCGATGAATACGCCACTACAATTCGTAAGAAATAAAATCTAAATTATATGGAGAGAGAAAGAAAGAGCGGCTGAGGAAATTTGCCATTTTATTTCGATATACTTTTTTTGAATTTTGGAAAAGTTTAAGGTTTCTTGAGATTTTGTAGAATACTAACTGAATTTACTTTCTATGAATTATTTATTTTCTACATCTTAATTTTTTAATTTATTTTTATGTTAATTAAATAACTAATTTTTCAATGCTTTCGTACAATGTTTTCTGTAGAAAAATTAATTTGTTAAATAATTAAAAATCATATAATTTTTCAATGTTTTCGTATTTATTTTAGAAATTCTAGATTGATGAAAAATAAATAAAATTTTAAAATATTCAAAACTTTTTATGGATCCTTTCCTTAAATATATGATTCCATTTTTATAAGTTTCGTTGCATTTTGATGGTGCATGATTTTTTAAAATAGGACAAAGTTCGTGAAGTGCATGTAAAACATAGCAAATAACTTGGCTAACTTGGCTGCTGGTCCTGTCAATGTGCCATGTGTCAGCACCAGGGAACTCCTGCTGTGCTGTTTGTCGGCCGCCACGTCGGGTGGTGGCACCGAGTGTCAAACTGGCAATTCTTCTTTTCTATGGTTTATTCTATTAAGTATGATCTATTAGTTGATTATTTCGGCTATTATTCCTCTTGCATTTGGGCCAAAGAGAAGGGTTGTGCCGCAGAAGAGGAGTGGCCAAACCTTGTGACCTGTTGCAGAAGAAGCTGAGCTGCTAAAGCGTTTATACTTCGTTCGGTCATTCCTCTTGCACAGTATATAGTGCCACAGTTCTGTGGCAGAGCCAAAAGATTCCAAATAGGAGAGCTAATATGCTTTCAGCGGTTGAGTTGCAATTCATGTTAGACAACAAAATCTTCGCGAAACAGTTTCAAGAAATCAACCTATTTACTAACTCGGTTTTCAGACATGGCTTCAAGATAAATGACACATGCTCACAAAGTTTTAGCTTTTAGACAACCTACACCATAAGCAATTAAAGCATGTATCTAAACCGTTTTGCATAAAGAATAATAAACTTTTAAGGCTCGTGCACTAGATATGGTAAACTCCTGAATTATACTGTTATATTATACTAGTTAGATCATATATCATAGAGCACAATAATGTGTGAATACAAAAAGCTATTTAGTTGCAATGATTTAAATTTAATAGTAAAATAAGATTTAAACCTTCGATCATAAGTAAAATGCATATGGCGAATAAAGAACTTGCCTCTGATTATTTTTAACGGGCACTTCACTTCGGATGGTTCACTAATTGTATTGGATGCTTTACGAAAGCAATAAGCTAGTTACGAGACCAGATACTTAGAGCATGTACAATGAATGAGATAACAATTGTCTTTAACTATTGCCATGTCACCTATAGACAACAATAGAGATAGCATATTTAATGGTAGAGATTGCTGCACGTTTTTATAAGTAATTTGCTCACATACAAAGTTTTAAAATTCTTGTATAGAGTCGACTCTTATTTAAGAGACGGTTCAAATATTTATGCACATTCTCTCTCATCCACATCATCAATTAGCTAACATGACATTGCTTAGAGATGGCTTAAAGAATGATGAGGTGGACTGTTGTGCATGCTCTTAGTGTAGTGTGTTGTTCGTGCGTCGACCGAGGCTTCAAGCCCCTCTTAGCCCCGGCGGCAGCTCCGCCAATCACATTGTGTTGTTTTCACGACTACTCTTGAGCTTTCACCTAATATGTAAAACAACTAATTATATTTTTAAATAGAAATGTAGAGAATTTTTTTACATACACATGACATGACGACAAAGTAAAATACTTAGAGCATGTTCGAAGTGGCCCGGCTGAAGTGAGTTGAATGTTAAGCTAAACTTTATGAGCTTCATAAATTTGCTTCTCAAAATTGATTAGATTTATTTATGTAATTTTCAAGAGGTTTTAGATCCGTCTTCATGATTAGAAAAATACTAGACTACATAAGACAAATTATTTCTTAGCCAAATAAGTCCAAACCACTCTGAACATTTTGTTAGTTATATCACCAACTAACCAAGCCATCTATATCAATATCTATATAATACTGTATAACAGAGCAATTTGGTTGACGCACCTAATCATGTCCATTCATCACGTTTGGTCTGACAGCCAATTTACAAATTGGATCATTGCATTGATGCATCAACTATCATGTCTCCGTCTGGTTCAAATTTAAAATTGGATCTATCTCTTAATTAGCTTTACAAATATTCATTTAACCAGCAATAACAGAATTTGATCAACCCCGTTTATATGTTGAATCAGACAAAGAAATAAATTTAATGAATCTATACTTACTTATAAGTATTTAAATAAAAATTATATGTTGAGCCAGTTTACTATTTTAACTAACTCCTGCATGCTCAAAGGAATTGCCATAAAAAGATAATCGAGATCATTGCGTTAGTCCAACTTCATGGATTGGCTAGGCCTCTATAGCTATCAGGCTATCAGCTGGTGGCCTGCTGTCTGCGTGCAGGCCTTGCTTTCTTGGGCCACTGGGCTGCTTGGCTGTGGTGGACTGGGCCTCCGGCTGGCAAGTCTCCGGGTACCCGACCTAACGGGTACGGGGTACCCGTATCCGACCCGTTTTTACCGGGTAATTTCAATCCTGTATTCGACCCGTTAAAAATTATCCGGGTACTACCTGTACCCTTACCTATATCCAACGGGTACAAATACCCGGTTCTATTTTCGGGTAAAAGAATGACCGGGTCGGGTATTACTCGACCCGTTTTATTCCTACAGTGTGACTGTGTTCTGTATATAGAATAAGGGAGGCACTATTTGGCAGGTATATGCAATTTCAGCATTTGTGCAGGCACATGCCGTGTATATGCGTGTAGACCTCGCACAAAAAAAATTCCACTATCATAAAACATTTTTTTCAATATTGAAAATGTGAAGAAAAAAACAGTAGAAAATTAGTGTATTTTTTTGCACTTGCACGATTTTGCAAATTATACGAGCAAAAAATCTCTCAACGTGAAAAACAGAAAATAAAATAAAATTTATAATATATAGAAAATAAAAGAAATCTATAATAATCAGAAAACAAAATAAATCTATAATAAACATAAAACAAAATATATCTATACAAAAATATACCTCGCGCAAAAAATTCCACTATCGCAAAGCGTTTCTTCCATAAATGCAAATATGGAAAAACAGTAGAAAGAAAGTAGAATTTTTTACGCCTGCACATTGTGGATAATTGCATGCGCCTGTAAAATAGCAATTGCGATAGAATAATACCTGACCCGTTTTCTTCCCTTACTGTGACTGTGTTCTGTACACAGAATCCTCCATTTCGGAGGCCGTGAGCCCGTGAATGGAGCAGAGGAGAAGCGCGCTAGCTTCCCATGAATTCAGCGCGCAAGAAGCATTCCCCATCGATGAAGTGCCAGCTCCCTGGCTATTTTTGGCTTTGCCTTTCTCGCTCACCCTCCTCCACCGCCTCACGCGTCCTCTCGATCCCTCCCCGCCGCCTCGCGCGTGCGCGCTCTCGGCCGCTGCATGCCGCCGCGGCATGGCGCCGCCGCCGATCCTGCCGCCCCCCGCCACCGACCCCGAGCCGTCGGGGGCGAGGGAGATGGACGACGAGGACCTCGTGGAGGAGCTCCTCGCCACCGTCAACTCCGCCCGCGCCTTCGCCGACTTCCGCCGCACGCAGCGCAAGGAGTGCCTCAACCTCCTGCGCTGGCTGCAGCTCGTCCTCCCGCTCCTCGAGGAGCTCCGCGACTCCGCGCCCCGCTTCACCGACGACGCCTTCCGCCGCCTCGCCCTGCTCGGCCGCGCCTTCACCGCCGCCCGCCGCCTCCTCCGCTCTTGCCACGACGGCAGCAAGATCTTCCTGGTCTGATCCTCTCTTCTCCTTCTCCTTCAACTTTTGCATCTTCTTGATTGTCTTGCCTGACCTTGCTAACTAAT
This sequence comes from Raddia distichophylla, assembly GCA_005191435.1. Taxonomy (NCBI): domain Eukaryota; kingdom Viridiplantae; phylum Streptophyta; class Magnoliopsida; order Poales; family Poaceae; genus Raddia; species Raddia distichophylla. The sequence goes on along the minus strand of SPJY01028649.1, from coordinate 948,177 downwards.
GGAGCTTGGTTAATTCCAGGCGCTGGAGAGCGAGGTGGTGTTGGGGAAGTTCAGCAACGTGTACGAGAAGATGAACTCTGCATTGGACGGGATGCCCTACTCGGAGCTTGCCATCTCCGACGAAGTATTGGAGCAAGTATGGCATCCATTGCTACTTTCCTTATCTGCATGTCCCATACATGCAGAACTGCATACACATGCTCGAATGAAATAGTAATAAAAATTTCCTTCTCCTGTTATTAGGTTGAGCTGATGAACGCGCAATTGATGAGATGCAAGACGAGAACGGACACGCAGGACATCGAGCTGTCCATGGATCTGATGGTGATACTGGAGAACAAGGAGGACGAGAGGAACGCGGACAGGGCGATATTGGAGAGGCTAGCCAAGAAATTGGAGCTGCAAACCCTAGCGGAGCTGAGGGCGGAGACTATCGCGATCAAGAAGCTGATCAACGAGCGGAACGGGCAGCACGCGGACAGCACCAAGCAGATCGTGGAACTCCTGAACAAGTTCAAGGAGATCGCCGGCATCGAGGAGAAGAACGTCCTGGGTGCCGAGGTCACAGTGCCCAAATCCCTGGGCAAGTGCCCCTCCCTGATGATCCCCAACGACTTCCTCTGCCCGATAACATTGGAGATCATGACAGATCCTGTCATTGTCGCCAGTGGACAGGTAAAATTACTTGCTTAGAGCGTTTTCCTCCGTACTGAAGTTATATGATTATCTGCTAGCTGCAGCTGAAATTTAACTTCTTTGCCCAGTGCATTTGAAAGGCCAAACTGGTAATTGAAGAATCTACATTTGAGAATATTTATCTCGTGGCTTCTAGACTTTCGAGAAATGGCATACAAAAACTGATAAAATAATTTAATATAAAACTGACAAGAACATTTTTTAGATAGTGGCTACTATCCGGCTTTTACACTTTTGATGCATAGTCTGATAGGATATTACAAACAGAATAATAAGAAAATGAACCCCCCTTATAATACAGGAGTCAATATTACAAAGAAACAAATCCTAAAGTAGGACAATCCTATTATCGATTCTCCGTCCATAATAATAAATAAATAAAGACACAACTACCATCTCTAGAGATCGACAAGTTTAAAAAATACTCCCTCTGTCCACTTTTGTAAGACGTAATTTAACTTAGAAAGTCAAACTTTATATGATCAAAAGAATCAGTCAAATTATCTAAAGTATTTGGGTACAAAATTTTGGATATATTGGGTACAAAATTTTGTATTAATATATCCATATCTAAAATTGCTTTCAATACAATATTATTTCACACATTGAAAATATGCTTTTCAACAATCACTTTTCATATCTAAAACTGAAAATATGTGTCAAAAATAAGTACACACACTTTTTACATTTAAATTATATATTTTTTATAACATCGAATCATATGAAATTTAGTTATTTATTAGTGTAAATAAGATTTTATCTATTTTCAGCCGACTGGGAGGGAGTAATTAATTCAAATTAACTTATAAGAACATTAACACATCCTTTCATTTTGCTTTAACCAAATGAATGAATTAGCTCCTTTTGTGTGCATCAAACAGTGAGCTGAAAATGAGAAATTTACAGTACTATTTTTTTTGTAGACGTATGAAAGAAGAAGCATCCAAAAGTGGCTGGACAGTGGGGAGAGAAGCTGCCCAAAGACGCGGGAGCCGTTGGCTCACCTGTCACTGGCGCCAAACTACGCCCTCAAGAACCTGATCCTGCAGTGGTGCGACAAGAACAAGGTGGAGCTGCAGAAGAGGGAGCCGGAGCCCGCGGCGGAGCAGCTGGGCGAGCAGCGCAAGGAGAGCATCCCGTCTCTGGTGGAGGCGCTGTCGTCAATCCACCCCGACGTGCAGCGGAAGGCGGCGAAGAAGATCCGGGCGCTCTCCAAGGAGTCGCCGGAGAACCGGAGGCTCATCGCCGACGGCGGCGGCATCCCGGCATTGATCGGCCTGCTCACCTTCCCCGACAGGAAGGTGCAGGAGAACTCGGTGACGTCGCTGCTGAACCTGTCGATCGACGAGAGCAACAAGCAGCTGATCACGCGCGGCGGCGCCATCCCGCTCATCATCGAGATCCTCCGGAGCGGCAGCGCGGAGGCGCAGGAGAACTCGGCGGCGGCGCTCTTCAGCCTGTCCATGATCGATGAGAACAAGGCGGCCATCGGCCGGCTGGGCGGCATCGCGCCGCTGGTGGAGCTTCTCCGGAGCGGCAGCGCGAGGGGGAAGAAGGACGCCGCCACGGCCATCTTCAACCTGGTGCTCAACCCGCAGAACAAGGCGAGGGCGGCGCAGGCCGGCGTCGTAGCGGCGCTGCGGGGGGTCATCGACGACGGGGCGCTCGGCATGGTCGACGAGGCGCTCTCCATCTGCCTGCTGCTGTCGTCGCACGCCGGCTGCTGCGCCGAGATCGGCACGGCGGCGTTCGTGGAGAAGCTCGTGCAGCTCATCAAGGAAGGCACGCCCAAGAACAAGGAGTGCGCGCTGGCGGTGCTGCTCGAGCTGGGCTCCAAGAACAAGCCGCTGCTGGTGCAGGCGCTCAGGTTCGGCCTCCACGAGCACCTCTCCCAGATCTCCAAGAACGGAACCAGTAGAGCGCAGAGGAAGGCCACCTCTCTCATTCAGCTCGCGCGCAAGTGCTATTGAAAGATGAATATGCATTGTAATTGTAATCCTTTCTTGAGAATAGATATTTCGAATTTGGATGGGGGAAAATTAATTGGTCAACTAATTTTTTTCATCTAAGAAATAATACCAGGGGAAGAAAATTACCATTTAAAATTTCGGAAACACTTACCGTCGGGAGTCCGGCTCCTCCGGACGCGCTGCGGCCCGGCCCGCCCGACAGCCGCGCGCGCGTGAAACTGCACACGAACTCAGCACAAGTCGGGCACTGTAGCATGCAGGGGTGGGGCCCACGACCATTTTTATTCTTTCGGCAACCATAATTTTTGACTGGATACTCCAATCGACAAACCGTTTGCACCAACGTGTTCCTCGTATTTTTATGAACAAAACAAGATATATGTTGCCATATAATCCTTCAAATTTATCTGGTGAAACTTGGGGTTCGTCTACTGAAACTTGGGTTTTGCCTAGTAAAACTTGGGTTTCATACTCGTAAAACTTTGCCGAACTGTCAAGTTTCATCAGGTTTCATCCAAGATTTTTCAAGTTTCACCAAGTTTCATCAGGTCAGTTCAAGTTTCATCAAGTTTCAACAGGTTTCACCCAAGTTTCATCAGGTTACATCAAAGTTTCATCCAAGTTCATCACGTTTCATCCGCGCACGGCCAAGTTTTATAAACATACGACCAAGTTTCACTAGTATATGGGTAAGTTTCACAAGTGCCTTCTCCTATGTCACATCAAAAATCAAAAAGTGAAAAAATCAAAAAGTATTTAAAATGGGTTGCTCTCGATTTTATAAGAATTATGAAATTTATTCCACGAATTTTGAACACTGTTTGAATTTTGTACAAAAATCAGAAGTTTAAATTGGAAATTTGATCTAATGCGTTGCCAGTTATCTAGTCGCTGCACTGTTTATCTAGTCGCTGGAAGCTGAGACGTGGGCGCACGGCATCGCTAGGATTGCCTCGGTAGCGGTGATCCGACGGCGCGGGCTGGTCCGGACGGAGCGCCAGGCGTCGGACGTCCGACGCCTGGTGCTGCCCTTTAAATTTTCCATGACTATAACCAAGTGCTCACGTGTTGCGACAAAACTGATACAATAACTTGTAGGGATGTAAACGGTCCGGATATTTCTCGGATCGGACCGACTAGATTCGGATTTGGATTCTGATAGAATCGGGTTGGACTTTTCGGATATTTCGGATTCGGTTTCGATATCGGATATTTAGTTTCGAATACGGAACAGTCAATACCATCGGATCAGACAATTTTCGGATATCTGGCCCTAATATATTTTGGATATCCGGTTGAGGCCCCCACCCTACAACCATCAGTCCAACTGGCCTAAGGCCCAACAGCCCAACTTGCATGAATTATGTACGTTTTAATTGACATCTAAAATTAAATGCCCATGCTATGTCATCTTGTTTACTTGATTTTTTCCTATCTATGAATGTATCTACGGCCTTGTACATTCCAGCTTAACGTAGCGCGGTGTTTCACTGTAGCAAAATTTATTTTTGTATATACCTATTTTGTGTAATAAATTGTAATGATTTTTCTCAGGTTTTTAGTACTCCTCTTAAAGATCCTAAAACTATTTTAAATTATTTTTAAATTATTTAATCCTTTTTTTAAAAGACTCTAAAATTTTGCTATAGTGAAACGCTATGCCACGAGCTGAGATGTAGCTTATATGCCACTTTGTTTTGAAAGTTAAAGTACTATTTGTTGACTTATTAATATATGTCAATTTGTAAATATGACTTGAAATTACTTGTTGTTTGACTATGTTTCATGCTTCGATGAAATATCCATAATCGTATTCGGTTCGATTTGTATTCGGTCTGTATTCGTGCCCGACAATATCCAATCCCGTATTCGTATTCGAAATATCCATAACCGGATCCAGTTCTAAGAAAAACAAGCGGTTAAGGATATGATTTAGCCATTATCCGATCTGATCCGAACCGTTTACACCCCTACTTGGTGCTCTCTACAAAATATAATCAAACTTCTCGCCCCCATCAAATCTACATAATTGAGATAAAAAAATATAAAAGAGGTTCGGTCGGCAGTGGGTAATTGGCGAATCTTCTAATATGACATGGATTGGTTAATTCTAGTGGAATGGCTCACCACAGGTTTTTTTTTTTGCTGAATATACCACAAGATTTTTTGATAGCAGAGATTTCAAAGTTCAAAAAAATATTCTCCGTATGAAACAAGCGTGTTATGGGGGAAGTGAGCTTAGGGGTGGGAAAAAACCAAGAACCAAAAAAACCGAAACCGAACCATAAAAACCAATTATTTTAGGTATTTCGAGTATCTTAAAAATAAAAAACAAACCACACTCCTGAACCAACCCCCACTCCCGTCTAGCCATCTCTCACTACGCCCAAACCCCCACTCTCTACTTTTCTCACTCCCAAGCCAACCCCCATTCGCATTGGTCATCGCCGCCTCGCCGACCCATCACCATCTCGCCACCTCGCTGACCCGCCAACCGTCGCCCCTCCGATCTCCAGCCCGTCACCTGCCACCCCACTGCACTCCACCCCGCCAACCCACCGTCGGTCGTCCCTCCTCCGCCCCATCGTCCAGCGGCGGCCTCCCCAACCCGGTAACCCCAGTTCCTCACCTCCCTCTCCAGTCTCCAATTCCCAATTCCCAATCCGGTAATCCCCATCTCCCTCTGAAATAATTCGGTTCAAAACCGAGAACTGAATCATTTTGGGTAAAAAGGTTCAGCTCCGGAAATTTTATTGGTAATTTTAGTTCTCATTTCTCAGTAACTAAATTTTGCAAATCTGAATAGACCGAATGCCCACCCCTAGCAGCAAGTGTCTTGGACTTATGGTTTCAAATTTTGCGAGCCAAATTTAGTCCTGCGGCTGTTGAGCCATTGCCGTGTAGGCCCGGCCCACATAGGGCCCATGTAGCAATAATTGTAACTATTGTGCACATTTTTGCGTTCAAACCAGACCCATGTCAGTAAGTAGTACTCCCTCCGTTCCAAATTATAGGTCGTTTGACTTTTTTAACACGTACTTTGGTCATTCGTCTTATTCAAAAAATTTATAATTATAATTTATTTTTGTTATGATTTAGTCTATCATGAAAGGTACTTTAATAATGACTTGAGTTTTTTCATATTTTCATTAATTATTTGAATAAGACGAGTGGTCAAAGTACATGTCAAAAAAGTCAAACGACCTATAATTTAGAACGGAGGGAGTACTAGACTAAAAGCTCAGGCTCGAGAGCCACTCAAGATCAACTCGAGCTCAAATCAAGCTCAATCCTTATTCAAACCGATCTCAAGCTAGACACTAAGCTCTATTCTCTATCGAGCTATTTCAAGCATCTCAAATAATTACCAACACCCATGGGCCATAGGCCCATCCGCCCCATGCCCACTATGGCAGCCAATACCTACCCCGTCAGTGATTCAATTCTCTACACGGTTGCCAACCTGATGGGCCACACCCTTCGTCCAACGGAGCGAGTGCATTTAACTTTTTAAAAAGTCTACTTTACCTCCCTCATATGGCAACATATATCTTGTTTTGTTCGAAAAAATACGAGGAACACGTTGGCGCAAACGGTTTGTGGATTAGAGCACCTAGTAAAAAATTATGGTCACCAAAAGAATAAAATACCGTGGGCCCCACCTGCACAGTGCAGCACAGTGTAGCACCCCCAGTTCGCACGCAGCGCGCGGGAGTCCGGAGGCGCCGGACTCCCGGACTGTAGCGTTTCCCAAAATTAATTGGTCAACTAATTTTTTTTTGCATCTAAGAAATACTACCTTCGGTCACAAAAAAAGTCGCTGTTGACTTTTGGACACGTCTTTTAACCATTCGTCTTATTCAAAAATTTAGTTCAAATACGAAAAAGTATAAGTAATACCTAAAATACATTTAATAATAAATCAAATCATAACAAAATAAATAATATTTTTATAACTTTTTAAATAAGATGAATGGTAAAAAATGTGTTCAAAAGTCAACGACGACTTACAATGCAGCTGCTTGCTGCCCAGGACAATTTCAACATCGGACTTCCATGTCAGAAAATTCTGCTACTAGGGGTAAGTTCCTCGAAATCACGTCTTATGAGACCAGTCATCTGCAAAATAACCAAATACACGATTATTTCGGGTAATCAAAATCTAGAGTGGTGTGTGACATAAAATAATTCGCGCTTTTTCAGTACGGTGCCATTACGAGATTTGAGCTAATTACTAATAATATAACTAGTTAGATGTTGCAAAATAATTGTACAGGAATATTAAACGATAAATAAACAGTTCAAAGCAAATTCACATTATTATGCAAGGATCGGAGGGTTTATGCAAATTTCAGCAAGTTTCAGGGCTATTTCACAAATTTTCGCGGCCTTTTTTTAATTTCTCAGAAATTCCAATCAAATCTGGACATTTCGATCCAGCACACGCCCTGCTGCGAGCAGGGCCGAACATAGTCGGTTAATGAGCGGGATGTCCCATGCATTCCGAACTTTCGGCACAGAGCATAATCTGCTGCGAGTAGGACAGCGCATAGCCTGGAAGGCCCAACAAAAAATTAATAGTAATAATGCAAATTCAATTCAAATTCGGATGATTCTGCAATTTTTAGAAATTTTCAGGGCTATTTTGCAAGTTTTCTAGGTAATTATGCCAACTCTGCCCAATTTCGTCCCAAACTAGGCCTTGCGGCCCATCTACAGGGGCGGGGTGGCTCAGCCGTGGGCTAGGCTGGCTCGAAGGCTAGCTCAGGCTAGGCTGGTTATGCTCGGAGCGGGAGGCAGGTCGGCTCGGGCGAGAGGCCTGCGGGGTCGGCACGTTTGGCCTATATATGCGGGCCTGTAGCATATGGCAGCTAGGGTTTCCATCCCTATCCGCCAGGGTTTGCGGCGGTGCCGGCGCTTTGAGCGGCGGCGAGTCGGCGTGGCTAGCGCAGCCAGCAGGGCCGACACGCGCCGGCTTGCGGGTGGCCTGGTCGGCGGGCGGGTGGATGGCGCGGGCGGCCATAGCGGCGGCGGGCGCTACGGGCAGCAGTGGGGATATCAATCTAATAGATTGATTTGTTAAAAAGCCACCAAAATTCTAATGTACTAAATATTTTGTAAATTTTTTTCAATATATCAGGAAAAACACACAAGAATTTTTAATCTGCAACGAAAACAAGTACAGATTACAATCTAATTGGTAATCGATGCGCAAAACAATAACTCTGTGGTAGATGTGAATGCAGATCGTTTTTCCTCGCGGATTGATCGGCACGTAAAGGAGCGAGCGTGTTGATAACGTGTTAACGAACCTTGCTACCGAGTGTAGTAGTATAGCGTACACGAACAATCACAGAGAAAGAATAAGAACACAGAGGAATATGGTGTAGCTTTTCTTTTATTGATTTCAGATCTTTTATAGTGTTGTTTAGAGCATGGGACTTCATCTCTTTTCTTTTATCTAAAACATGGGGCTTCACCTCTTCTTTTATTGTGTTGTTTAGAGCATCCCAACATGCAATGCATCATCAGCCCGTGAGTTAGTGTAGCTACAATAACTCACCAGCTGTGAAGCGTGTGGGGAGGCAGCGCTGTGAATGGAGTTCAAATTTCCCGTCTAGATGAACAGTAACTAGCGTAGTGGTGGAGTGGCTGCTGGCTATGCTATTAGAGTTTAGGCTAGATCCAAACGTGCGACCCACCAGAACGGGCGCCGGCCCTAGGTCAGGCCGAGCCCACCTCGTAGGTGGTTTCCAACGGCCTTCATTCATTCCGAGTTGGGAGCATGATAAGTGCTGACATGTTCAAAGACGCCTAGGTTCCAATGCGCCCAGCGCGTGTTCCTGCCGCCGTCGCCAACCGCCTCCTCGTCCGCGATAACCAGCGCATCACCGCCCTCGCCCGCGCCGGTGATGTGGCCGCCGCGCTTCGGGTATTCGATGCAATGCCTAGCCGCGACATCGTCTCCTGGAACGCGCTCCTCACCGCGCTCTGGCGCGACGGCCGAGACCTGCTCGCCGCGCGCCGCCTCTTCGACGCCATGCCCTCCCGCAACGTCCTCTCCTGGAACTCCATCATCGCCGGCTGCCTCGCGCACGGATACCTCGGAGAGGCCTCCGCTTACTTCAATCGCGCCCCGCGGCGCAACGTCGCCTCGTGGAACGCCATGCTCGCCGGCCTCGTCCGTCTCGGCTGCATGGACGATGCGCGGAGGCTGTTCGGAGAAATGCCCGATAGGAATGTGGTGTCGTATACCACTATGGTGGACGCGCTCGCGCGTCACGGGGAGGTGGCGAAGGCCCGGGCGGTGTTTGACGCAATGCCCGAGAGGAACCAAGTATCGTGGGCAGCAATGATAACTGGGTATGTTGAGAACGGCAAGTTTGACGAGGCAAGGAAATTGTTTGAAGCCATGCCGGCAAAGAATGTCGTGGCATGCACCGCAATGATCACCGGATATTGCAGAGACGGGGATGTGGAGAGCGCCAGGAGGCTTTTTAATGGGATTCTTGTCAAGGATGTCATTTCCTGGAACGCCATGATTGCTGGTATGTTTTGCATATTACAGTTCCCTCTTAATTATTATAGGACTGCAGATGGTGCCTAGTGGTGGTGCCCTCGTGGGAGTGAGGTTGCTTATTTCCACCTACCCTGGTTTATTCATTAGGATTAGCACGATGTGCTGCATATTTAAGGCGGTGTATCCTTCATGATGTAGAGGCTAGAGCTTCATTCCATTTCTAAATTTTTAAAAATAGTAATGGACTAGTGATGATCCATGAATGTGAAGTAGCTTTCTGGTGTCTATATCGTTGAGCTAGAGATCAGGTTGTGCATCTGTCTTCCTCATCTACTTGTGCCGGCGTGTGCATTTGCATGTGCTAACTATTGTGATAAGTTGTGGTGTTGTTTTGAGTTTAAAAAAACATTGGCTGCTTTTCTCTCAGAAATCTTCAAAATGTACGCTTCTTGTGATTAATTGATTGTTCACCTAACTGCTTCGCATTTTGTTAGATTGTTCATATTTATGTATTTCCACACTAGAGCAGGGTTTGAAAAAACTGTGAAAGCTGGGTTCTTGTTTACCAAGACCAAATCTACAAGGGCTGGTTCACTCCCTGATGCTTGCCTCCTCATTCTCATAACAGCATCTATACCAAAGCTCTTTAGAAATTTATAGTTTATATCCCTATATTCTAATTTGCAAAAAGGAAAAAAACAAATTGAAACTTGCAACTAGTTTTTGGGCCTGAAAACCAGAACCACATCTGGTTTAAAAATACTGCTTTAGGGTAAAAATTTCATGAAGACATGGGAGTATGGATGATTCTGCTGGACATTGGATGGTTGAAGTGTAACACGCTGGCTCAAATTCACTTCGAGTCTAGGCACCTAAGGGGTTGAACCACGCTCTCATAGCACAACTCTTGGACTTTTAGCTCGTTTCGTCCAAAAGGTTAAGTGCTATGTTTCGGTCACTTTGTTTGAATTCTAAATTTTACAAAATTGAAATGTCATAATTTTAAAATTACCAAAATTCAAAATTTTGAATCTTACAAACCTCAAAATTCAAACAATTGCATTTTTAAATGAGAAATTATTGGGGACGGGATCCTGTCCGGGCGGGATCCGGAATTCCAGACGGGATCAGTCCCGCGCACGCTGTGCAGAGGAGGAAGAAGGGAGGAGGAAGGAGGAAGAAGAAGGCCTACCTTGCTGTCGTCAAGCTCGCCGTCGACCTCGCCGCCGGCTGTTCGGCCCCGAAAATACAACTGTCCAGAATTTCAGTTGCATTTTGAAATAGCACAAACAGCCAAACTTTATTACATATCTAGAGTTATTTTACAATATTGCTTACAATTTTAATACACCTCCAAAATTTACACTTCAAAACCACAGGCATGGCTCGAGTGTAGGATAAACTAAAAATTTGCACCAAACTCTTCCAAGTCTTCAAATGACAAGTCTTCCGCTAAAAAGAAAAGACCTACACAAAAGAAGGGTAGCCCGCAAAACAACGGGTAAGCACTTATGTCCTAACAGGTTTCCATATGCAAGCCTATTAACTACATGCAAGGGTTTAACAGAAAATGACGGGGAGGTTTAAATATAGACTTAATGCATATTTTTAAAATAGTTTTTAGAAAGATCCTATATTTTGCCAATTCTTTTCTAAAACATTTTTTTAATAAGATTTTTTATAATAACCAGACTTTCAACACTGACTCTAGACCAGACCAACATCATCCTTATGACCACACCTCTAACCTGATTTATGTCAATATTTAGAATAGGCATCATCCCTGCGATACAACCTCATATCTCATAAGTATGGTCCATCGATGATTTGTTTTTAACGATTCTGTAGAATCTGCCCAGCTTTACCCATAAAATGATCAGTAATATGGTTTGGGCGGAAATTTGTATCCTTTCTATCATGACATAATTCAGTTATAAGCTATGAACCAACCAACCACCGGCCCCCAAACAAATGTCCCCTAGTCCGCGACTAGAGCGACCCACCATGCGTCTCACATTTCCATGCTGAACTTCCAACAACTCCAACAACACACCAACCTTAACACGACCAAAACCTCAACAACTCAACTTCTTTTCAACTCAACCAAAAATTAGTTTGAAATGCAACAATCATGATCCTACATGCTTATATGAGACATTGTCATTATTATGGCTAGATTATATTCCTAGGGTTTTCCTATGACTTAATAGGGAAGCTAAAATCTAAATGGGATTATGTCTACATGCAAACATAAATACTTTTAAATCAATTGGAGAAAAATTAATTAACTACAAAATAAATGCATAATACAATATTAAGGAACAAGAAACCTACCTGGTTCGGCTAGATCTTCGAGGTCTGCACTATTGCCCTGATATTCCTACTTGGCTGATCCGGGGGCAAAGAATTCGTTTTCTACACGTTGGAGAAAGGGACAAAGAGAGGGAATTTAATAAAAAGAAAAATGCATGGAGCATGAATGCATGAAATCATTTTGAAAAAGGATATTTTTAGGAAAAAGGTTAGGGTTGGCTAGGATGGTGATGGTTTGTATGATTTGATAATCTTCGGAAAAATTTTCTTATAAAAGGAAATGGTGAGGGGGGTTTTTTGGCATTATTTTGGATAGAATAATATGGAAGGTTGACTTTCGCATTATTTTGGGTGATCTCCAGATAGCAAGAATTTATGCATGTGTACGTGGGAAAAGTGTGGATCAACAGATTTCCAGAGATCAGGGTCGACGACAACAAAGTTATCGGAGTTCCGAGATGGAAATTGTTGAAGATAAAAGGTAAAAATCTTGAAAATATATTTTTGAAAGAGATATTAGGATGAAATATTTTTATTTGGAATTTTGGGATTTTTGGAAAACATGAATATATTTTAAAAGTATTTTCCTATAAGAAGAGAAGGGAAAACATTTTATTTTCAAAATTTAAAACTAAAAAGTGGGTATTTTATATTTTTGTAAAATACTAGATTGAATTCTAGATTTTTAGGAATTTTGACAGAATTTTTGGAAGAGATATGGTATTTTATGCAAAATGAGAAGCTAAATCTGAAATTACAAAATAAAGAAAGAAAATAAAAAGAGTGGGCCAACAGAAGCTGGGTTGGCCCATTTGTGAGGTGGAGCTGTGCGAGTAGTGTACAACGCGGGCTGACATGTGGGGCCCGCATGGCAGTGAAAGAGAGGGGAAACAGGAGGGGAGCAACGGGGAGGTGCTCACCGGCGGTAAGGATGGCCGGAGATGGCGAAGTGGTGCTCAGCTAGGGTGGTTGGTGGTGTGGGGAGCAATTCGAGGCGGAGGTGATGCATTGGGATGGCCGGGAATGGCGGCGCGGCGAACACAGCACGGCGGCGATGAAGGAGGTCATCCGTGTCGGTGCTCCGGTGAAGAGAGGAGCGGAGGGTGGTGGAGGAGAGGTGGCTTGGTGATGCTAGCGCCAGGGAAAGGTATTTATAGGCACGAGAAGCACAGCAGCGACCAGTGGGAAAAATCCGTGGGTGGAGTAAACTCCGACGAGGAATTCCGATGGTGAGGGGGCAAGTCGAGGGCGGTGATGAGGTGTATAGGATGGGCGGTAACGTGTAGATGCCGGAGGAGTTGATTTCATGTCCTAGGAAGGTTGGAATCGACGGCGGCATGCGGATCCAGAGGGCGGCACGGCGGAGGTGGCGGCGCTAATGGTTTCGGGGTGGCGGCGCCGTCGGGGGAAGGGGAAGACTGTGGGCGCCGTTGGATCTGGGGGCAAATAAATGGGCGCCGTCGGATTGGATTTAACCGAAGGGGTACGCGGCGCTGACATGGCTGATTCCGGTGCATTGGATCGAATCAGAAAGATCACAACCGTTGATTGCCACTTAATGCACCGTAGGGGGGAAGAAGGTGACACGCCGAAGGTGTATTTCCAAAATGGGAAAGCGTATTCCGGGAAAATCCAGAAAAGGAAAGGATTAAATTGAATTTCCAGAAAAGGATTTTAGGCTTTGGAAATTCATAGAAAAATGTAGGGAGCTCAGAAAAATATGAGATTGGTCTCTAAAAATCCAGAAAAATGAGAGGAAGATAATGGTGGGATAAAAGTTAATATTTCATGGGATAAATATTCTTGGGTAAATAAAAGAAGAGATTTCTTTAATGGAATAAAATGGGAATTGTTTTGGAAAATTCACTAAAAATTAGGGAAGGTTTCTTAGGGCTTAAAAATGATTTTTGCGAAAACTTTTCATGGTAAAAATGGGTTATTTTTGGGTATGTCGCAGTTGGCCGGCGGTGGAAAGGGACCGCACCTCACCCCCTCGGGTTAGGGTGGCGGCGAAGGAGCGGTGGCAGGAGGCTGTGGCGGCGGAGTGGTCGGCGGCGAGGGCTGGGGCAGAGGAAGGAGGCGGCGGGGGCGGCGGATGTGCGCGGATCAAGAGGTGGAGGTTTGGAGAAAGTTGGCGGAGCAGCGCGAGAGGAAGGGAGGGATCCTGTCGGGTGGGCTCCTGACGGGATCCCGTTGTGTAGTCGCCCCTTTTTTAAATCTATGACATTTATTTTTTGAAATTTCATTTTAGAATCTGTTTTTAAATTTTAAATCATTGAAATTCAATTTTATTAAATTTAAATCTTTTTAAATTTTAAATCCCCGAAACTGCTAAAATAAATTTTTCGGAGTTTGGAATTTCATTGATTTTTTTTTTGAAATTTAATATAATTTAAAAACATCTGATGTTTAATTTTTAAATTATAAAATCTCAAAAAAACAAATTATTTATTTTTTATAACTAAAATTTTTATTAAAAAATTTAAAATTCATGAAATTCAAAATTTAAATTTAAAATACTCTAAATTCATTTTTAAAATTTTCAAATTCCGAAATTCAAGTTTTTTATATATTTTTTAATTTGAGCTTAAGGTTTTTGTCTTTTTTCAAAAGATTATTTTTTAAAAAATAGAAGTGGATTTCACGTCCTGCTTAAATTGTTGCACACGTGAGGTATCCGTATCAGCATTTAACAGCCACATGGCGTCCATCTCTACTGTTAACGGCTATGTAGACAACCACATGAGCACTTCATGGTTGCTCTAATGGTTTTGGGGTAACGGGCAACCGTGCAACAAACAAGTTCCGAGGGTTGAGAAAGTAAAATGTCAGGGAGATAATTGAAAAACGCTACAAGTTCAGGGTTTCAGTGCAATTTTGAATTTTTTTTATTTTACAAACATAACAGAGGATGAAATATTTTGTGCCTTGCCATTTTTATGTTACCACTGAATCTGCATCGAAAAAATATTAAAGTACAGCTATCCATATTTCTGCAGGGTATGTTCAGAATGGACATGGAGAAGAAGCAATGAGGCTGCACATTACAATGCTCAAAGAAGGCGCAAAACCAGATTATGCAACTCTTATTGCAATCCTGACAGCATGTTCTGCCCTTACATTGCTTAGACAAGGAAGATCAATACATGCTGTTGCCATCAAAGCAATGTTAGAATCTAGCATATCTTTTTGTAATGCTTTGATGACAATGTACAGCAAGTGTGGCAATGTTGGCGAGTCAGAGTTAGTCTTCAAGAATATTGTGAGTCAGGATATTGTTTCTTGGAACACAATAATTGCTGCATATGCACAACATGGCAAATATCAGAAAGTTATTGCAATGTTCCATGAGATGCAGGTGCGTGGACTGTCTCCAGATGACATCACCTTCCTTAGTGTGTTATCAGCATGTGGGCATGTTGGCAGGGTGGATGAAAGCTTGAAACTGTTTGATCTTATGTCATCCAAATACACAATTATTCCAAGAGCTGAACACTATGCTTGTATTGTGGATATATTGAGCCGAGCAGGACAAATGGAGAAAGCTTGTAGTTACATAAAAGAGATGCCATTTGAAGCTGAGAGAAATGTTTGGGGAGCCTTACTTGGAGCTTGTCAGACACACGGCAATGTGCAGTTGGGCGAAGTTGCTGCTAAGATGCTTGCCCAGTCAAACTCTGAAAGTTCAGGGACTTATGTGATGCTTTCCAATATATATGCTGCTGCAGGCATGTGGGGTGAAGTCAATCGAATTAGAGGCCAAATGAAGGAAAAAGGGGTGAAGAAACAGCCTGGATACAGCTGGACTGAGATTGCTAACAAAGTTCATATGTTTGTGGGTGGTGATGCATCTCATCCAGAGATGAGCAAGATCGTATCTGAGCTCAGAAAAATCAGCTTTCATATGCAGATGATCACTGACGAAACTCATGTGATGACAGAACTTGCTCAAGAGTATGGTTAGTGTTTTCCATACCTTCCAAGGTCTCATTCTCTGCTCTAAATCTGCATGGATATTCAGATTGGACTTTTTTTATATGAATTCAATGGATGTTGCTATGGTGACAAAGATGGGTTTCTTAGCTAGAAATTAAGAAAAGGACCAAATTCACTGATAAAATGATGGCTGACAGTGGACACCAGATGATGTTATTAAAGGTAATAACCATCCTCATTTCTGTTGGTCTTGTAAGTAATATTATTCTAGTCGACAAACAATCTATATCCATTTCACTAGGCATTTGTACATGCAATCTTTGTAGTAGCCTTCAATAAAATAAACAGGTGGTTGATAAGTCAATTGGCGCAAATGTAAGAGACAGCTTATGGTTCTGGGGACTGCAATGCAAAGTTCCATTTTATTTAATATTCAGTTTATATAAACAAGAAACTTGTGATGCACTGATAAGAAGCGTTGGATATGGGAGGCCATATATTTGTATTTTTACCTGATCATTTAGTTATTTTGTTGTGTAAGATAGAGAGAGCTCGATACCAATGACAACTAATGGAATGTCCGAATATAAATGTGGAGAAGTAGTCTGAAACAAATTAAAAAATGCACAAAAATATTTGTCGCTTTCAAATTTGAATGTATTGTTTTTACATATATTCTTCATTCTCTGTACTCTGTAGTTTACATCTGTAGCACAGTTACTCCACACAAGTACACAATATTTCATTGTGTCAAAGCAAAACTGTCTAGTGCAGTAGTGCTAAAGGTCTGCGCAAACAAAAAGGAACAGCTGTATTGAATTGCTGCCTAAGAAAGCTACATTGCACTTTGGGAATTTCTTTTCTTCATTATTTCACTAATTTTTTTAACAATTGTCTTCTTTTTCTGCCTAGCAGGAATCTTGATATCATCTAAATGAGGAGATCCTTCAATGTCAGAAGACACACCATCTGCTGCTACAGACCTTCCTTTCATCTCACCTCCCTTGCCATCCCTAGGTGATGCTTCTGCTGAGGTTTTGTTCGATTCTGAACTGAACATGGCATCAATCATATCCTCCAATTCTTTAATACTTCTTTGAGCCGCCGCCTCACTGACCTTGAGAGACTCGTACTCTTGCATGATGCTCTGTAAGGTACCCCCTTTCTCAGATATGTCTTCTTTAAGCTGAGAGTTCTCTAACCTGGCAATCTCCAAGGATTCTTTTGCTACATTGGCTTCACTTACCGCATGCTTCAGCATTTCCCTCAGTCTGGAATTCTCATCTCTGATGACCTTCTGTGATTCAAATAATTTCTCATTCTCCTCCTTTGCTTTGCTGAGGTCCTCTTCAAACATCTTGATGCAATCAACGAGTCCCCTCTCTTTTTCTTTTGAAGCCGCTGCCAGCTCATCTGACTCAAACTTGAGTCTCCCTGCCTCTTCCATTGCCAACCTGAGTTTCTCCTCTGTGCTTTCCATTGAGGCCTTTGAGTTCTGCACTTCAATTCTGGCACTATTCAGCTCAGCTTGCAACAAAGATAGCTTCGATTTTGCCTCTCTGGCCTCTGCGGTTTGTTCCTTCAAGGCTATGGCCAAGTCATCCATGGCCTTCTTGCATTTGTCCTCAGCTTCAATAGCCAACTTGAGCTCACGCTGTAATGACCATGTCTCTACCTCACCAGGATCAGCAAAGGAGAAGGACATAATACCCCTTCTCCTGAAATTCTTTGCTGGCTGCCTACTGGAATTAGAGGACATTTCAGTGAAGGGTTCCAAGTTCTTCTTGTTGTCTTGGAGTGAAGCAATCTCTAGCTTGGCCTCCTCCAGAGATACCTTGGTTTGTTCAAGCTGCTTTGTTTGGGCCTCCAATGACACTAGCATTTTCTTCTCTGAATCCCTTGCTGCATCCAGTTCATCTTGTAACTGCTCTAATCTGTGTGCATGGTCTGGCAGATCATATCCTCCATTGCTTTTGAACTTGTTCTTCTTTTTCTTCTTGAGCTCTTCTATCTCATCTAGGGCACACGCCTTTTCGTCTTTCTCCTTCCTCAGCTCATCCTGCAGCTTGATCAATTGCTCCTGCATCTCTGATGCCTCACTGGAGCGCGAATTAGAGACTTTGTTCTCATTAGAAGATGCCTTGACGCTGTCAACAAAAAACAGAGCTGTTGGTTCATGGAATGGATTGGTAGCAATAATCAGAACCACAAGAAAGAAATATAAACTCAATGGAAATCAAGTTATCACTACCATTATCGAAGAAGAATTTGAAGGACAAAACACAATAAGAAAATAATACTCTACCTCGATTTGAAAGAGAACATCTTTGTCCGGTCAAGAACCCTGCAGCCAGCCCAGATTCAACAAGCCATGCCACTCGCGGTGCTCGGTGCTCCTATGAACCCAAGCTTTCTGTCAGTCAGACACAAAAGCAGGGCATCACTGCCGGACACAGGTTGTCTCTTTGAGTAGGAATAATTTCTCTTTGTTTTCACAAAAGCATAAATTAGGGCAGAGAGGTAGAGATTATTCACAGCTATTTCCCTTCTTGTTGTTAACAAAGGGAAGAAGACAAGCGGAAGACTTACTGGCGAAGGAGTTGTATTGAAACGGTCCACCTCTTAGGAGCCGCCTTTGCGAAGGCGAAGGAGTTGTATATGTCTCTCTAGTTTTTTATAGATCGATTCATAGCATCATACCTGTTGAATTGTGCTTTTCTGACCGGACCTTCGGCGTCAGCTGGGCCCATCAGTCAGCCGAAGACACCGTTGGCCCATTGGCTGACTCCTTACGCGGTACGGACTGAACCATCGACCACCCTTGTGGCTGGAATTGCTGCTGACGACAATGATACCTTCGGCTTCAGGTAGGATCCTTCTTTACAATTTCATCTCGTCTTATGAAAACTTTATTATCTTGGAAATTGTTAGCTTGCTTGCACGTATTGCCCATTGATATAATTGGATTGGTATAATGGTGATTTATTTTTAATAAAAGGAAAATGCTATATGTATGTTGTGAGGGCGTACCACTGCACTTGATATACATTTGATGCTTCGTAAATATGGTGCTTTTACCCTCATAACGCCCTGCTGCTCTCGTCTGCTCTGTGCGAAGATTTGGAGAATTTGGTAGCCGTTGATGAGCTAGTAACGCTATGCATTCTTTCGGGGAAATTTATTGGAGCATGCAGACAACAAGATGTTTGGATGCATACCAAAATTGGACATGACGAATTATTGTTGTCCCGGATGTCAATAGTGTTTTGGATCGCCCTTTTCTAACACACGACCTGATTTTGATCGATTAATTTCAGGGGAAAATAATTTCAAAGTAAAAATCAATCTACCAAACTGGAGAAGAGGCTCACCACTAGTAGGCCATACGGACCACGAGCCGAGTATAGCACGGCACGGACCGATACGTTGGACCATGCTCGACGGACCGGCCAATACAGAAATAATAGGGACGTATCGTATCTTTGGAAAAATTTCATTTTCCCCTCTTTAACTATGGGCAAAGATCCTCTTTGATTCTTTGTTTGAGTTTAGTTTATTTTTGTTTGAAAATTTTTTTTTATACAGATCATACAGTGTAACATTTTGAATTTTTTAGACTCTATGGGTTTTTTTTAAGATTTTAAAAGTATTTTTTTAAAAATAGTTTGGTTTTCTCCCTCAACTTCAAAACCAGATGACCAACCTTCATGTGCTATTAATACCGAACAAAATATCCCCTCACCTGATATCACCTTGTGGACGATGTGACACCCAAGTCATGCTTTTCACAAAAATAAATTTTTAAAAATCGAGGAAAATCATAGAAAGCTTTGAAGAATAAAATAAAATACATAAAAGTCAGAAAAATGTACATAATTCAAATATGCAATAAAATATTATATTTCTATGTAAACTTATACACAAAAAAAAATATTTATTTTATAAGGCCTTTTATTGATTAAATGAATCAAATATTTAGGAGTAATTAGTATGGCTTGAGGGAAAATTGGAGGAAATTAAGAAGAATAGAAGGATGCTAGTTTTACTCTTACAATTTGAATTTATAAATTCAAATTCAAAGTTAGTTTGACCTCTTGATTGTAATTTAAAATTTTCAAATTTGAAGGTTAAAATTACATCCTTACATTTTTATTAATTTATCCACCATTCTAGAAACTAAAGTGATTTTCCCCATTTTCTAGAAGCCAAATAAAATTTTCCTAAATACTTGATTTATTTAACCAGTATATGATATTCTAAGACAAATAATTTGTTTATATAAGTATACACACAAAAATTATTTTTTATTGCATATTTGGATTTTACATTTTGCATGTATTTTTATTTATTTTCAAAGCTTTCTATGATTTTACATAATTTTTTAAATTTAAAATATGCAATAAAATATTATATTTCTATGTAAACTTATACACAAAAATATATATTTATTTTATAAGGCCTTTTATTGATTAAACGAATCAAGTATTTAGGAGTAATTAGTATGGCTTGAGGGAAAATTTCAGGAAATTAAGAAGAATAGAAGGATGCTAGTTTTACTCTTACAATTTGAATTTATAAATTCAAATTCAAAGTTAGTTTGACCTCTTGATTGTAATTTAAAATTTTCAAATTTGAAGGTTAAAATTACATCCTTACATTTTTATTAATTTCTCCATCATTCTAGAAACTAAAGTGATTTCCCCATTTTCTAGAAGCCAAACAAAATTTTCCTAAATACTTGATTTATTTAACCAGTAAATGATATTCTAAGACAAATAATTTATTTATATAAGTATACACACAAACATTATTTTTTATTGCATATTTGGATTTTACATTTTGCAGGTATTTTTATTTTATTTTCAAAGCTTTATATGATTTTACATAATTTTTTAAATTTATTTTCATGAAACCATGTTGACTAGGACGTTACATCATCTAAAGCCAGGATGGTTTTGGGTGAGGGGTATTTTGTCTGGTATTGATAGCACAGGAAAGTTGGTCACCCCGTTTTGAAGTTATGGGGGACAAAATCAAACTTAATTGATAGTCGAGGAAGATAAAATAAGCTTTTTCCAATGTCTTTCCGTTATCAGTGCGCACACAGCCCATTTTGGCCCGCTACATAAATAAAACATAAACATGCTAAATAATGATGCAGTATCCGCAAGAACAGCCCTTGGGAGTGAGCTTCGTCCATGAGCCCCAGTAAAAACTTACTCTTTCTTTCTTTTTTAGTGGGCAGACCTACTCCTATTTTCGTTAAACTTACTCTTTCTTTCTTTTTTAGTGGGCAGACCTATTCCTATTTTCGTTTAAAAATGACGTATAAATATTTATTAGTTAAAAAATTCCCTCGTCAACTGGCTTTGGCATTCTCGATGATCACACAAATTTTAACCCGTTTAAGGCTGCTACCACCGTGGTAGTTTTTTTTTGAAAGAGGGGTAGGAGAACTGCCGTTCTATTTCATTGAATAGAAGGAGAAAATAAAATACAAAAACCCGTGCAAACACGGAGTACAACCACAGCACTCCGCTGCAACTCTGGCCGAAGCCAGACACACCTTCGGCCACTGTCGGGAACACCAACTACAGAGGAGAAAGAAGGAATGCAGCCACACTGCTGCCACCAAGGCCAAAGGCCGAAGAGGAGAGAGATACAAGGGGGGAGAATGGGAACACCACCAACACTCACACAACGACGAGCGACTCCTGAAGCAGTAGACCAGCGAAAACCAATGCGCAAACGGCGATCACGACGCCTCCAACAAGGTAGCAACGCAGAGAACCGGCCGCCGTCGCAGAACCGCTAGGGTTTTCACCCAGAGTAGGGAAGGTCCAAAAGGTGATGCCTCCAACGAGGGAACGACACCAAAGGTGATGCCAACACCAGCCCGAAAGGGCAGGGCTTTCGCCTAAGACCTGTCCTACTAGCGCACAATGCAGGGCCCGCCAAAGGTCGAAAGCACTAGGAGAACCGAGCCGCCAGCCGAAGACGCAGAGCCGGAGAGCGAGCACGCACACCGCCCCCCGACGCGGAAGAAACCGCCCACGCCACCTGACACCTCGGAGAAAGGGAGGGTCTGAACGGCGGGACGGGACCAGGCCAAGAGGAAGAGAACGAGGACGCCGCTGGAACAAAGCCGCCAGCCAATGTCGCCGGAGAGGGGCCACCACACCAGGTGGCCTGCGCACGGGAAGCGAAGGAAGCCAGACGCCACGCCACCCAGGCTGCACAAGCCGAACCCTGCCACTAACCTGGAAAGCGCCAACCTACGCCACCGAGCACCTCACAGGGAGGGGAGGGCAAGGAGGCGAGGATGGGACCAGGCTAGAGACAGGGGTCGCCGCGCCGCCCGAAGACGAGTGACTACCCACCACGCCACCACGGGAGGAGCCGAGGAGCCGCCGGACACACGCCCTTGGAGCCCACTTGCTCCGCCCACTCCGATCACTGCCGAAGCGGACCCCCCAAGCGGCATCCATCGATGCGGGCTCAGGAGAAGGGGGAAGAAGGAGGAGAGCCGGTGCCGAGCTACGCCGAGCTACGAGGCCACCGGGCATCACGACCCTGGAGCACATCCGCTCCGACCGCTCCGGCCAACAACGCCAGATCTGGGCCTCTTGCCTACGGATCCGGACCCCAACGGAGCGGCCCCCCAGGGCGGTCACCCGAGACGGCCCAAGGGGAGGGGAAGAAGGAAAAAAGGAAGAGAGAGACCAGCGACAGCTCCACCACAGCACGCAAAGGCAAGGAAGAAGAAGGGTAGCCGCGCTCCACACCGCCACGACGCCCGGCCGCCGATGCACTGCCAAGGGCACTGCCGGAACAGGACATCACGGCACCAGATCCACGCAGCACCAAGAACGGCCACCAAGGTGTCGGCCACTTCCAACCACGGATGCACCTTTCAAGGCGGTGCCAGATCTAGCGAGCAACGTCAAGCCGACACGGATCCAACTAGCGGCCACCAAGGCGCCGGTCACAAGGAGGGAAGGAGGGCGCCCAGCCACAACGGCCCAGGCCACGCCGCCGCCGCCCCACGCCGGCCCAGGCCGCGCCGCCGCCGGATCTAGCCTCGCCGTCGCCCACAAGGCCGGGTGCCTTCCCGCAATAGCACCGGCCGACGAGAGAGGGAAAAGGAAGGGAAGGAGGAGGGAAGAAGAAGGGAAGGAGAGACGGGCGGCGGCGGCGGCGGCGCTAGGGTTTTTGGAGGGTTGAGCTAGGGGTTGGGTCGCCCCCGAGTCGCCCGGGAAGAGCGACGCAAGGGCCTTGGGCCGTCTTTTTACCACCGTGGTAGTCACTTCTAGCGAGACAGATGACTTGAAAGGGTCACCTTATTGCAAATTGTGTCTAATCTTTTCTAGATCACAATCCAGAAGCGTCGCTAGTGACCTTCATAATGACCAATTTCACATGTATTCGTTCGATTCGTCATCCGAATATCCTAATCCAATTTCGGGAGTGCATCTAGTTTTAGAAGTGTCTTGATCACCTCGTCCTCTCACTACAGGCACACTTAACGAGATCACCTGGAACCCATGGTTGTTAAGGCGTCCTTGAAGCGACGCTTCAAGGACGCTTAGGCGTTATGGCGCTCTGGAGGCGACGCCTTGCCACAGGCGGCTGTGGCGTCCGTGGCGTCGGTGTGGCGTCGTCGTGGCGTCCATGGCGTCGAGAAGACCTAAGGCAGACGCCATAGATGATAAAAACTTAAGACAAGACCCGCACGGCAGGACCCCCTAACCCAACCCAAACCCTAGAGGCCCGACCTTACCAGACGACAGCGTTTCTCCCTAGGCGGCGGCAAACCCTAGCTCCGCGGCGAATCCGAGCGCCGGTGGCAAGGAATCCAACCGTCGGCAGCGAGGATTTTCAAGATCTGGCGCTCCTTCCTCTTCCCTTCTCTGCACGGCTGGTCGGCACACGTCACCTCCTCTGCATCTACAGTGAGCCGGTGAGCCGCCGCCGCCTTCTTCCCCGCCCCTCCCTCCTCTCTCTCTCTCTCGCGCAGTCGCGCTGAATCGCTGATGCTCCCCCCTCTCTTTCTTTGACTCTCTCCCCGGCCCCCTCTTTTTCTCTGACTCTCACCTTGTCTCCTTGATGCAGTAGTACTGAGTACTGACTAAACCAGTAGAAAATGACAAGTGGCGGCGATGACGACACCACCGGCACTAGTACCAAATCCTCTCAAGAAGATGCAGCAGCATACAACCCATTGAATGATCCAAGACGGAAGCCAAAATCCAATGATTCGGGTTGCAAATACGGATATTGGGTGACAATTGGCAATCGGGATGTTGTGCAATGTTCTTTGTGCAACAAAAAGTTTCAGGGGGAATCAAGAGGTACAAGGAGCATCTTGCAGGAGGATTTGCGGATGTGCAAAAATGCGAGGCGACCAACAGCGCCATTTCAAGAGAGATGAGGAATGCTTGTTAAAGAACCGGAGGCATAGAAGGCTTTTGTTTCTGGAAGATGATGGAGAAGAGCAATCTGTGGATATGGAGGATGTGGACGGGTCCTCATCATAGCCCATTGTACAACCAAGTTCAGGGACGACTGCCAAATGAAAGAAAGCGGCTTTCCAGTTCAAGGTTCCGGTGACACCTCCAAAGAAGGCAGTTAGTTCCATGGTCCGCATGACACCGCGTGAGGTTGTGGAGCGAAGTCATGCTAAGGGACCATCTCAAATAAGCATTCAAGCAAGCATGAGGACAAAGGAAGAAAGAGAAGCTGTTAACCTAGAGATAGCCAAGTTGTTCTATGAATGTGGCATGCCTTTCAATATTGTAAACTCACGACAGTTTGAGATAGCTGTGGAGGCCATTGCACAGTACGGTTCTGGGTACATGCCTCGCACTTACCATGAGTTGTGTGAGCCTTTGCTTGAGAAGGTTGTGAAGGAAACCGATAAAGAGAAGGTGAAGCATAAGGAGGCATGGAAGATGGTTGCACCCTCATGTCCGATGGATGGACAAATAGGAGGGGACGCCACTTGATCAACTTCCTTGTTAATAACCCTGAGGGGACTCTCTTCTTGGAGTCAGTTGATGCTTCACACCAGGTGCATGATGCACTAATGCTTGCCAACCTTCTTGAGGAGAAAATTGGCAAAGAACATGTTCAAGTTGTCACTGATAATGGTGCTAACTACAAGACTGCAGGCAAACTTCTCATGGAGAGAATCCCCATATTGTATTGGACTCCTTGTGTCGCTCATTGCTTGGACCTTATGTTGGAAGATATAGGGAAGTTGAAAGAATTCAAAAAACCTATTGCACAAGCCCGACATCTCACCTCTTTCATTTATAGGCATTCGAGGCTTCTAAGTGCGATGAGGGTAAAGACAGATGGGATGGATATTGTGCGTCCCGCAGCTACTAGGTTTGCTACTGCATTCTCACCATGACAAGTTTGAACAAGCATAAAGATGCATTGAGGAATCTATTTGCATGTACGATTGGACTTCAACCAAGTTAGCTAAAACAGAAGCACAAAAAGTGTCAGAATCTTGTCATGGCTGCATCCTTTTGGAACCAAGCAGAAGACTGCATTAGAGCATCACTACCACTACTTAGGGTGTTAAGGGTGGTTGATGGTGATGAGAGGCCTGCAATGCCGGAGGTTCAAACATTAATGTCTATGGCAAAACAAAAGGTTATGCAATCTTTCTCCACTCAAAACAAGAAGTTTTTACTCACTCGTTTGTTGAATATTATGGATGGGCGTTGGGGCAATCAAATGACGACACCATTGTGTGGCGCCGCTCTCTTTTTGAATTCAGGGAAGGTCTATCCCCTCCTAGAAAAGAGTTCTGAAAATGAAGAAAACCTTGCACAAATGAGGAGTGATTTCAATTATTGCCTTACAAAAATGGTGGAAGATCCGGCTCTAGTGGAGAAGATTGATAGCTAAACTATTCTATATGAGACTAGAAGAGAAGTGTTTGCAAATAGACTGGCGACACAACATGCGGGAACAAGAAGTCCTAGTAAGTGTTTGTAAATAAATTTGAGCAAGTTTCTTTTAGTTTTTACTTTTTAGCATACTAAATTCCATTTATTTGTTATTTATAGTTGATTGGTGGTGTGCATATGGTACAAAATGCATAGAATTACATATGTTTGTAAGGAGAATCATTAGTCTTAGTGCTTCATCATCCGGTTGTGAGCATAACTGGAGCACCTTTGATTTTGTAAGTAGTAACTACTAACTAGTAAGTACAACTAAATTTAACTCTTATTTGGTTGGTCTCATTATCTTTCAATGTCACTTCTCATTTTAGATGCATACTAAGAAAAGGAACCGGTTGGAGCACAAGAGGTTGAATGATTTGGTATATGTTTCGTACAATAGAAAAATGATAGCTAGATTTCAGAAAAGACGTGAGAAAGGGAGAAAAAATTATGATCCGCTTGTTTTGTAAGAGTTTGATGGGGACAATGAATGGGTAAATGTATCGTCCAATAAAGTGCAAGGCCATGATGGCCTTACTTGGGATCATGTTAATGAGGCTATGGGTGCATCCCTCAATCTTCAACGTTGAAATTTTCATGGTAAAGCTCATGGTGAGCCTAATCTCTACTACTCAAGGGGCAAGGGTAAGAAAAGGATGGTAGAAGTAGAGGACGAAGACATAGAAGAGCACTATTCTGACTCGGATAATGTAGATGAAGATGAGAATGAGATAATACAAGATGATGAGGATGTTGATGACTATGATGAAGAGGATGGAGGAGAAGATTCAACTAATGATGAAGCCAACTACTTGACCGATGATTTAATCTAAATAAGAGGGTTTGTTATGTATTAATGTGTGACTTCTTAGTTTTTATGTTACTATGACGGTGCAAAACTATGCTATTTTGTGAACTATGCAATCACCCATGGTGGTGAAAACTATCTTGTTATGTTGCATTTTATTCGGTTTTATTCGTCATATTTGTGTGTCTATAGCGTCGCCTCGCCACGCGTCTTAAGCGCTTAAAAGGTAAAAAGGTGCAGGCGACCGCCACACGCCTTAAGCGCCGTAACAACCATGCTGGAACCCCAACGCCTCTAGGCTATAGTACTTACTGAACTAAGTCTGCCTATCTACTGCAATTCTATAGGAGTGTTTTTGTTTTGCTTTTGCACCACCCATTTGGAAGGCCAACTCTGATAACAAATGAAGTTTTTTATTTGCATAGACTCTCTCTAAAAAGAATCCACAGTTGATAGGGGCGAACCCACCATTTAGGTTGGGTAGGCCGCAGCTTGAGCTAAATTTTGGTGGCCTTCTTGTACCCCCAATTAAGTAAATACAAAAAAACTAAAAAATCTGCTCTGTAGATATGGTAGCATAGGCCTATAGGGACATTGGGTCTGAGCTAGATATCTGGGTTGCGTTCGCCAATGACCACCGACATCCTAATGTTCAAAGGTTGGCCCCATCAACCTCTTTGCCCCTTTGCAATGGTGCCCCGAAGATTCCCTATGTCCAAGCGGCAGTGATCGCAATCACTGGGATCCTTAGCTAGTGCTCATCCTCGGGCTTGCTTGCATCCCTCATTTCATCGCCACCATCATCCTGTACACAAATTGTCAGCATTATTGGCAATAAAATGACCAATGCTGCGTTCATACATGTCAAGGCTATAAATTACTACCGGTGAGTAGTACACTGATGTACCTGCATATCAGAAGTCCACAAGGTGAGGTTGTCCCGAAGAAGTTGCATAATAAGGGTGCTATCCTTATAGGAATCTTCCCCAAGGGAATCCAATTCAGCAATAGCTTCGTCGAAGGCCTAAAAACATAAAAGGAGTATGATCACATACCAAACCATATCAACGGCTAGCTTTTATGGACTTATTATTTGCAGCAAAGCTTTTACAAGACTGCAGGATCCAGATCAGGTAGCCTTCTGAAGGACAAATGACAACCAGGGTTGGAAGATAAACACAGTTGGAACTATGTACCCCAGAATTTCACACTGAAAGAACACTCCAGATTCATAAAAGCACTGCCACAGACAAATACAGGCTACAAATTTATTGGCATTCCAGAGCCAACAACTTGTCAGCCCATCCAGATGAGCAGCATGTTGCTCTCTTTGTCTTGATCAAACAGTCCATGTCATGACCACGCTTGCACATAGCAAGCAGGCATGTGGGGCTACACTCTGCAAGATAACAGTCACATCTCCGAAGCATGCGACAATTTGAGCCGGCATGGGTGTACAGTATACCAAGAAAGCAGTGACCAAATATCGAAAACAAGCAGCTGAACCCTGGCGGATTTTTAAGTGTACTGAAGAATATTTACACTCCCTAAGCTACTGCACCCGTAGTAATGAGGTCTGACGATAAGGGTCTGTTCTCGTCAGTTTATTATCTTTGCTTATTTAAAAATAATTTGAATTTTTAATGCGTTTTTCTCTATCAAATATTTTTCTAAGAGTTTTAAAACGCAGGTTAGGCGAAGTGCATTAGGCTCTTGATTTTATCTCAGAAGACTCTCAAAGTTAAGAAATAAATTAAATAAGATAAACCGATGAGAACAAGCCTAAATCTGAGCTAATCATATCCCAAGTTTCTAACCTCTTCTGCTACTCTGATCTGTACCAAATTATAGATCTGCACCAATTTCCTCAACTAATGAGCTCTGAAGCTAAGGGAGGAGAAAAAAAATCACCTGCTTGGCCAGCGAGCACGCGCGGTCGGGCGAATTGAGGATCTCGTAGTAGAACACGGAGAAGTTGAGCGCGAGGCCCAGCCGGATGGGCTGCGTGGGTGGCAGCTCCTTCATGGCTAAGTCCTAGAGTGACAGAGAGCCCAAGATCCGTCCTTTTTTTAGTCAAATCGCTGGGCAGAGGAGCAAAGATGTGA
The DNA here is from genome assembly GCA_005191435.1 of Raddia distichophylla. Classification (NCBI taxonomy): domain Eukaryota; kingdom Viridiplantae; phylum Streptophyta; class Magnoliopsida; order Poales; family Poaceae; genus Raddia; species Raddia distichophylla. Next base: position 919,867 of record SPJY01028649.1, on the reverse strand, counting down.
ATGTTCGTGAGAGAGGGGTGAGACCTGGGCAGCCTGGTAGGCGGCGAGGGTGGAGTCGGCGGCGTCCTTGCGCTCGGCGCCGGTCTTGAACTCGGCGAGGTAGCGGTGGTAGTCGCCCTTCATCTTGAGGTAGAAGACCTTGGCGTCAACGGCGGCGGCCGCGGGGACGAGGCGCTCATCGAGGAGGCGGAGGATCCCGGCGCAGATGCCGGTGAGCTCGGCCTCTACGCGCGCGCGGTAGCCCCGCGCCGCCGTGGCGTGCCCCGCCGCGCCGCGCCCCTCCTCCTTCTGCTCGATCGACGACACGATGCGCCACGACGCGCGCCGCGCCCCGATGACGTTCTTGTACGCCACGGACAGCAGGTTCCTCTCCTCCACCGTCAGCTCCCCGCCGCCCGCGCCCGCCGCCGCCACCACCTTCTCCATGAACTCCACCATCTCCTCGTACCGCTCCGCCTGCTCTGCCAGCTTCGCCATGTACACCATCTCCTCCCTCCCGCCGCCTCCCGCCGCCTCCGCCGCCGCCGCCATCTCCCTCTCCTCTCTCTCTCTCTCTCTCTCTCTCTCCCCTCGTGTGCGCGTGGGCGTGTGGCTCTTGCGGATTCGGGGCGGAGAGAGCGAGACCGGAGGCGGAGTTGGGAGGAGCGGCTGCGGTTTTAAAACGAGTGGCAGTGACTTTTGGGGCGCTCTTCTCTTTCCTTTGTCTCGTCGTTTTTTCCTCCTTCCTTCGCTTTTCCTTTTTTTCTTTTCCTGTGTGGCGTTGGAGATAAGAACGACGCCAAGAGGCGCTTAAAACTAGGGAGATCTTTTTCCCGCGCGTTCACACGACGTGTCGGGCGCTGATTAGTTGGCGTATTTTTTGTGCGCTGCGGGTTGGCTGGATCGTGTGCGTGGAGGTAGGTAGGTGAGCCAGCTCGGCCAGGCCCACCACAGTGGTGTGGGCCGAAATGCATCTCCCCCCATGGCCCATGCTAGTTGTGGAATGGGAATCTGAGGTGTCGAATACGGTGTTGTTTTGTGATTTTGTTTTTGACTTGCATAGAAAGGGAAATTCTTGGGGACGGGATCCCGTTCGCACGGGATCCGGACGGGATCGGCCCCGTCGCACGCTGTGCAGAGGAGGAGGAAGGAGGAAGAAGGAGGAGGGAGGAACGAGGAGGAAGGAGGAAGAAGAAGGCCTACCTCGCCGCCGTCGACCTCGCCGTCGCCGTCACCGCCGTCGATCTCGCCGCCGTCCATTTGGGTTAGGGTTCGGGGTGGGGTTCGTGTTTAGATTTGGGCCGGGTAAGGGGGCGGCATGGTGGTGGGTGGGGTTCGTCGGGGGCGGCGGCGGAGGCGGCGGTGGCGCCGCCGGAGCCGGGAGAGGAGATGAAGGCGGTCGGCAGGTGGTGGAGGGGGGACCGCCCCTCACCCCCTCGGGTTAGGGTGGGCAGCGGAGCGGCTGGCCCCGAGGGCACCGCTGGCCGGGGCGGAGAAAGGAGGCGGCGGGGGCGGCAGAGGTGCGCAGAGCACCACCGGGGCGGAGGAAGGAGGCGGCAGGAGAAGGGGAGCGGACGAGAGAGCAAGCGAGTGAGGGCCTGAGGGGCAAGAGGGGGCACGTGGCGCGCGAGGGATGATCCCATCGCCGACGGGATCCCGTCCGCTAGTCGCCCCCTTTTAGAAAATATTGAAAAATTAGACTGAAGTCTTTAAAGAAACAACCTACCAGCATGCAAGTGCAGATGTCTTAAAAAACATACGGTCTTTAAAGAAACAACCTACCAGCATGCAAGTGCAGATGTCTTAAAAAACATACGACCGCAAATTACATTTAAAATTACTGTGCTCAGGAGTGTAACATGGAATGGTTACGGTGCAACCCAACCCAACGTCCCAATTATGTACTTTCCAATTTTCCATAGTAAAAACTACTTTTCACTTGTTTAGAGGATTCTTGACATTGGCAAGGGCTGAATGCCAAGGGCTCAACAGGAACCGGGCCAAACCACTAACAGGCTGGTTATGGTGCAACCCAACCCAACGTCCCAATTATGTACTTTCCAATTTTCCATAGTAAAAACTACTTTTCACTTGTTTAGAGGATTCTTGACATTGGCAAGGGCTGAATGCCAAGGCTCAACAGGAACCGGGCCAAACCACTAAGGCACTAACAGGCTCATATCCATGTGTTACCGTGCAAATGCATGAAATGCACGTTTCTCACATTACACGAAACAATGCAAGATGCATGCATACTTAACCAAATTATTGTAAAGTAGATCCGAACTAATACACAAGCACAGGCTATTAACCCATCTAGTTGAAACAACAGATCCGATCCATCCATTCTCTGCAATTGGATGTCTGTCCAAGTTTGATCCATCTCACGAGTCCATGATCTCCTCTTTCTCCCTCTCTTTCTCTATTCCCACACCTCCTTACAACATCTCCTGGCGGTACCATCGAGTTCTTTGCCACACATCTACTCTTCCTTTCCTCCTGGCTCCTTTCCATACCCCAACGTTCATGCCTGCCACTTCTCATCCCCTTCTCTGTCATGCTAGCATCGATCATCACTGTGCATTTCTAGGGGAGTTTCAATTTCTTGTGAGATATTGAGATATCCTAGGAGCCCATGACCTATATAATAAGGAGGGGAGGGTGTCCCCCAAGTTGTCCATTGCGGTAGAAGGCTAAGGTTTGGTGAGTTTCTGGTGCACTTGTGAGTGCTTTGTGCACCACGACGTGGCTTTGTAAATTGTAATGCCCCAAACCAAAGTAATAGAATATATCAAAAAAATTATCTTGTTCTTGTTCATGAGGCTCGTTTGAGATTTTTTATTTTTCTTGTTTTGCTGTTAAGCTTAGATCTTTTTGCTCCCCTTTGATTCTACTTGATGCAAGGATCAAGAAAGTGCTATGTTAATTCCACCCGCATTTGTTTGGACATGCTTCGGGTGATTTGAAACTCAACCTTCATGGTAGAACATGGGGGCATCACCATGGATCATCTTCTACCCATGAGGATTATCACAGATTGAGTTCTTCACTTGATGCCCACCAAATGTTTGATTTGTTGCCCTACAAGAAGTTTGGTGATGATTTTGGAGTCAAACTTCATGCCTCACCATAGGATATCATCTTAGGATTGTTTTGATCTCTCACGCATCCATGAGCATAACCATAGCTTGATTTCGATTCACACCCACCAAGTGTTTGCTAGTTTGCCTTCAAAGCGTTTTTCACTTGCGTTTTGTGCCTCTTGAGGCACGTTGGGGGAAAGTATCATTGGTACTCCTTGTGAGAAAATTTGTCTCTCATTCATACCCTCTAGTTGCCATAGCTGGTCTTACAACTTTCTTAAATACGGTTTAATGCCAGTCACCTTTGACAACTACATAGTAAAAAGTTGTAGAGATAAAATAGATGGCTATGGTCCTTAGAGAGAGCTGCCGAGAGGTACTAAGGGCCTGTTTGGTTTGCTGTCAAATCTGCCACAACTAAGGTTAGACCCCCCAGAGTTTTTATGGCTAGTGCTTGGTTCGTATCATAACTATGGGTTGCCACACTTTTTTAGCCATTGAACTCATTCGTCATAGACTGATTTTTTTGCCACACGTTGGCACAAGTGTGGCGTTGATTTTTTCCGCTACAAAAGTGTGGCTTGCCACACTTGCCTAAGGTTTGGTTAGATAAAGTGTGGCATTAACCAAACAGGCCCTAATATATAGCTTGTTTAGTTTAGTTTAGTTTAGTTTACCACCTATTCTCAAGCCATTCATTTGTAGAGGTAAGAATGGAACAAAGAATCTTTACCGTCCCCTTGCTCTCTTAATTTCTTGTCTCGTAGAGCTCCTATTTCTCTATCCTCACCAGCGTGCTCCGGTAGCATGGGAAAGGGGGGATGGTGGTGTGACACGGGTTAGTGGTGCGATCGATGTGCAGCGGACAACTAGACTAGCAGCGTGAGTGCGTGTGCCGGGAGGCGCCACCGCGCACAGGGCCGTGGCGAGGCAGCGGCACGAGAGCCACGGAGAAGCACGCGACGGGCGGCGGCCTGAGGGCCATGGTGAGACGCGCGAGCGAAGCAGGACGCGCGACGCGGGCGGTGGCGAGGCACGACGCGAGGGCTGCGGAGAGTGCACCGCGCGACGGGCGGCGGTGTGAGGGCCACGGCGCGAAGGCAACGCGTGCGAGTGACGACGTAGGACGATCGATGGCGCATGACACTGCAGGCAACGACAGTACGTACGTACGTCAGTACGTGCAAGGACCGCGGCTAGGTGCACGACGGGTGTGGCACGGGCCAGGACGACATGTCGACATGTGTGGCGGCGACGAGCGCGGTGCATGCACGACGATGCGAGCAGCAGCAGCAAGGCGATGGTGCGAGTGCCGCAGCTAGGCGCGGCCCGACGATGGCGCGGGCGTCAGCGTGGGCCGGGGCCGCGGTGAGGCACACGATCGACGAGCTAGCGCGGCGGCACGAGGGCATCAGCATGGCACATTGGCACGCCCGCGACGGATGGAGCGCGAGGGCGACTCGAGCGGCAGCGTGACGGGCAGCGGCGAGAGGATCGTGCATGTCTAGGTGGCGCGAGGGGTGTCCGTGCTATGGTGGCAGCCGTCGGACGTTTGTGAGGATTAGAGAGAAGAGAGGACATTCCGTGTTTAACCTTTAGAATGGAGCTAGCATATGGTATAAAAGAAATTGAAAGAGAGGTACCACGTTTTGAACTTTTGATGGCCGTTCAATCTAGCTTGAGTAACGTGTTGGGTTTAGTCACACATCGGATATTAGTGATGCACGAGCCCAACTTAAAATGCGGAGGAACTGCTCTCCCACCGGCACTACAAGAATCGACATGAATCTCGAGGGCCAAAAGGCAGCACTCGAGATTCCCAATGTATATCTCGAGGACCAAAAAGAAACCCTCGAGAAAGCCACCACCGCACCGTCCCATCTAACGTCCGTTTGGGAGGACAGATGTTTCTCGAGAGCAGTAGCAAAGCCAAGTTTCTCGAGGGCCTGACCCTCGAGAAAACCCAAAATTTATTTTTCCCGCCGGCTAGTTCTAAAAATTCCAAAATGCATCCTTATCTATTTACTACTCCTACCTTCTCTCTCCCTACTCCCGTCATTTCTCTTCCCCACACCTCTCCTTCTCTCTCCAGCGCACGAGGATGGAGCCGCGACGGCCGAGCTCCGGCGAGCCGCGGCGGGAAGCTCCGCCAGCCGCCTCCTCCTCCTTCCCCGCCTCCTCCCGGCCCGATCTCGCCGCCGCGCTGCTGGGGGAGGTGGCCCCTCGCCGTCTTGCCACTGGGGGAGGTGGCCCTCGGTCGATCTCGCCGTCGCGCCGCCGGGGGAGGGCGCCCCCGGCCCGATCTGGCCGCCGCGCCGCCGGGGGAGGCACCCCCCGCCCCAATCTGGCCGCCGCGCCGCCGGGGAGGCGCCCCCCGCTCCGATCTGCACGCCGCGCCGCCGGGGGAGGCACCCCAGCCCCAATCGGAGGCGCCCCCCGCCCGATCTCGCTGCCACGCCGTCGGGGGAGGTGCCCCCTGCTCGATCTCGCTGCCACGCTACCGCGGAACCCCAAGCCCGCCACAGCGCCAGCTCGTCGTCGCTGGCAAGCCCGCCGATAGCTCGATGCGGTGTTCATGTCTTTGTTAAGTGTTATGTAATCATGTTGCTGGATCGATGTGATGTTCATGTGTTTTTTTTGTTCATCTGTTGGATCAATGGACATGGAAGAAACTGCTGGATTCATATCGCTGGATTCGGATTTGTTCATGTTTTGTGTAGTTTGCTATATGAATGTGGATGATCTGTGGAATTTGTTCATGTTTTGTGTAGATTGCTATATGAATGTGTAAATTGCTATTAATAAAAAAAAGGACGAACAGTAAGGAATCTTTGGTGTGGATTTTTTTTTCAATAAAAAAATCTCTCTCGAGGGCCAAGCCCTCGAGAATACTTAGACCCGGGCCGTTAAGTCTACGATTCCGTCCACCAGCCAACTTTCTCAAGGGCTCTAAAAAAACCCTCGAGAAACAGATTTCTCGAGGGCCAGACCCTCGAGAAAGCTCGTTTTTCTCGAGTGGTCAGTCGCGAGGGCCGTTTCTCGAGGGCCGGCCCTCGAGAAAGCTGTTTCCCCGAGGGTTTTCCTCTCTTTCTCGAGGGTTTCTGGCTCTCGAGATTCATGCAGATTGTTATAGTGCGGAATTCCCTCCTCTCTCACCAGGCAGTCTTTTGGGCTGAGTTGAGCCTGGATCTGGGTTGTGCTTGTAGTTGACTAATAGATATGATGACCTGGGCCTGAGGACAGGTGTTGGTCTCGGGGGAACCGGATCGCTGTGGATCATAAGATGGCTTGGATTACAGCAGGATCTAACATAACGGTTACAATTTAAGGGTACTAAGGATGATAAAATCCCTCTTCATCCTAATTGAATCAAACACTCTAATTCCTGAAGCCACTTTTTCAAATTTTGGAAACACTCGTTAACCAACCCGCATGCCCAGCAAGGCCCCGAAAGTACTGTAGCTACAGTACCACAGGTGAAAAATTCAAAAAAAAAGCACACATACGGGCAGCTAGGCAAACCTCTGCAGCTAGAAAATTTTGAAATGCAGAGACTTGATACAACCCCTGTTGTACATGCTCTTAACTTCTAAAAAAAATAACACACAAAGTAGCAAAAACGTAGTACGTAGAACATAATGGATACAATATTTTACTCATGTAATCCATTAAAGCACAAAAAAAATGTGAAAAAACGTTGAGCAGAGTGCGCAATGCACCAACAAATGCCTGTTCAACCAACGCACTATAACTTCTAAAAAAATTAACACACCGAGTAAAAAAAAGTAGGACGTAAAACATAATGGATACAATATTTTACTCATGTAATCCATTAAAGCACAACAAAATGTGAAAGAACTTTGAGCAGAGAGCGCAATGCACCAACAAATGCCTGAGACCAGATGTTCAGCCTGAGTTGAAAGCTCATTTACAATATAAATCGCACAAGATCATGTATAGCCAGAGGTAGTACGTATTGTTGGTAGGCCCATGCCCCAGGCTTAAGCCCGACTTATCATGGGCATGAGTCCGCCCCTGCGTTGAATCACGTACATCTGTTACAAAGAATACGTATTGTTGGTAGGCCCATGCCCCGGGCTTAAGCCCGACTTATCATGGGCATGAGTCCGCCCCTGCGTTGAATCACGTGCATCTGTTACAAAGAATGCCTGGTATGTCTTATTTCGGTCGCTTTTCGATTTTGCACAACAAAAGAATGTTCCCCAAACCTCCAAATTCTTCAGCTTTTCGAAGCTGTTTTTAAAATATCTTAAAGCAGCTTCTTGATTACCGTTTCCTCCCATATTTGTATCCTACTAGCAGCAACAGGCGCGCCGAGCCCATCGTACCTAAGGGAAAAAAAAGGGGGAAAAACGGGGACATGCAGGATTCAAACCCGGGGCTCGTAGGTGAGTATCTGTCTGAGCTAACCAACCGGCCAAAGCGCCCACACTGTTGAGATTTGTGCCAAAAAAATCATTTTATACGTAAAAAAATAATGGACGAACGGATCTGGCTGACGCGTGTGATCGGACGGCTACGAACGAATAGGGCGACGTGGCACAATGAGACGCGACACGTGGCACCGGGGGAGCCGAAACCTCCTCTTGTATATTCATATATTATATATTTGCATTATCTGTCAGAATCGATTAATCAATCTAAATATTTTATTTAAGTAGGGCTAGCTAATTACTCTAACGAGTATTTTAGGTTAGTGTTAATTCATGTTAATTGTTCGGTGGTTGCTTTCCATCGGATTTGTTTTATGTGATATGTATTTTTTAGTCTTTTGAACCATGGTAGTCTTTTTAATCATGGTGTTTTCAAATACCATATTTTATCTCGAAACTATATAACAAAATTGTGATGCCAAACATGCACAATATAGGGATATTGGGCATGTTTGGCGCCACCATCCCTAGATATTTAATTTGTTTTTTAGTTTTCCCTAAAGGAAAACGGATCTACTCACTGGTAGTCGCCTGGGCAGCAGTTCACTCGCCCAGGCGTCTGCCTCCCCTGCCTCCAACACAGGAAATTTGGGGGGAGGGGCGCTGAGAAGGGGAGATGGGGGAAAGCACCTGCGACCGTCGCATCTTCCTCCTCATCGGCGACCGCCGCCGTCGTAGCCACCACGGGTTTAGGGTTAGGGTTCGGGGTTGGGATGGGGATCTCTGTACCGCCGGGCTTAGAGGGACGGTTGGGGGAGGCGGTGGCCTGGTGGTTGGTTGGGGATGGAGTGAGGGCGGCGGCGGCGGCGTCGCCACCAGAGCTGTGGGAGGGGGTGAAGGTGGTTGGGGCGGTGGTGGTGGGGGTGAAGGCGCTGGCCTGGTTAGGGTGGGAGGGGTGGCATGGCGGCGGGAAGGAGTTGGGGGTGGCGCGGCCAGCGGCGGCCGGGGGAGGGGGGGGAGAAGGAGGAGGGGCACGGGCAAGACTGAGAGAGAGAGAGAGAGAGAGAGAGAGAGAGAGAGAGAGAGACGCGGGGAGGGAGAGGTATAAAGGAGAGAGGGAGGGGAGATCTAGGCCGTTGAATGTCAATCCAACGGTCCAGAAAATCGCCTGGGCATCCCTATAGGGACCCAGGCGACTATGACGGAGTCAATCCCAAAGGAAAAAGGAACTGACACTAGGTGCACTCCCAAGTCCCAACGTATTGTTTGCTCAAGTCATTTATAAATATGCCACATTATATATAGACGGCCACCTTGATATTTTGTCTTCTTTCTATTATGACTACTATAGAAATGACGTAATGCTTCTAGTGGATTTCTCTTATTTGTTTTCTTTAAAAAAAAGATTTGTCTTTTACTCTCTCCATTTGCTTTTATAGAACATATTTTGATTTAAGAAAGTCTTCGAACGTCGACTTAGGCTATTAATTTTTTTTATCTATTGTCAATTGCCATAAAATAATATTTTATTAAAACAATTTTAAATGTGAACATATCGGTACAAACTTTGTACCTAAATATGATCCATATAATTTGACTAATCATTATACAAAATTAATTTGTCTAAATTAAAACATGTCTTATAAAAATAGACAGAGAAAGTATACAGGAAATAACATGCTTTCTTTCTTCTTATTAATTATCTTTCACCTTAAACATTCATATATGGCATTGGAGTGCTCTAGAGGCCAGGATGCAAAACAACCGAAATGGACCGTCCGGAGCACAAGCACGCCGATAAGTCAAGCAACCCTATCTAGAGACCGACTAGAAACACACAAAACAAAAAAAGACTTGTGCTTTTATAGCATGGAATTTTCCGAAAAGGACTTGATAAAACAGAAAGACGTCCCCCTTTCCGTTTGTGAGTGTGTCATCTCCGCATCTCTTTCACCCCTTATCTATCCATTCATTGCGTGATTAATTGCGTCTGATGCTTGTTTTTTAGCTTACCACTAGCTAGCAGCGCATGCACTGGAAAAGCAAGCAAAAGAAAGGGTTCCACTAACCATTGTGCGTAGACTAAGCGAAGATAAATTAATTTTTTTCGTATGATTAAACTTGGGGCGTGGAATATATAGATGCAGTTTCGTACGTGTCCGCGTATGGATGGATCCGACGGTATGAACAATTTGGCATAAAACTGTGGTAAAAATTGCGGTGAACGAAACACTAGTTAAAAGCAAAGTTAGAAAATAAAAATATGATTGTCCTCACCAATATCATGAGTGTCGAGGTCTTTATAAACTGACAAGAAATAAAATAGCAAAAACTACCGATCATTTAACGGTGACTTTAATGATTTCTTCAATATTTTTTAATGTAAAATCCGTCAAACCGCCGGATCGTGGTCATTCCCGGCGGCTCGCGAGACCTATCCTGTTAATAGGGATAGCAATGGGTCTTGGTCCTTCAAATCTAGCCTTCATAGACCCAGACTCAAGACCTAAGAATTGAACCCAGACTTAAAAATTATCACGGGTAGTCCCAAACCCAAACCTAGGCTCATCGGGTCTACCTAGACTCGAAAATTCAGGAAAACACCATATTAACAACAAATCAACAAGTGGCACCTATGGGCGAGCTTAATTGTGAGCTACTCAGAGACGCCATAGTGCCATACCAAGAACAAATCAACAAGTGACCTGGTGATGTGGAATGTGAAGGCGTGCTGGAGCGCCGAAGGCCGGATCTCGGCGACGAGGTGGTGTGGTGGAGACGGTACCCCGGCGAGGCGGGGTGTGGGATCCCGAGCGGTGAGGCATGGTTGAGGCCGAATCCTAGGTAGCAATCGACCAGGGGACGTGGTGGACGCCAGATCCCGGGTGGTGATCGGCGAGGTGTCGTGGTGGATGCGGGATCTCGGGCGGCGAGACGTGGACCGCATGATCGAGGCGGTACCCCAGGCCCCGGTGAGGCAGCACGGTGGCAGGATCCTGGGCAGTGTGGTGGTGGCCAGCATGGGCACTTGCCTATGGCTAGGTTTGCAGGGACTCGGGGTAGGGTGATCCGCGGTCGGCAGAGGGCAGAGCCGTAGAGGGGGTCAAGAGTTGGTGATTGGGGAATGACATAATCGACGAGGGATTAAAGGATTTGGGTCTAGGTATTGTGTATGTAACTGTGTGAATGATAACGAGGCCCCATGTGTCAGTGATACGGTTGGTGTACGGGTTTGGCTATCTATGGGTCTAAACTTAGATTCAGATCCAAATCTAGACCCAAACTTTCATACCCATGGGTTCATTCTTGACTAAACTCGGACCCATCGGATCGGGTATCCAGACCTACCGGTATTTTTACCACCGTTACTTGTCAAGATTAAGACAACCAAAACAGGCGACACACATGCACGCGCACCCGCCCAGGCACAAAACCCCGGCCAAACGTTACGTGCGTCGCGAGCAAATTTTGTCATAAACAGTAGGCAGCGTGAGTACGTGCCGTATCCATGAGGCGAGGCGGTGACGGCGCGGCCACGTCACCACGGAAAAACAGCGGGAGCACTATACAGCTCTACTCGGGCTCGGCCAGTGGTACGCGCGCGCGCGCGCCGCACGCTCCGGTGTCGTGTGGAGGCTCGGGCGCCGGGTCGATCGTTCGGTTGGCGAATCAGCTCCGCGAAACCCACGGTTTTCCCACGGTTGGCACGGTGAAACCATTCCGCCCCATCCCGTACGTCGCGCGCGCGCCACGTCCGTGCCCGCGCGTTTATATATGCGTCCGCGCGGGGAACTCCACCGTTTCGCACGGAAATCCATCCCGTTGCTCGATCCCCACTCTGTGACGTGCTGTTGCTGATTAGTAATTTGGTCGCTGGATATATATATAGCGTGAGCTTTGGTTGGGAGTTGAGATCGATCTCGATCCGTCCAATGGCCGTGGCGTTCCCGCCGTGGAGTATGATGGCGCTGAGCAAGGTGCAGCGGCTGTATGACGCGTGCGACGTGGTCTTCTCGTCGTCGCCGGCGGCGGCGGCGGCGCCTGCCCTCTCCGGGGTCAGATGGCTGCAGCATCTCCTCGGTACGCACGCATGACGTCTGCATGCTTGATTTCTGCTTGCAGCCGATCCATCCATGATGAAGAGGAAGGCTCACAGCAGTGTGGCTCTCCTTTAATTGCTGATTTATCTCGCAGATGGCATGGAGGCGGCGGACGTCGGGATCGACGACGGGGAGAGGCCACCGCCGTCGCCGCCGTCGTCGTCCGACGACGAGGAGGAGCGGAGCCCGAACAGCGGCCGGCTCCTGCCGGCGCGCGCGCTCACGCGGATCACGTACGTGCACATACACCAATGCGACGATTTCTCGGTATGCGCGCGTGCGTCACATGGATGCTAGTTTAATTAGGCGAGTTCTTGTACGTGGTCACCTGTGATCAGCAGCTGCATCCGCTCACGAGGAGTTACATGGCTTTCGCCTCGACAGATCGGCATGTTCTGCTTTCCGGCGGGCGCGACGCTGCCGCTGCACGACCACCCGGAGATGGTGGTTTTGAGCAAGCTCCTGTATGGATCAGTGCGCGTGAGGTCGTACGACTGGGTCGCCGATCCGCCCTGCTCCGCGACAAGAAAGTGTAAGCCTGCGCCTTTCATCTTGGCTTAACTAAATTGAAAAGATAAACATTTGTTTTTTTAGTCTAGTTTCTTTTATCACATAGCCATCTATAAAAACTCTTATAAATTACATAAACAAAGGGACCAGATTCAAGAAATAAGTTTTAAAACCTCTTTCGAAAGTCTAATATATTTCCTAATTAACGTTAACGACGTGCTGTGCTGCAGGTGGTTTGGCTAGGGTGGTGGCCGACGACGAGGTGCGGCGAGCGCCGTGCGGGGCGTCGGTGCTGTTCCCGCGGAGCGGCGGCAACATGCACGCGTTCACCGCCGTCACGCCGTGCGCGATCCTCGACGTGCTCGCGCCGCCCTACTCCGAGGAGCTCGGCCGGCCGTCCACCTACTTCCACGACGCCCCCATCCCGTCTCTCCCAGGTGCCCATCCACGCACACGTCGAGCTCCTAGTCGTAGCGTGCAGATGCCCGAGCAAATTCATCCTGATTTCGCTGTTTCTGCCGATGATGATCAGGTTTTGCTTTTCTGGAGGAGACGGACTTGCCGGAGGATTTCGCCGTCGCCGGGGCGCCGTATCTTGGCCCTGAGCTTGCCGTCGATGCAGATGACGACGACGACGACGGCTACAACGATTACGATGAGTAGCTAGCCCACTGCCCGTTTAGAAGAGCTAGACACTAGATAGCTACGTACTTAATTACGTACGTTCGTCTGTATGCTCCCCTTGTGTATATGCTCTTATGCAGGGAGTTCTTTGTGAGATTGTATGCAGAAATATTTATCAAAGAATAGATTTTTGCTTCCAAAAGAATGTGCGGGAGAGAGAAAAAAAGACAGAGGGCTTAATTAATTTGGAAACACTATTTCACAGGCACCTGCGTGGGACAAAATCGCGTAGACACCGTCTTCTCCAGCTTAAGATTAGGGTTTGGGGTGGGCGGCTTTTGTGCTCCCCGGCAATAGATTAATGGTGGGGGAGGTGGAGACCCGGCGGTTATTGGTCGGGGTTGTGAGGGCGGCGGCGGCGCCACTGGAGAGGGGGTAGGGAGAGATGGCGGTCGGGCCAGCAACGGCGGGCGGATCTGGACATCGCAACCATTGTGGTTAGGGTGGGCAACGCTGGTTTGCAGTGGGTGGACAGGAGGCAGAGCAGCCGGCGATGAGGGCGCCGCCGGCCGGGACGGTGGCTGGAGGCGGAGGCGGCGAAGGAGGCGTGGAGTAGAGAGAAAGAAAGGGGATCGACGGGGGCGGGGGAGGATCGGGGTGTCGCGGCCGTCGTGGTTAGGGTGGGCGGCGCCGGCCGACGGTGGGTGGACAGGAGGCAGAGCGGCCGGCGCCGCTGGCCGAGGCGGTGGCTGGAGGCGGAGGCGGCGCGGAACAGAGTGAGAAAGAAAGGGGATCGACGAGGGCGGGGAGGAGCAGGGCGTCGCGGCCGTCGTGGTTAGGGTGGGCGGCGCCGGTCGACGGTGGGTGGACAGGAGACGGAGCAGCCGGTAGTGCCGCCCTCGCCGCCGGCCGGGGCGGTGGCTGGCGGCGGAGGTGGAGGAGACGCGGAGCGACGCACCTGCGCGATAAGCCCAGCGTAGGCGTCTGGCAACTAGCGCCTCCCTAATTAATTACCCCCCTCTCTCTCTGGGAGGCTCCGTGAGGTGCCCGGCCGGTTTTTTTTGCCGTATCATTCGATGAAAATTTTGGCTGCTACGCTAGTTTTTCAACAAAAAAAAAAAAAGACAGATTGCAGTTGCACTACCAGAAAGTACAAACAGACTCTTCCAGAGCAGTTTTGCCAGAAGAGAGTCCATGGACCATGGTTTCAGTGGACTTTGGACAGTGGCGTTGCTCCACATGCTGGGTGCAGTGGTTTGAGCGGTGCAGCTGCAAAACCTCTGCGACCATGGGCGGCTCGTAATATTCGCGCTTACATCGAAGTCGCCTCAGTGGGATTGCCTAACGCGATGATCTTAGTAGTGATTGGCGATGGTTAAAAGATCACCAAGCTTTCAGCTTTCAAAAAAAAAATTCCTCTCGAAAGTTATGATCAAATGTTACTTAACTTCCAAACGTTAAAAATTACCTTCCCGATCGTAGAAAATTGTTGTCGTTCACACCGTTGCCTCATCTAACCATTAGTATCACTATTAAATGCTGATGTTAACGTCTATGTGGCCGTTGAATACTGAGATGTATGCCACATCGTCAAGCCATTTGGGCATTTAATTTTAGCAAAAAAAAAAAAAAGAAAATTCAATTTTGAACTAAAATCTTTGAAAAAGATAAATAATATTATGAATTTTTTCTTAATTTTTTAAACAACGCAAAATTCAGAACTAAATTTCTAATAAATAGCATACATAGCTTTTTTTTGAATAATTAGGTTTTTAAATTTTGGAGAAATATTTTAAAAAACTAAAATTTCAAAATTAAAATTTTGAAAATAGTTAAAAAACAGAATTGGTAAAAATGGAAACATGAAGAAGCATTATTATTATGTTAATTGTTTTCAAGATATTAAGATTTTGTAGTTGTATTTTGTTTTTTAAATATTTTGTTTTGCGACGACGAACGAAGAAAAGAGAGGTGGCAATGGACAACATGGGAGAGGAGAGGTGGTGGGGTACGGTAGAAGGTGCGGCGGTGGCGACGGCGAGTGTAGGGAAGGAGGAGCTCGTAGTGGAGAGATGATTGAGATGGGAGGGGAGTTGTTGAAACATGGGGCCCACATGTAAACATACATTAGAAAAAAAATCCCTGATGTATACGACATCATGCTGTGTGTCATCTACGTGTGCAAAACCAGGTTAGATGCCCCCGCCCCCTGCATCATCAAAAACCACATTCAAAAGTGGGTTCGACCATCGAGGGAAATAAAATGGAGCATTCTCAATGATATGATTTAGTTGATATCAAATCTGAAATCTAATCCCGCATTGCTAGCGGGATCTCTATATTTAGTTCTCCACATCCCTTCTCTAAATCACTATTCGTTCGCTATATTTCCATCATCTAAGCAGAGTCCCTATCTTCAAAAAAAATATAGACATTCTCTGGAGATAGAGACTAAGATAGAGACCCTACTAAATGGGTATAGAGGCTGAGATTGTTTGCAATAGTGTTTTAGAGAACAATTTAAAGAACCTGCTAGAGATGCTCTACCCCTAAACCTAGGAGCCCATCATATCCTAGGGGGAGGAGGTTCTGACCCAAAAGTGAGTGTGCCAACTACATGATTCAAGAAGACGCTAGCGCTAATCAGACGTTGAGTTGGAGACTAGTGATTATGCGTAATTAATCCAACAAACTATAAGAACTAATCAAAGTAAATAATAAATAATCGGTAATTGCTCTAGACGGAAGACTATCAATTAGAGATCAATTAGGAATAAGTTTGTAATTTTAGAACAGCGAAGAGTCCTGTTCTGCACAATTTATCTGACTTATTCGTTTATTTTCATTTAAAATATAAATAATTTAGTTTTCTAAATTTATGTTCTATCTCGAAGATGTATGTAAATGCTCTCTGAAACAAGTCAAACAAAGGGCATCTGGCTTTCGAGTCCACCTCGAGACACTCACAAAATTGGAAGATAAATCAGATCAGCAAATAAGTCAAACAAAATAATTTAGGAGGCGTGAAAGCCCTTATGCAAAGGAAAGACTCCAGGTAGGGGATTTTAAGTAATCTCGCTAGGAGTCTAGGCAGATAATCCAACAAAATTCTTGTACAAGTGTGAAATATATTCTCGAATCCCTACCAAGTTTACGTGAAATTTCTGTCCGAGAACAGGCCACTGCGGATGTGTTCTCGCTCACGCTAGCTCGACTTTACGATCGCCTGACGAAACATATAAAATTGTCAGATCACAAGAACACAACATCCACCATGCATCATCATCCCAGCTCAGATAGCCTGCCGGTCTGCGATCCCGGTAGCTTCAGAGTTTAGAGCCGGTGCGAATGAGACGCTCCGGTGCCTTTCAAGAACTCCTGTGAACAAGCACCGATCGAGGCGCATTCTGGGACACGCCTACTTGAAAATCCAGCTGAATGTGCGACTGGCGAGGTCGAATCCCATTGGATGTCAGCGGTTGACATTGTTTGTTAACGGCGATGATTCGGGTCCCGAGGTTTGAGCTCTTGCGAAAAGCATCGTTCGGGTCATGCTTATGTTAGCTGATTGCGTGATTTCAATAGATTTAAGGTCAAGATCGTCAGTGTGGATTAAGTATCTCATGCGCAGATGGTAGAGTGTCTTGATTTCTCAAGCTGTCCTAGCCATATGGTGAACTGGTGTCTCGTCATGCCAACCAAAGCCTTTTCTTTGTTAATTGCATTTATGCCACAATAAAGTTGGTTTCTTGCAGAAATATCATTAAATATAGAAATACCTAACATGTTACTATTAGAAAGTGCATTGTTGCAAATATCCTATTGGACCCTTGAAATGACCAAAATGCCCATGTTTTTATCTTCTTCTTCTTAGTTCTTCCTCCTTCCTTGCTGCTCTCTTCTCCAACGAGCAAGGCAGTGAGGCGAGGGAAAGGTGATTCCTATTCTCTTGATTTTTCATTATTTCCTATATATCATCTCCAAAACTAGAAGGTACGTTGTGTGATTTTCAGGATACCAATTAGTGTCAGATGCGCAATCCTAGGGTTGATGCAATTGTGTGAATATCTTTAGAAAAGTGGATTTCCCATTGGTATATGAGGGTCCATATATGTTTGTAATCACTAGATTCTAAGATTCATGCTTAGATCCTCTTAGCTACTTATCCCTCACATGTTGTTTTGCAAAAAAAAACCTCTTAAACTTTTTTAAAAGTAATCGGGTGGTGTTTCTTTTTTTCTCCCCTCCCTCTCCTCTCTCCTCTATCTCAGTTGAGCTAGACATCCACCACGACACTGTCGTTAGCGACAACCCATGTGCGTGCTTGAGCCACGTGCGGACACTTGGCATGGTGCAACGACGCCTCAAGCATGCACCCAAGTGTCATCAAAGGGTTGCTTGATGGTCAACAACGGCGATGCCACGAAGGCTGGCCATTTGGCCAGCTCAACCGGGCTGGAGAGAGAGAGAGGGGACAAGAGGGAGTGGTGATGAAGGACCCAATTGCTTAGGACTGTCAATGTTTGTGTTTTTTTTAAAAAGAGAGCATGTGTGGGAAGAGTGAGGTGAAACACGAATCTTAGAGCACATCCTGTAATCACAAATATACATAAAGTCGTATGTACACGGGGAACGAATGGCCGTACAAGAAAACTACAAACATGTAACTCCCTCCGTCCTAAAATATAATGCTTACATGAATTTAAAAAAGTCAACATTTGTAACTTGACTAATAATTAAACTAAAAACATGTATGTTTCGTGTTATGCATGTCATTAGTTGGATTAGTATTTCAAAATACCTTCATATGATATTAATTTTATAATTATTAATGATATATTATAAAAAAGTTAATGGTCAAAGTTTTACATTGAAGACCATGTAAAAAAATTATAGGCCTTATTATATTTTAGAACGCTGTGAGTATATAGCTACAAATATTTGAATTCGCATGAAGAATGCTTCCAAATATTTAGTTTGGTTGCGTTGAAATTTTGATTGATAGAATTGTTGCAATAAAATGTGCCGGCGCGCTGTTTGTATAGTCAAAGCTTATCATTGAAAACAGTAAAAGCAAAAACAGAACAATTATTTTGTGGTGATTAGCGGCTCGATTATTTTGAACTAAAGTATATAGTATATCGCAAGTCTGCAAACAAGTTGACCTTTATAAATTATGCACGTTTTTTTATAAAATCAGGTGGTCAACGAACCCCGATCGCTGATGAGCTCGTTTAGTTGTCACTTGAGTGGCACCATTCTGACGAAATTTATACATTGCGACATTGCAGGCCTGCAACTCTGCAAGGCTGTAACCAAGTTGAGCTTTTCATAATAATACTTGCATTTGTAACACAAGTGATCACCAGCGAGCTCGCCATATTTTGTTCATGCTGCTTGATTTGCACACTTTACTACTATCTAGTGGCTACAGCATTACCATAATACCATGCACAAATACTAGTACAGCTCACCGGCTCTGATCGAGGAGGAGAACGAGACCGAGCAGTCGAGTCGAGGCGAGGTCAGGTCGGCCGCCGGCGGCGAGGATGGCGAGCTCTGGCAATGCCACCGGGTGCCCGGTGCCGATGAAGGCGACGTCGCAGGGGTTGTTCCAGGGCGACGACCCGCTGCATTTCGCGCTGCCGCTCGCCATACTCCAAATCTGCCTCGTCGTCGTCGTCACGCGCTCGCTCGCCCTCCTCCTCCGCCCCATCCGCCAACCCCGCGTCATCGCTGAGATCATCGTGAGTCGCCGATGAGCATTGAGCTCGGCGTCAGCTTCATCACTCGGGGATCCGCGTCTGAAATCTGAACTTTGCGTCGCGTTCGTGCAGGGCGGCATACTGCTGGGCCCGTCGGCGCTTGGCCGGAGCGCCGGGTTCATGAAGGCCGTGTTCCCGCCGGCGAGCTTGACGGTGCTCGACACGCTGGCCAACATCGGGTTGCTCTTCTTCCTCTTCCTCGTCGGCCTCGAGCTCGACTTCTCCGCGATCCGCCGCACGGGGAAGCGCGCGCTCGCCGTCGCCCTCGCCGGCATCACCTTGCCGTTCGCGCTCGGCGTCGGCACGTCGGTGGCGCTGCGCGCCACGGTCGTCAAGGGCGCCGCCCCCGGCCCGCTCCTCGTTTTCATGGGCGTCGCGCTCTCCATTACCGCGTTCCCCGTCCTCGCCCGCATCCTCGCCGAGCTCAAGCTCCTGACCACTGACCTCGGCCGGATGGCCATGTCGGCGGCGGCGGTGAACGACGTCGCCGCGTGGGTCCTCCTCGCACTGGCCATCGCGCTGTCCGGCTCCGGCTCCCCGATCGTCTCCCTCTGGGTGCTGCTCACCGCCGCCGGCTTCGTCGCCGCCGCCGCGCTGCTGCTCCGCCCGGCTCTTGCCTGGATGGTCCGCCGATCGCCGGAGGGTGAGCCGGTGAAGGAGGTGTACGTCTGCGCCACCCTCACGGTCGTCCTCGCGGCGGCGTTCGTCTCCGACGCCATCGGCATCCACGCGCTCTTCGGCGCGTTCATCGTCGGCATCGTCGTCCCCAAGGACGGCGGGCCCTTCGCCAGCGCGCTCGTCGAAAAGGTCGAGGACCTTGTCGCCGGCCTCTTCCTCCCGCTCTACTTCGTGTCGAGCGGCCTCAAGACGGACGTCGCCACCATCCGCGGCGGCAAGTCGTGGGGGCTCCTCGTGCTCGTCGTCGCCAACGCGTGCGTCGGCAAGATCGGCGGCACTGTGCTCGCGGCGGCGCTAGTGGGCGTCCGCATCCGCGAGGCGCTGACGCTGGGGTTCCTGATGAACACCAAGGGCCTCGTCGAGCTCATCGTGCTCAACATCGGCAGGGATAGGAAGGTGCTCAACGACGAGGCCTTCGCCATCATGGTGCTAATGGCGCTCTTCACGACGTTCATCACCACCCCCGTCGTCATGGCGATATACAAGCCGGCGCGGCCGGCGGAGTCGTACAAACACCGCACCGTGGAGAGCGCCGCAGCCGCCACCTCCGCCGGGGACATGGACGGCGGCGAGCTCCGCCTCGTCGCGTGCTTCCTCAGCGGCCGCAGCATCCCCACGCTGATCAACCTCGTTGAGTCGTCGCGCGGTGCGCGAAGCGGCAGCCTCGCCGTGTACTTCATGCACCTCGTGGAGCTCTCGGAGCGCTCGTCCGCGATCTCCACCGTGCGCCGCCGCTCGTACCGGCGCCGTGGAGGCGGCGGCGAGGTGGTGGTGGGATTCGAGGCGTACCAGCAGCTCAGCGCCGTGAAGGTGCGGCCGATGACGGCCATCTCCGAGCTTGATACCATCCACGAGGACATCGTCGGCGGCGCCTCCGCCAAGCGCGCCGCAATGGTCGTCCTGCCGTTCCACAAGGCGCTCCAGCCCGACGGCTCGCTCCAGTCCGTGGGCCACGCCTACCACCTCGTCAACAAGCGCGTACTCCGCGACGCGCCCTGCTCCGTCGCCATCCTCGTCGACCGCGGCCTCGGCGGAGCCGCCCAGGTGGCCCCGCCCGACGTCGCCTTCGCCGTCGCCGTCCTCTTCTTCGGCGGCCCCGACGACCGCGAGGCCCTGGCCTACGCGGCGCGCATGGCGGAGCACCCCGGCGTAGCCGTCACCGTCGTGCGCTTCTTCCTGACGCCGGATCAGCCGCGAGAGCAGCGCGCCGTCGACGACGCGGCGGTCATGGCGTTCCAGGCGAGGGCGCCGGCAGCGGCGAGGTACGTGGAGAAGGCGGCGCGGGGGAGGGACGAGGTGGTGGAGGCCATCAGGGCCATGTCCTCCAGGTGCACGCTCGTCATCACCGGTAGGTTGCCGCCGGTGGCGCCGCTCGTGGAGAGGCCCGACGAGCTGGGCCCCGTGGGGAGCTACCTCGCCTCGCCGGAGTTCTCTACTATGGCGTCCGTGCTCGTGATCCAGAAGTACGGTTCTGTGCTGGCTCGAGTGGCGAGGCCAAGCATCGAGGCCGTGGAGGCGACGGGAGCCTCCTCGCCGGAGGAGTTCGTAGCGGCGTCGCCGGCGTTCAGCGACTCATGGCTTTTGCAATAGGGCTGATAAAAATGCTGACGAAGAGTACCCTACTGAGGCATCTGAGAACATCCCCAGTACTAACTCTGCATGACTTTCATCTCGGAATTGCATGTGCATCACATAATGAAAGCCGAACACTATATAAATTCACATATTACCTTATTTTTTGGGAAGAATAGTTACAATTATAATTGCTTACAGAAAATTGTTGTTACCTCAACTTACAAGTAAACTGTGTAGTTTGATTTTCCAAGTTGCTACAAATTCTTTGGAATGACACTTTCTTTGCTCGAGAATGCTTGATGTAGTACATCACTAAAATCAGAAATAACTCGCGCAAAACTTAGGAAATGAAAGCATGGTATCACCTTCATGTTGGCCTAACAAGCTCTTCAACATCCAGCAGGGAAACTCTGAAATACCAGGACATCTCTGTTTACTCGGCGTCCTTGTCACTCGAAAGCTTGATACCAGATGTCTACATACTTCTAACTACATGTTTTTTTTTTCTTTCAAGTTCTGATCAATCTGCTCCCTTGGTGCTCTAATCCATTAACCATGTGGTTGGACTGATGGACTCCTCTTCCTCGGTGCCAGCTTTGAGCCCAAAGCAATATGTAATCCTTTCAAGGAGTTCCTTCCGATCTGGTGGAGAAACCAAAACATTCATGGTTGCCTTTCCTCTCCAGCAAACAATGGCAACTGTGGAGGTATCCATGGCAATGGAATCTACATTTTGATGCCCTGAAATATTAGCAAGATTTACATTATCATCAGGGTCAAGATTCTTTTCATCTTTGCATAGGACATAATGCTACCTTCGTGTAATACTACAACACAGCAACCAGGCATCAAAGATGCCACTTGCTCCCCAAACCTGGCATCAACAAAATGAGCAAAGTTAATGGTTCTATATTGTAAAAGGCGCTGGAAGTCAACTGGAGATGCATATAGTATCCGCTTGCTGATGTATGGAAGCAACAATATCAACCCCTCGTAAGATAATCTATATGCACATAAACAGCCATCCTTTGATCTATGCCTTTCCTGAAAAAGAACATAGAAACAGAGTTAGTTCGTTTTTTATGTTAAAGAAAAAGGCACACTTCCCCCCCTAAAAAACACATACTCCTCAAAAGAGCTTAAAAATAAAGTGCCAGAAGAGAGCACTTACAAACATCTTGAGGCCAAGAGAAGCAATCTTAATCTGCTCACCAACTTGTGCATTCAATTCCAAAATTTCTTTCACGGATTTTGATACATAGTATAGTCTTCTTGCATTATCACTTCTAGTCACCAGATGACCTTCAAGTGGAAATGATTCCTTTACACCAAAGAAAGATACTATACTTTTAATAACCATTTCATCCTTGACAAATAGTACAGGATCAACCCCTCTCCACCTGCTATGGTTTTGCAACTTCATTCTGTCTTCTGATTCTGCTTGACCATATTCTATATCAGAAACCATTTTAACATCAATTAAGCTGTTGTCCTTTGGAGTTTGGTTGTCATCATCAATAACTTGAGAAACAACACTATTCTTCTGCATTGAATTTTTTTCAGATAGCATTATTTCTGGATAGTGTTTTTCCCGAAGTTCCACAGCCCTGTCTATTAAGAGTTGGTTCTCAGTTTTTGTCACCTCTGTCTGGTTTTCTGAAAGAATGTTGAGAGTACATTAAAGCACATCAATGATGGTACATATCAAAAAATCAAACAATATGAGGGTGTTCATGAAATGTATGAACTCATGCAAAAGAAACTAAGGCCTTGTTCTTTTCAGCTTAAAGTTGTTGAAAGTTTTTTTTCGAAAACGCAGGAGAGCTGCATTTCATTAAAAGAAAGAAGGAAATACAAACAGGCAGCCAAAAGGCTGGCAAAAGGATGTTGGCCAACACAGCCGACATCAACCACAAACCACCAACAGAAACCAGCCATAAGAGCTAGTAGAGAGGCGACCAAAAGGCAAAAAAACCCAGGAGGGAAGAAACAATGACCATAACCACACTAACAACCGACTAGACCAAACCCAGGACCAGATTCTTGAGCTCCATGGCCCCAGCAGCGCACCAAACTGACCCTTCATCCTCCACCATTTGAATCACTCTTGCCACAGCAGGGGTGGTATTGTTAAACACGCAGTCATTGCAATGTTTCCAAACTTCCCAAGTTGTTGAAACTTGAAAGTTTTAATAAGAAAAAGTTACGACCTCTCGAGAGAGGTTTTTGAAGAGTTCAAAAATCTATGAAATTTTTTTTTAGTAACTCTAAGAAGAACTATTTAAAACCCCAGAAAAATGACTACAAAGTACCCCACAAAAATATTTTAATTTAATTTAATTTAAGCTGAAAAGAAGAAGGCCTAAAACATGATATTACCATTCAATGGTGACAGTTTATGAAGAACTGCGATGAAAAATGCTCCGCTGTCTTGGTCATGAGGAACAATTCTCATGCAACGATGCAAAGGAAAATTTGAATCCACACTGTTGGAAGTAGAATGTTAACTTTTAGTAGAATTACTATTTGAAACTACACCCCTATCACAAATAATTCTCTCTCCTGAATGCTGAACTTTCTTGGGAAGCTCACATACTTATCTGCATTGAATTCAATGTCCTGGCACACAGTATGGCTTTCATGGATGATTTTACTTGCAGGAAACATGCTCGGCAATATTATATTTTTCTTATCGTACGGAACATCTTCATGAGTCTGAAGCCAAGACCCTCTATCTTGTATCTGCAAGAGCATAAAGGGAACCGTTCGGAAAACAAGAATGGAACAACAAAGTCTATAAAATTATAGATTATATAGTATAGTGGTTCACTGAAGCCAGAAAGGTAGATTCAAGATATCATCATCATCATCATCATATTCCAATGTTTTCAAAAAAATACTCCCACAAAAGCGGCGTAAAGGGGGTCGGTGTATGCAACCTTACTCCTAGAGGTGTTCCGTTTGACCCTGCTGATACTAGAGAATCCTCTATAACTTCATGACAAAAAGAAATATAGATGGTTTGATATGCCATTTTGCTTTAGCCCATAATAATCTAAATCCAAAGAATAAAAGATCATTTGGCTCCATTTGATTAAAAATGGATAATGAAAACCCATATTAAAACCATATTAAAAAAGAAAACCCATGATGAGACAATGAATCTTCACCTCTGCTGGAATATTTCACAAAATAAAAGGTTCAAATTGACACAACACTCACTATTATTTGTTGAGTCCAAGCGTCTTCTATAGGTCGGTCTCTTTCATTGAAGCACCAACTACCTTTTTAGCAGTATTTGTAACCTCCAATGCAATTTCAGAGGAATGCTCTATAGCAAGGGGTTTGCTAGGGCTTCAACATCCTTAGATCTACCTTGTAATATCAGTTGTCATTAACCATGTAATAAAGTCAAATTTGTTCTATGGATGCATTACAGGGAGCCAATCTCCTAAACTAGATGCACAATACAATGAAGAAAGAAATTTGTAGAGCCCTTGCTATCCATAAAGAACACAGCTAATAAAACAATGCTTTCAGGCTTCAAAATTGAGTTATTGCTACATTCAAAATATCATATTTAGCAAAATAACAAGTCATAATGAAAGCAAGGCAAAGTCTTCTTCATACTTGATTTAGTCCCTACATGTAAAAGCAAGAGTACCAATTTTAAAACCCTCCTATCACCGAGTCAAAGAAGTTAGTACAGCAATTTGCACCAAAACCTCTACTCATATTCAGACGAGTTGGAATTTCTAGACAAGATGTGCCATTCAGTACAAGAATATTTCTTTTATCCAACAGAGCACTCAGACAGGGCCAACAAAACAGATGCAGTTTATGGCCTTACTCTTTACGGCTTGAATAAAATTAAAAGCTAACGTTTGAACTTGGAAACTTGTCATTTTTGTACAAACCAACAATATAGTATTTAGTAGTCATTTTTATGGGGTTTTAAATGGCTCTTCTTAGATTCTTGGTTCCTAAAATAATTTTTTTAATAATTTTTTGGGCTCTTCAAGGCCTCTCTCTCTCTCTCTCGGGGTCACAACTTTTTTAGATTAAAATTTTCAACGACTTTCAGTCGAAAAAAACAAGGCAATTAATGCTGAGCACCACCTCAACCTTCTGAACTTTGTATTTCATATTCTACCCAAAAAACTACAGTTAATCAAGAAACTTCAACCCTATTAACTTTGTATCAACTATGTAAAATATCTAATATCATAAAAGAATATAGTATGATTATATACCAGATAAAGATGGAAGAATTTTCACAACAATTATTATACTTAAATTAAATATGCATACTCATGGGCATGCCACTAGATGTGCCATTTACCTGTGTGATGGCAACAAAGTTGATACATATTCCCACACTTAAAAGTGAGAAATAATTATAAGAAAATTATTCTAGAACTGTCATAGCATCATGGGTGTCAATCCCAAGGACGCATGAACAGTACCCATAGGCATTATAGGGCAGTGCTGTAGCCTGTAGCACCAGGGATAGATTAGTCGTTATCTATTAGATATTGATTAGAATTATTGAATAAGAATGGAGTTTATCCACTAGGGTCAGCTCTTCCTATAAAAGGAGGCCATGTATCTGCTATCAATCAAGTAAGAAATATATCAAAATAGTTTATGCTATCTATCCCCCTTGCCCCTGGGGTGTGATCGCGGACCTCAGCTTGGTCACGCTTGTGGAGTCAAGGGCCGTCTAATACTGATTCATGACACGATCACATTGGGCAAATGACAAACTTCTATGTGCAGTTGTAAACTCGTTCAAATGTCCCCGTGTCTGGACACCACATGCATTACCATAATTAATGCACTAGAATGCTATGGTGCATGCAGGTGGCTGACTTATTGGTGAGGACAAACAGGAAAGTAGAAAAAACTAAGAACAATAAATCCCCTAATATGCACCAGCAAATAATAGTACATGAAACAATAAATCCCCTAATGTGTACCAGCATGTTATAGTACATGCTGAAGGCAAACAGGATGATCAGAAAACCTGTGAACAATAGATTCCCTTTCTGTATTCAGAATGACATATGCATTAGCCTCCAAGAGTTTTCAGAGTGCCAGAATCAAGATATACACGCAGACACACAATCATAAATCAACAAGAAACACATTTAAGGAAAAAAAACACCATCTTGTGGACAGAACACATTGAGAGAAGAGAGAAATAATCAAAAGATCAGACATGATTTAGTGATGTGCATGGTAACCTTCCAAGTGCCAAGTCCAGGCCGGCGGACCAATTCTGGTAGCTCCATAGAAACATCAAGAAGTTCAACTGAGTTTCCACTTCTCCTAAGAAGCTACATGATTATGCAAAATATTACCAACTTACAATGGGAATTAATGTTAAGCAACATAAACTGATGCAGAAGCCAGAAAACGCTCTATATAGCTAGGTTTTGAAATACTTCATATAAGTAACTAAAAAACAGTAAAAACCAATAGCTGCTAAACAGCCAACTGCTTCAAACCTGAAAACTGTCATCTGTACTATGTAGAACATCTTCTCGTAAAGTCATAAAACAATTAAGACAGGCTTGTGTTTGGCTTGAGTGCTATATCTGGATTAGTAAGCATGAAAGACTTACAAACTGAGTTTACCAAAGTATTATTTTAGTATTTACTCTATGCAATACCTCACCACGACTTATCTGTTATACTACAAAGGGATTTGATAATCGCTTGATGATTGGCAATTATCGATACCTATCAGGCTTATCGGACACCCGCGATTATATTAGGAATTAGTCAAAAATCAGATTTGAACAAATTTTGTTTAAATTTATTTGTTAGGGTAAAACATTGCATAGATCCATATGAGTTCAGATAGAATGATAGATGTGCTCGTCTGGGTGATTTTCAGTTTTTGCCACTCTTTACAATTGGTGCTTCAGTTTTTGCCACTCTGGCCCACTGCAGTGACTCAGATGGTCCCACATGTCATACACAGAGGTGGCAAAAACCGAAACGCAAATTTTAAAGAGTGGCAAAAACTGAAAACTCCCGCTGGTCTGGTGGTAAGAGGCTTAAAGCTCCACCAATTTTGTTAGAATAACCATTGCATAAATCCATATGAGTTCGGAGAAATGTGCTGGTCAGATGGTAGAGCCCCATCATTCTGAAGCACAGATCGCGGGTTCAAGCCCCAGCATGCACATTCGCTTACAGTTTTTTCTGCTTTGCTAAGAAATTCATTTTTTCTTTAAATAAATCAGTCAATTAATCCAGCAAAAAAACGATAAAAGAAAATCGATTCTATCGGTGGGATCTGATAATTTTTTTATTCCGGTTATCAAAACCCTAGTACTACAAGCTCAATGAGAGAACTAAAAGATAAAAGAAAAACTAAAAGAATACCTCTGCTACAACAGCTTCATTTTCGACAGGATTCATTGAACAAGTTGAATAAACCATCCTTCCACCCACTTTAAGTAATGCAATACCTGAAGCAATTGAGTTACTAATTTAAAGTCCAAACAGAAAATCACAAAACTCCACTTAAGATATATTTGGCCACAGAACAGACAAAATCATAAAAGAAAAGAAGTCTACTATCTATGGCCGTTGACCACTTCCGGTCCCCCCGTCCCCCCCCCCCCCCACCCCCCCCCCCCGAGAAATATTCTCCGATAGTCCTTTGACGAGGCCAACAAAAATTGCGACCAAATTGGGATATGTTTGACCTCGATTATTTCATAAATTTCTAAATGCAATTAAACTAACTTGTATATTTGAGTTCTTTGTATTTATATGAGTTCATGAAAAATTTCAATTTTATTTAGACTATTGCAAAATGATAGAATTTTTTAGAAAATTTATGAAATGCTATCAAGTTAAGTCCAAGGATTTTTTTTATGCAACAACAAAATTAACAGAACTCAAATATGCAATTTAGTTTCAATTAAAAACTACGAATAAATATAGATCAATCATGTGTCACTTTAGTTAAAACCATCCTTGTCATGATCAAAGAACAATTAGTGAATGGTTTTCATAGATGGGGATCAGTTTTACCTGGCATTGATCTTTAGAGATCAACAATAGCTAGGCGATAGGTTAGGGACCAAAAATGGACTACTTCTAATCATCGTCATCGTCATATCCCAATGTCTTCGAGGAAACTCCCGTAAAAGCAGGGTAAGAGGGGTCAATGTGCGCAACCTTACCCCTGAGATTAAAAAACACAAAGGTTGTTTCCGTTTGACCCTTGGTGATACTAGAGAACTCTCTATGACTTCATGACAAAAAAGAAGCATAGATAGTTTCATATGCCATTTTTCTTTAGTCCATAATAATCTAAAACCAAAAGATAAAAGATCATTTGGCCCCATTTGATTAAAAATGGGCAGGATTATTTCTAATCATAAATACAAAAAAAATCAATTACACTATTTTGAAAGGGCTCGATCATATGGATTTGGAAAATATAGGCTTTCCAATCATGGCAAGAAAATAAGGGAAACTGTTACTCAGTTTAAAGTGAGCAAACACGCTTGTGCTATTGTGCAGAATCTGTCTGTTTATTTTTTGCTATAACCAAAATGCAGGGGCTTCTTGATGGATTATCTGCAAATGCTTAATCACTCTGCTACTGTTCTTGCTAAACGCCTCTTCCTCAACTAGTAGTATAATTTTGTTATCGATATTTGGACAATTTACATGATAGCATTTCCAGATCACTCTGCCAAAGCTCCTTAGTAAGATGATTTATTGATCATGTGCTCAGGTTCATGAAACAGTTCATGATATATCATTAAGATTACCTCATTTACAGGTCATCCGCAGGTACTAGCTCGGTTTGGAAAGAAGGTATCAACACCTCTACCACCAGAACCAATATAATAATTCAACGAAGCACACAGTGATGCTACATGTCAGGTATGTTACAAATCCTTACCACGCATAGCAATATTTACTTGGAGAAGATGGAGTGTATTCCCAACCCCTGAGTTCCTGAACAGCGAGAACAGATTTTTTTATTTTTTTTTGAACATTACGAAAACAGATCGTTAACCTGAGAAAAAATAGAAAAAAAAAACTTAACAGACAACGAAAGGAAGGTTCAACGCCTACCACTTTCTCCACATGTCATGGCCCTTGCGGATAGTCCCATCACCACTGCAGGGTACATCACAAAGTACACGGTCGAACTCTAGCCCTTGTGGTTTGCAGTCATCCTTATTATAAATTTCTGAATGAACCCTTGCAAGAGAACAACCAGGGAAATTTTGTGCTTCATGGTTTGTCACTATCAGGTTGGCAGTGCACATTCTCTTTGTATTGTGGATAAGGAGATCGCATCTTTGCACATTGGCATCGTTTGCTATGACCTAATAAAAAAAAAATTGTTCATTTCCAAAAAAATTGTGGGAATTTTATAAGAAAAGTTTTACTAGCTACATGTAACAAGGAAGTTACTAGCAAAAATGTAACTAAGATAATGTTCGGAGTGTCCGAGTTGAATGAATAAGCTGGTTGAGTTTAATGTTAAACTGAGCTTCAAGAGGTTCTTAAATTTGCTTCTTGCAACTGGTCACTTCGTTTATGTTATTTTCAAGAGTTTTTAGAGGTGGCTTCATGACAACAAAAAAAACTAGACAAAAAAGACAAAATGTAATTCAGGCTGAATTGAAGTATTTAACATGGTTTTGCTCAAAAAAGTACTCAACATAGTGCGAGTCTCTTATTCTTAAAAAAAACGGGAGTAACAAAAACAATAGTTATACGCTATACAAGTGCTTTTGGAAGTGTCCCTGTCTCTTTTGATTGGTGAATCATCTCAAGCAGCTGGAAAGTCTTAGATCCTGGTGCAGCACACACTGCAAAAATAATAAATAAATAGATAAATGTAAGGATACGTTGCATGAGTCTTTATTTGGTCTTCCAAACAAATCCAGGAGTCCTAACAACCAGTTACATTTTGACAGAGTCGGCTCCTATGACCGTGCATACTGGTTAAGATAATGGACAAGAGTAATACACTGACATACTGTCAAGAATACGATGATCAGGTTGTACATTCAAAAACAACGGTGGCACCTGCATAAATGGTTTGCATTATTGAAACAAATATTACCTTAAGGTAACTATTAAAATACAAGAAAAATGATGTAAAATTAGTCCATAAATAAAACGGTAAGAAATGCCCACCATGCTAACAGCCTCTTGCCTAGTTATATTACCAACTTCATTTTCATGCTTTAAGAACTCATGAAAACTGGAACGCACAAAAAAATCAAAAGAATGGTTTAATCAAGAGGACATCAAGGCTGCAATAACAACTAATCAAAAAGTATAACAATGATCTCAAAGTGAATCTTATAAAAAATGGTGAAAGATAAAATAAGTTGAACAGTCGAATGGTGCGTTGTTAATGTAAACTTGTGAAGTGGTGCAACCAAGCCCTTCCCTAACTTCCACTATAGTAAGCAACCTTAATTTGTACACAAAGGGTGGATAGTGTGCTGTTCAATCTGAAAATTTGCTAATTTTTTTCAGTTAGCACTCTTTATACTCCTAAGATATCCCTGTAAATGGAGATTGAAAAGTGTAGATTAAATATATGACAGATTTTTCTGCCTGTGAATGGTATAACAAAACTATAAAAGCAAGGTATAAAAAGAGCATTGAATTATACAATATTTGAGGACCAAGCATAATTCAGTCAGTTGGTGAGGGCAGAAGTTGGCGCTGCACACACCCAGGTACTATCCTGGGTGCCTCACCAAGGGAACTGAGAGCTGGCTAGTTAGTGGAGGGTACCATAGAAGCGCCCCACCCACCTGGGCTTCAACCCAGGTGTCCTCTCCTCTCTTTAGTGAAATGCCAGAGTTCCTCTCAAAACACAATATTTAATGTATGGCTGTTGCAAACATATACAACAGATATTATATGGAAGATTTGCCTTTTTTTTGTTTCTAACTTTTCTTTCTGGTGGAAATGTTGCAAGATTTAAAAAACCATATTTGGTGTATGCAGAATTGTGATTACAGCATGCAGGCATATGATTAGATGAATTATATGCCGTTGTAAAATTCTTTTAAATAAACATAACATTGATTACCTCTCAAGTGCCTGATTTTTCCTCAGTTGCTTTCGAGAGAAGTTCAAGTGCCATGCAAGATTGCCTGGATACCAAGGCAAGGGCCTGATGGCATCTTCTCCATACTCAACACTAACCTTTGCAAGGAGTTATTTTTAAAAAAGAAAATACAATGTCAAGGGCTTATATTAGGTGAAATATATAAACCAAGCAAGAGATAACCTCGCTCTCCAAAGATCTTCTGAAGTCATTTTCTAATTTTGAGCAAATGTCTTTAAAAAACCGACAGCTGAAAAGAAAAGGAAAACTTGAGCTTACTCAGGAAGAATCACCAACGGTGATCAAGAAAATTAATTTATGTGCTACGCTGCTACCATACCAAATATACAAAAGCAACATTAGTTTTTTTCAAATTAGAGTTAATGGTTTCTTGCTTCGAATTCCTAAAAGTTAGGCAACGTACCATTCAAAGGATTGGGCCCGCTAGAATGTAAATTCTTCTTTTAGCTTGCCATATCGTACAGGTAATATAAGTAATGAATAGATGGCAATTTCTTGCCCTAAGACTGCATGAGGTTTTAAAGTGGCAATCAACTTTACAGTTTGCGCCAATTATAACTGTAAAACTAGCTTAAAAATCGGAACTGCAGTTTTCTTGTGGGAACATTAGACGAACCCGTTGGACGTGAATGGCAGGTTGACAAGAGACAAATAATGGAGCAACCCCCCACCGCACCCATTTTTCTTTTTTGAGAAAAACCACCAACCCCCTAGTTGATGACCGTGATTTCCCAGTGCCAGCAATGAGAATGCAGGAAGATAAAGATAATGTGGATTTACACCATTTCGTTTCCGAGCAACCAGTGATACCTAGCATTGATCCTAAAAGTCGCTGGTAGTGGTCGACGGAGCGCGCTGATGAAGGCGTCCCACTCCTCCTCGCGAACAATTCGCTGCTCCTGCAAGCAGCAAACATGCACGCGCATCGGTATTTCGGTAGAATTCGTAGAAACAGATAAATTGACCAACGATTTAAACAGAATTCGTAGAAACAGATAAATTCACCAACGATTCAAACAACCTTTACATCACACGAATCGCCCCCACAAAAAATTAGCCCAGCTCACTTCTTATCGCGCCAACACGATGAGAACGGGAGGCAGCGTGTGCGCAGTAAAGGAACGCACCTTGTAGTACTCCTCGAAGGCGGGGTTCTCCGGGAGTAGCGGCTGCCACGAGGGGCTGGCCTCGCTTCGGGCGGCGGCGGGAGAAAGATGGGGAGGATGCATCCAGAGGCTCTCGAGCGTCTGCGTCAAGTGGCGGCGCTGCGGCTGCGCGCTCGCTCGCCTCCTGTGGCCTCCGATGCATCGCTTCCTCTGGGCGCCGGCGACGACGAGGTGGTGGAGGGAGACGGGTGTCCTCGAGGTCGAGGCTATCATGTCGTGTCCTCGTTGGGTGGGATTGGGATTTCGGGGATGGAGCTTAGCCGACAGGAGGCGAAGCTAGAGGTGTCCAAATGGGTCGGTCCGGCTGAACCAACCGGGCCGGCCCGCACTGTTCGTCGGTTCGGTGAACCGAATCAAATTAGGGCCGGCACCTCGATCCGTCGGGGCGGCCCGGTTTGGTTCGGTTCGCTACTTTAGTATATTAATTTAATTAAATATATGTATTTTATATATTTTTTCTTATGATAAATAATTTATTTATTTAATTTATGATGTATATTGGTGGTAGCAGATCCATGGCAGTGATATTTTCCTATCACGGTTTCTCGTCCCTTCAGAGTCCCATGGATGGAATGGTGCCCGGCTGGTTGCTCTGGTTCAAGGGCCATGAGGCGATTCTCCTTTTTCGAAGGCGCTCGGCGATGATGAAAGCTAGCTCCAGGGACTGCGAGGCGTTCAGCCTTGGGTCGCAGTGAGTGTGGTAGCGAGAGCTCAGATCATCAAATGTCACCGTGCGTGACCCACCGATGCACTCCGTCACATTTTGCCCAGTCATCTCCAGATGCACCCCCCCTGGGTGGCTCCCTTCTTGTTCGTGGGCATCAAAGAATGCACGCACCTCAGCCTGGTTCAAGAAGAAAATTGATGATTCTTCTTAGTTGACTCTGATTTACTCACTGCCTGTTTTACATGTTAAATGCATAGAAGTTGGACTTGTCTAGTACTTCCTCCAATGACTGAAATCACTGAATCATAGAAGTGAAAGCTCAACTTTTAACCTATATATACTATGGCTGCTAACTGATAGGGATGGTCAAATTGACAATTCAATGACCAACGTATTATAGTGACAATGTGCTAGAATATCCATGGGAGGTCCAAAGGTCCATGAAAACGCTAGACTAGGAGGGTGGTTCTTTGTCAACACTTTCACATGTTTTTATTTCAATTACGTGGATATTATTCACATCTGAATGACTGAATCACAAACTTTCGCCCCTGATTTTGCCTATATTACATCAATTATATGGCACGGTTAGGCCCAAACATAAAACGTTAACTAGTAATAATTTTTCATCATGTAGGCTGTTAGTCCCAGTTCCTAAAATAGAAGACTACTCACTACTCAGTTATAGAATACTGAGAATTAATACGAATGAGCAAATACTAAAGGAAGGCTGTAAGCAAAAAAGAGAATTACCAAAATTCTGTCAAAGGAGCGAGTCTTGAGGCCACAAGGGGCCTTCATTGTGTTCCCGTGCATCGGGTCAGTAATCCATGTTACTATCTGGCCAGCACCACGAACGGCACGTATGAGGTGAGGGAGTTTCACTCTCATGTTTTCAGGTCCCATTCTTGTGATTATAGTTATTCTGCCTGGCCTGTTCTTGGGATTCAAGATATCAATCAACTTTACAAGTTCCTTTGGGTCCATTTTGTCACTGACCTGCGCTTCATTGGATGAGTAAGGAACCAAGGATGGAATTCCATTTAGAGAGTGTGAGCTACTTGAACTCTTCAGACAAAAGGTTTTAACCTTTATAAATCATGACTCATGGAATATAAAATGTGTTTGAATATTCAAATTACCTTTATACCAAGGGGGTTGGCAATGCCTCGGAGGAACTCCACGTGGGCACCATCAAGCTGGCGAGTACGCTCTCCAACCCAAAGGAAATGGGCAGAACAGTCATAATAGAGGCCAGAGGTAGAATCCTCACGAGTAAGCGCCTGCTCGTAAGGAAGTAGAAGACACTCATGTGATGTCCAGAACTCCGTTGTTGTCATTATAGGGTGATCTAAAGTGAGCCCAGCAGCTGCCATAAACCCCAAAGCTTCGTCAACTCGATGGGCCAACTCCATGTACCTATTAATAGTACACAAGTCAGCCATGAATTGCCAGATTAGATTACTTTGTTCGGAATAAGGCAGTGAATTTGTGCAAATCAAGAGATATCCAGCTTAAGAAAATAATTCCAAAATTTTCGTGTGAGCAGACAACAATTCGTCATGGTTACCGATTTAACTGAACGATATAAATATATTTGCACGAATTTTTCTAAAAAAAGAATTTGAACGAATCAATCATTTTGAGAAGCAAGCATTGGAGAGTTGGAAACAGGCAAGTTCAAGGTAAACCACCTATCACCCTGTTCACTATGCTCTGTGAAGTCAAGGTTCCACTGTGTTACCCTCTGCATTGCAGCATAACCTCCAGTAGCAAAAGCCCGAAGCAAATTCAGTGTTGCTGCAGACTGCGTGTACGCCCTGATCATGCGGTGTGGATCTGGCACTCGTGACACCTTATCAAATGCATCCCCATTAATATTGTCCCCTCTGTAGCTTGGCAATTTCACTCCATCCCGCTCCTCAAAGCCATCTGACCTTGGTTTTGCAAACTGACCTGCCATCCGTCCTACCTACACATTCCAAGTAACGCTGTAAGTAACACAATTTCTTGTAATGTGCATTACAGATATATTCAAGAACAAAAGCGACAAAACAACACAGAAACGGTTGAAAAAACACACAATAAAAAAATGAAGTTACAGGTTACTTCCATTTGCAGGACTGAAGAATATCTAGCAAAATGACATGAATTGGGAACAAAGTACAGTTAAAAATAGTATCATGATGACAGCTTAATTTAATGTACGCTGTAAATAGAGAGCAAGCATAGCAATCGATTGCACACCTAGAATTGATATGTTCATCAACCTAATAGAACATGTTAACTAAAAATCCCCCCCTCCCCCAAGTGGCAGTAATAACACATTAACACCCATTTTTGCTGATGAAGCACACATTCAAAAAATTATACCCTGATTTTGATTTTCAGTTTTCGCCACTCTTTACTATCGGTGGCTTAGATGGTCCCACATGTCATACACAGGGGTGGCAAAAACCGAAACGCCAATTTTGAAGAGTTGCAAAAACTGAGAGCTCCCATGTCGGTATAATCTTTTGAAAAATAATTGGTCTCAAACCAAAGGAGGAAAATCTAAGGTTTTGGGTTTATACCTTGATGATTGGCATCTGGCCTCCGAACATGAGCACGACAGACATCTGGAGGAGGACACGGAAGGTGTCCCGGATGTTGTTCGCGTTGAACTCTTTGAAACTCTCCGCGCAGTCGCCGCCTTGGAGCAGGAACGCGCGCCCGACCGCCGCCTCCGCGAGCCGCTCCTCCAGGCTGCGCGCCTCCCCGGCGAAGACGATCGGCGGGAACGCCTCCACCGTCCGCAGCACCTCATCCAGGTCTGCCTGGTCCGGGTACTCCGGCTGCTGCAGAGCCGGGCGCCCCCGCCAGCTCCCCAGCGCCCACTGGCTCGGCGGCGGCGGCGGCTCGCGCACGGCTCGGACGAGGAGGAGCGCGCCGCGCCGCTGCGGCGCGCGCCCCGGCGGCGAGGGGAGGAGGGGCTTGGGCACCGCGGGGGATGGCGAGAGGGGCATCTTGGGTTCTTGGCGGTGTTCAGTGTTCCCGGGTCAGAACTCAGGATGGGGATTCCGATACGGAGGCACGGAGGAATGGGCGCTCCTGCACGGTTCCCGCCGGAGTTGCTTGGGAAGTTGGGATTGAAACGGGCCGTGGATTTTTCCGTTTGGGGAAGCTTCGTCGGCTGGTTCAATCCGGTTGAAAAAGATATATTTTTCCGCATTTCGGTCTCGTGGTCCATCAAACAAATATTAAAATGATTACGTTAATATTTTTTAGAGTAAATTGCACTGTAGGTACCTAAAGTTGTTCCGAGCGATCACATAGGTCACAAATCGTGAAAACTGCATATTCCAGTACCTAAAGTTGTGTAAGTGGGTCATGCAGGTCCCAAAGGACATGAGGAGGCCAAATTCAGTGACATGGCATGCCATGTCACATGTCCACGTGGCATAGATATTTAAAAAAAATCAAAATAATACCAAAAAATTCAGAAAAATCAAAAAGAAAAAAGAAAAATCACGAAATAATTCCAAAAAAATCACAACAAATTCAGAAAAATAAAAAAACAGAAAAACACAAAATAATTCCAAAAAATCACAAAAAATTCAGAAAATCACAAAAAATCATAAAAATCACAGAATAATTCCAAAAAATCACAAAAAAAATCAGAAAAATCACGAAAAAATCAGAAAAAATCACAAAAAAGGAAAAAAAATATTAATATATATATATATAAAGGAAAATCACAAAAAAATCAAAAAGATCATAAAAAATTTAGGAAAATCATAAGAAATTCAGAAAAAATTTAGAAAAATAACAAAAACCAGAAAAATTGAGAAAACTAAACCTACACTGTATTTTCAAAGTATTTACGTAATTTATAATTAAAAAATCTAAATAAATTAAGAAAAAATACTATATTTTACAAATATACACTATAAATTTTTCTGAATTTTTCGTGATTTTTCTTAATTTTTTGTGATTTTTGGAATTATTTTGTGATTTTTGTGATTTTTTGGAATTATTCTGTGATTTTTATGTTTTTTTTGTGATTTTTCTGGATTTTTTGGAATTATTTTGTGTTTTTCTGAAATTTTGTGTTTTTTTGAATTATTTCGTGATTTTTCTGAAATTTTTATGATTTTTCTGAATTTTTTTGTGATTTTTTGGAATTATTTTGATTTTTTAAATAACTATGCCACGTGGACATGTGACATGGCATGCCATGTCACTGAATTTGGCCACCTCATGTCCTTTGGGATCTGCATGACCCACTTACACAACTTTAGGTACTGAAATATGCAGTTTTCACGATTTGGGACCTATGTGATCGTTCGGGACAACTTTAGGTACCTACAGTGCAATTTACTCATATTTTTACGTACGTGTTATATAATTATAATAGATGATGTGCGCATTGTGTTGTAAAACTGGTGCTGTTGCAGGTTTGAGGCAAACCATCGCCGACTCGGGATTTCGGATCTATTTCGGCTCTCCCAGGCGCGGCGGCGTACGGGTTCCCCTGCCCCGAGCGCAGTGGCAGCGGATGGAGAAGGGCGGCGTCCGGCCGCGGCGGCGTAAGGGCCCCCTACCCCGAGCGCGGAGGCGGCCGATGCGGATGGGGAAACGCGGAGGTGGCCGATGCGGAGGATCCCCTTTCACTTGGTTGACTTGGATAGGCATGAGGGTAATCTAGTCCATTCGTAAATAATTTGGAAGGAGTGTGACAGGATGGTAAAAATGCTAACGGTGCTAACTTTGGATGGTATATTGTGGGAAGGAAAACTTTTGGTGGTATATTCCAAAAGTTGGGATCTTTCGGTGGTATATATCTAATTTTTTCTAAAATTTAAGGCGGATTTCAAATCTAAACCGAATTCAAAATTGAAATCAATTTGTAATTTGGTATACTATAAAATAAAAAATATGAATTAAGAAGAAATAAGAGCTTGCGAGAGAAAGTTGTACAATATTGTTCGATCAAATCGAGCGAACGAAGTCATACAGCATATTGAGATAATATTCCATTTTTCTGTATCACACCGTTCGGGGTGATTTGGTATAGTTCAGCCAACCAAACACATGGATGGACACAAATTCTATACCATCCCATACATGAGCCATCTCGTTCGTGTAACCAAACACACATAGGCAACGACTTCAACGAGACAATGGTGATCTTTTAGGCTGCTTTATCAGTCTTATCTTCTTTATCAATCAGGGCAAATCTACATGCTATCACTGTCGCTGAGGGTGTGCCTCGCAGACTGAGTAGATGAGTGTCTCTCACGTGTATGGGGAAGGATACTGGAATCTGAAGAAGCGTATGGTTGTGAAAACAGAATGCTCCACCCTTCGAACAAGGGGTGGTCTCCTTTATTTATAAAAGGGGGTAGAGGCTAGGATTTATTGCAATGATGCGAGAAGACCCTTCTGCCCCTATCCTCGGATCATTGGATTTACATCCACGGTAGTTACATTACTGTCTCTTTTACAAATACACGAGTGACGGATCTACCCTGAAACCATAAGGCCTCGGTGCCTACATGGGCCCAAAGGCCGCCTAAGGCCCATTATAGCCGACTCACCATACATGGCGTGAAAGGAACTATCTTTAGCATTCTTCTACGAGTCTTCGGGATTAGGCTTCTGACTCGGGGGTCTTAAGGTCCATCTTCTTCTGCTCTAATGCCTTCTAGCCTCGCTCAATGTTCCGAAGGTTCTACATACCTTCGGGACCGGCTTCATGCACCTTCGGTATTCCTACCGCAATTGCTAGAAAATAGATGGGGTACCTATGCAACAATCACGACTATCCCTTGATTTTGATCTTTTCAATTCACATCCCTATGTAGATGAGACTATAAATAATGATTTTGATGACAGTGAAGGATTTCGGTAATTTTGGTTTGGTTGGTGGTGACTGGATTGCTTGTGACATTTGGCACTCAAGGGCTAGTTTCACTGTGTTTTGAAGGTCTTTGCGTAAAAAGGAGATATCATATTTTAGTGAATATATATTTGTTTTCTTTCAGAAAGAAAGTGAAGGGTGGAAAATGGGTATTGATAAACTATATTATCTACCTTCAATCGTTTTTGAAAAAAGGCCATATGCGTATTATTTCTTCAAATACATATACTATTTGTGTCTGGCATTATACATATTTGAAAAAACGCTATTCATATTCACATGCCTTGTCTTGAGGTCTTAATTTATACTAAAAATTGGATCAAAAATATATAAGAAAGATTTGAGAATACTAAATTCGTAATAAAATTATCTTTATTTGTATTTAAAATAACTCAAATCTATATTCGTATTTATTTTAAAAATATACATGAATACGAGTAAAGCTAGTTCGTTGCCATGCACCCCTACACATGCAAGAGAGTGGGTGTTGTAGGTTAAAATTGTAGATTATATGGTCCGAATGTCATTAAAAATAGAGAAAATTGCATTGTTGCTTCTAAATTTGCAGTGATTCTCATTGACCCTTGAACTTAAGTATTATTTTGTTGCCCCTTTAAACTTGTCTCTGTTTGCACGGTTGCCCCAAAACAGTTATGACAACCGTTAAGTATTGACGTGACTTTTACGTGGTCGTTAACCGCTTATGTGGATGCCACATGATAGCCGAAGGATGACATGGCAACCCACATGGCTAGTGATTAACAAAAAATTCGTAACAATTAGAAAACAAATCATAAAAAATGAAAAAGCGTACAAATTCATTAAAAAAAATAGCACCAATGTACTTCCATACTCAAGCTTGCAATTGTACTTCCTCTCCAACTCTTTCAAAAGTTCCATAGCACCAATGTTGGGATTCTTGTTTAGATATGGGACTGCTTGCTCAGCTATCTAGTGATATGAAGCCATTTTTGTCTTCACTCCTCCGGTTGATGCACATGAGTATTCATATTTGTTCATTGTAACATGGAGCAAAAGAATTTATTAGAAATAAAATAATTTCAAAATGCTTATCAAAAAATTTTAATACCCGTACATACACTTCATCATGCATCAGCCTTGCAACAATAGCCTATAGACACCCCTTAGCCTTGCAATACCCCTTGAACCTTTGTGATTCTGCTTTCTCAGTTGCTACATCAAATAGCCCCACCATAGCATGTTGTCTGAGAGCCATCCCAAACTCTTGCATTGTTCCATAAAGTGCTCCGCTCTGCCATTGGATGATTGTCCTTGTCATAATGAACAACTGACTCATCCGGAACTGCATCTCCCACAGAAAGGTCTGCCTCAAATCTCTCATTACCAACATTAAGAGATCCTTCTTGTTCAGCACTACGGCCGTCTCCACCCTCTTCTCTAGCATCATCATCTTTGAGCCCAAGTAAGACACAAACATCCTCCTCATCAACCATTGGCATAACTGAACCTTTGCCAATCAATCGCCCAACTTCATCCTGCAATACATCATTTCGTGGATTTTCGCCAATGAACAAATGGTCCCAGTCTACACTAAACGCATGATCGGGCTCATTCCTACCAACATTGCAGAAGAAAAATAGAAAAAATCTGTTAGGATGAACCCTAACAGAAAAAATAAACAATAATGAACTGCATCCTC
Organism: Raddia distichophylla; assembly: GCA_005191435.1. Lineage (NCBI taxonomy): Eukaryota > Viridiplantae > Streptophyta > Magnoliopsida > Poales > Poaceae > Raddia > Raddia distichophylla. The sequence goes on along the minus strand of SPJY01028649.1, from coordinate 879,602 downwards.
ACATTCCTCATGTGGTATCATGGAGGGGGATCCAGAGAGAAGTGTTAATCACAAAAAAAAAGATTAACTAGGGTTTTGATGAAAAACCTTTCAAGACCCTCCTCGCGGGGTATCATGTCATCGGCGATGCCAATTGTTGTGGGGTCATCGTCGGCTCGGTCGTCGCTGCCTCAGTCGCCGCCGGCTGGACCCTAGTCGTGCTGCAGCAGGATGGCGGGAACGAATTGATGAGGCTTTGCGATGTAGCAAGACGGCGGGATGGAGTATAATCGGCTTTCCTCCAATATTGACCGGTTGAACCCGGCTTACAGGTTGAGCCGGATGATTATTCGGGAAAATAGAGAGAATTGCTGCAGTTGGGCTGGAATGTCAGAGAAAAAAGAAATCAATCGGCACAATGTTAAGGACGTGAAGGTGGCTCTATTTAGGCCATGTTCTTTTCAGTGCATCGTACCGTTGCGTAATACTGTACCAAATTTTGTTATTTTTATATAGCCTACATGTTGTGATAATTTGTAACGATTTTTTGTGGCTTTTAGTAGTCCTTTCAAAGATCCTAAAACTATTTTTAAATTATTTTTTTTATAATCTTTAGATCTTTTTTCGAGGGCTCTCAATTTGCTACAATAATACGCCAACGCAACGATACGCTGAGGCCTTGTTCTTTTCAGCGTATCATATCTTTGCGTATTAATGTAGCAAATTTTGCTATTTTTACATAGCCTATATGTTGTGATAATTCTTTTCAACGTATCGTACCGTTGCGTAATACTGTAACAAATTTTGTTATTTTTATATAGCCTACATGTTGTGATAATTTGTAACAATTTTTTATGGATTTTAGTAATCCTTTCAAAGATCCTAAAACTATTTTTAATTATTTTTTTAATAATCTTTAGACCTCTTTTCGAGTGCTCTCAATTTGCTACAGTAATACGTCAACCCAACGATACGCTGAAAAGAACAAGGCACGCGTATCGTACCGTTGCGTATTACTGTAGCAAATTCTGCTATTTTTATATAGCCTATATGTTGTGATAATTCGTAACGATTTTTTCGTGGCTTTTAGTAGTCTTTCCAGAGATTCTAAAACTATTTTTTTTATTTTTTCATAATATTTAGACCTTTTTCGAGAGCTCTTAAATTTGCTATAGTATTATGCCAATGCAACGATACACTGAAAAGCAGGGCCAATTGGGTGGCACCAGCCCAATTTTCCCGGTTACGGCAGCCAACGTGCCATCAAACCCAGACCAGACCCCATGCGCCCACAGGCCACACCGCCACCGGCACAGGTGTTCCGTGACATGTTGCTTGCCGCGGACAACTTCCTTCCGGCCGCCAATGAGCCGCTCGAATGCTTCTCCGCCGAGGCGGAGGAGTCCCCACCCTTCGCTACGCCGGCCACGCCGCCCTGACAGCTGGGCCCGCCCGGGCGAGCGCCCGCGGGTTCCACCACCACCGCGACGCGACCGCATAGGCCGCGGCGCTGGCGGCGCACGGGACCACGCGGGGGTTGGGCTGGCTGCGCGCGGCCGCCCTAGGGCGGAGCCACCGCCACCACCTCCCCCTCCACCACGCCACCCCCGCGCCCGCGCCCGCGCCCGCGTCCACGTGACCCGCACCACCACCACCACCACCGCGGCACCGCCCGCCCGCCTCCGGTCGCCCAACCCCCACCCAGAAAACCCGAATCACCACTCCCTCCACCCATACCCTCGCCTCCTCACCTTATCCCCCACCGCCGCCGCCGCCTCCTCCATTTACTCCACCCAAGTGACCCAACCCGCCCCCGCCCCGCCCCAGATCTAGATCTGAGCTGCTGCTTGCTGCAGGGAGGATGGCCGCGACGCAGGAGGTCGGCGGCGGTGGCGCCGCCGCCGTGAAGAAGGGCGGGCCGGGGCAGCCCTGGTCGCACACGGAGACGATGCACCTGATCGACGCCTACGAGGAGCGGTGGACCAAGCTGCGCCGCGGGCAGCTCAAGGCGCAGCAGTGGGAGGACGTGGCGGCGGAGGTCGCCAGGCGCTGCGCCGCCTCCGGCGCCCCGCAGAGGAAGAACGGCACCCAGTGCCGCCACAAGATGGAGAAGCTCCGCAAGCGCTACCGCAACGAGAGCGCCCGCCCCGTCACCTCGCTCTGGCCCTACTTCCGCCGCATGGACCGCCTCGAGCGCGGCCCGCTCCCGGTCAACACCTTCCCTCCCCCCACCGCCTCCCCGCCCGCCGCCGCCTCCGAGGAGGCGGCGGCGGAAGAGGATGAGGAGGACGAGGACGACGACGAGGAGGGGGAGCAGGAGGAGGAGGAGGCGGAGGAGGAGGAGGAGGAGGAGCTCCTCCTCCCCCGGAACAACACCAGGAGCATCAACGGTCTCCTCCGGGAATCCGGTGGATTCGGTGGCGGCTTCGCCCCTCGCCAGGCACCGACGCAGAAGCAGCCGCAGCCACAGCCGCCGCCGCCGCCGCCTGCTGTGATGCTGTCCACTGCGCCTCCACGGAAGAGGGTCGCCTACGAGGCGTTCGAGGCCAAGCCCGTGGCGGACAGGGTGAAGGAAGAAACTCCGGCACGCCGCCCAAGCGCTGAGGCAACCAGCGCGCAGTTCGCGGCGGTGCTGAAGGATTTAGGCGAGGGGATCATGCGGCTTGAGAGGCGGCGCATGGAGGTGCAGTGGGAGATGGAGCGGCAGTCGAAGGAAACGGAGACCCGCCACACCAAGATGTTCATGGAGGCCCAGCGTAAGCTCAGTGAGACGATCGCTGCCGCCACCGCCGCCCCTCCGCCGGCAGCGGCAAAGAAGGCCAGGAGGGACCATAGCAGCAGTGGAGACAGCTTGTAGCAAGCTAGCAATCTAGCAACTGATGGTGCACTCACAGATGGTTGCAGCTGCTCAATCTGGTGATCCGATGTTGAGGCCTTGAGGAGAGGATTCCTAGTCTTCCTCCTGCTCAGGATGTATTTAGTATGTCTAATCTGCTTATGCACTCCGTTATGGTGATGTGTTTGTTGGCTAATGTAGTTGCTAATTCAGTACAACTGTGTTTCTGCTGCAATTTTGCTATGTTTCTTTACTCTGATTGTTATCTACTAAAAGTGCACAGGTGTTTTGGTTCTGCAAGTGAGTGCCCCCTTTCAAAAGTTGAGTGTAATTTGGGCAATGGAAGAGCTGATGTTCTGATTCCAGAATGAAGTTTTTCCCTCCTTTAGGTGAACTTGTGATTGTGAAGCTTAGTTTATGTTCGGAAGCTATGATGGTGATAATCATAGACGTGATCGCTAGGAGGAATCGTTTACTCCCAAAAGCTAGGGAAAATATCCAAAGCAGAAGGAAGGAATCGTTGTGCTCTAGAACTAGCGACTCTTTTTTTCCTTGCATGAGTTAAATCAAATCAAATTTTTCGTTTTTTACAAGCTAAACAATATACTATCTTCGTTTCGCAATGTTTGTCCGTTTCATATACCTAGGAGACATGCATCTGTTTCACAATATTTGCCCTTTCCACATATGTAGGAGACATGCATGTCCCTCATTCTTTAATAAAAAATTGCATCGTTCTGACTCTCGTTAGATAGATCTAGTATTAATTTATTTAATGAAAACAAGAACGGAATAGTTATATAAAAGAATTATTAGCACGCATGTCTTCTATGCATGAGAAGTGGACAAACATTGCGATAATATTTTGTACTCATTTTTATGCGGTTTTAAATGGTTTTTATTATAGTTTGTAAAATAGTTTTTTCATAATTTTTTAGACTATGTATGATCTCTCTTAATGGGTCATAACCTTTTAGATTAAAATTTTCATCTACTTTCGGCTGAAAAGAACAAGATTTAAAATCAAATTTGGGGGTGCAGTGACAAGGGAGTATGGGAGTATACATGGGGTTCTAGGGCACTTAACGGATGCAAGATATTGGATCAATTTTGAATGTGTCCACATAAATTTGAAGATCAGTCGTGCCAACGAAAATTGAGACGAGTGAAGAGGGAGCTGATCGGTGATGCTCCAGCGATGACAATGACTCGCGGATGATCACAGGACGCTAGCAAGCTGTGGGCAGTGAGAAATAAGAAGTCAGGTGACAGGTAGAGAGACGGAGGGGCGAGAAGAGGTACGAGCAGCAAGGAGAGAGAGCGAAAATAAAGAAGAGATATGGAAGAAAGGAGAGGGGGGACAGAGAAACCATTGCCATGTCATGTGCCACACGTCAGCTCACATGTCACAGTAACGAAACTATCCACAAAACCGTTCTTAGATAACTGGAAAAATTGCTGAAATAATCAATAGTTAAATGGCAATTAATAAAATAATCCACTGCGTAAATAAATTACCTGAATAGCTATGGATCCCGTCACGGAGCATGGCGATCGACACACGGCATAGCGGGAGCAGTGCTCCCTCCACGGGGTGTGGCAAAAGCACTGCTCCCACCACACCGTGTGGCAAAAGCATTGCTCCCGCCACCCCGTACGGCAAAAGCTCTGCTACGGTGACACGATTCACAATCGCAGGTGGGAGAACGAAGATTTCGCGGGAGACGGGCACGTCAATTTTTTTACAATTCCAATTTTATCAAGTTTTGCAATTCTAATTTTGTCAAGTTTTATAATTCAAATTTTACGAACTTTTCACGTATGGACATTTCTTCTTTACAATTTTACCGACCCCATCGTCATTTGCGTAATTTAATTAATCAGTGATTTTTTATTAGTATTTAAATGAGCAAATGCACTGCTCCCGCCACCCCCCATGTGGCAAAAGAGTTGAGAGAACCGGGATTTCACTCGGTTTACGTAAAATGTTACGTTATTAACTAAAGTTATTATAATGCAAATAATTTATGACATGCATTCAGCGGTTTGGCGGAAAAATGCGAACTGTTTACATTTTTTAGTTACATATGTTTTTCCAAAGCGAAATCCCGGTTCTCTCAACGCATTTGCCACACGGGGGTGGCGGGAGCAGTGCATTTGCTCATTTAAATACTAATTAAAAAATAATCATTGATTAATTAAATTACGCAAATGACGATGGGGCTGGTAAAATTATAAAAAAGAAATGTCCATACGTGAAAAGTTCATAAAATTTGAATTCTAAAACTAGACAAAATTAGAATTGCAAAAGTTGATAAAATTGGAATTGTAAAAAAAATTGGTGTGCCCGTCTCCAGTGAAATCTCCATTCTCCCACCTGCGGTTGTGACACGTGTCGCCGTAGCTAAGCTTTTGCCGTACGGGGTGGCGGGAACAATGCTTTTGCCACACGGTGTGGCGGGAGCAGTGTTGTTGCCACACCCCGTGGCGAGAGCATCCCTCCATTCCGTGCGTCGGTCGCCATGCCTCGTGACGAGACCCATAGCTATTCAGGTAATTTATTTACACAGTGGATTATTTTATTGATTGCCATTTAACTGTTGATTATTTCAGCGATTTTTCCTAAATAATTTGTGCTGGTTTCATGGCATTATGAGTTAGAATATCTGTTTGAGAAAATTGCACCATTAGTCCCTAAACTTGCTCCGTCCCTGCACATAATCCGTAATTATCGAAATTGCACCATTAGTCCCTAAACTTGTTCCGCCTGTGCACATAAATCCGTAAGTATCGAAACCGTTTATTTAGGTACCAAAACTTACAAAACCGTTACAATCAGGCCCATAGGCTGGTTTTTAATTTATGCTGTTTTGATGATTTGGGTTGTGAAGGGACCTAAGGCCGAGAGGGGGGTGAATCGGACTATTTTCAATTTTATTCGCTTGTTGAACTTGGTCAATTAATCAATTTAAGCACTCAACTAGCGAATGAGCCCTACACAAGTCTAATAGCGGAAATAATTACAAGTGTGAATAATAAAGAAGACAAGAGGGCAAACCAATCTTTTTACCGAGTTCGGTGCAAGCACCTACTCTCGTTGAGGGAGCTCGCCACAAAGGAAAGCCCGGGACCCTCTCGTCCCTAATCCTCAATCCACTATAAGAAGTTCATTTCCGGACACATCGGAAAGGAACTCCAACTTGTACAAGTATCGGCAGCCTTCACATGCGAATGACCCCGAAACACCCGATTTCATAGACGAAGTCGACCCCCGACGCACTTGGAGGATTTTGCACAATCTCCGACGCACTTGGAGAAGAGGATGCACCGGCTACTCCTAGCCGATGACCACCACGTTGGTGGGTTTGCTTGTGGTTCACGTGTCGATGACAATGAAGCTTGTGGTGGAGTTAAATCCCGGTGACAAGAAGCCTAAGAGCACAATACCGGAAGCACAACTAGACCACCACCTCTCCCATCATAGAGCTAGGCCAAGAACTCATGGGGGAGGCACAAGGACTTCGGGGATGACCGAAGGAGGCTTGGGTATGTGCTCTTCTCACTCCTCTCACCTTTTCCCTCTCTCTCTCTCTCACTTGCACTCTAGCTCATATGAAGCCCTAGGTGAAAGGGCAAGCCATGGGAGAGCCAAACCTTGTGGATGGATGGATGAGGATGTGGGGATCCACTCCTTCATCTACTTCTCTTCTTCTTCCTCTTCTTCTCCCACTCTCAATCTCAATCTCTCATGTTGGATCTAGGGAGATGGAGGATGAACTAGGGAGGAGCTCTCAGTCTCTCAAAACTAGGGGATGAACAATTGAGCTCTCTCACTCCTCTCTCACGACCAGCAAAGCCCTTATATACTCCCCACTTCAAAACCCTAGAAAATAGATTTCAGATCTAAACTCAAGCCCTAGGCCGGACAAGCTCCGAACAACTCCCGGACAGTCCGGACGAAGGCAAGTGCTCCCTGTAGAAAATACAATTCGAGACAGAAAAGACACAACAGGTCCGGACAGTCCGGACATCGAGGCCGGACAGTCCGGCCGAAGGCAGGGGCTTGTTGGAAATTGAATTTGCAAGCTGGAGAGAAAAACACTTGGGCCGGACAGTCCGGCCTAAGGCATAATTTCAACAGCTTTCCCAGGCCCTCAGGCTGCTGAAAGCTTCCCGAATTTATATGATTTTTTCTGTTGCTCAAATGAAACACGTGTCAACATGAAAAATATGCGCCTCGAAATTCTCTACAACTTTTATGTTTTGATATTTTTAATCCGAGCACGGGAAGGATCTCAAAAATATGAAATATTACAGATCTGCCACGAAGGCCGAGCCGGGCTGCTTGGGCCGGACAGTACGGCCCGGGCCCAGTGTCCCATCTCGGCCGGCAGCCCACAAAACCCTCTATTTTTGTACCATTTCCCGAACAAATATATTCTTGAAGATTTAGAAGTATTTGGCGCCAAAATTAAGCTCAACGGGCGGGAAGGTTCGTTGGCTTAGGCGGGAAGTTTCACGCCCACAAAGGATTTCGGTTTTCGGATGGCTTAGTTGCTACGAAACCTAGGACAAGTGGCTACCCCTTGGAATTCTCTGGACCTATCCCGAACTCTCTCGAAGACGAACGAGGATAAGAGACCGAAAATGTGCTCTGTGAGACCCTGTAGTCTGAGATACGACACATATGCAAAGAGTATAAGAGAAACTATGAAACACAAGAGACTTAGACCTTGTTCTTTTCAGCGTATCGTACCGTTGCGTATTACTGTAGCAAATTTTGTTATTTTTTCTTAGTTTTATATTTACTTGCTTTATCACTTTCGCTCGCTTGATCATCAAAACTAGGATTGGGTCATTCTTAATTTGATGCTTAATTAACAAATAACCGAAAAAGTTTAAAATTGCCTATTCACCCCCCCTCTAGGTCATAGGATCCTCTTTCAAGGGAGCTCATCGGTGATGCTCCAGCGATGGCAATGACTCGGGCATGATCACAGGACGCTAGCAAGCTGCGGGCAGTGAGAAATAAGAAGTCGGGTGACAGGTGGAGAGATGGAGGGGAGAGAAGAGGTACGAGCAGCAAGGAGAGAGCGAAAATAAAGAAGAGATATGGAAGAGAGGAGAGAGGGGAAAAGAGAAACGGTTGCATATGGGTCACATTGCCATGTCATGTGCCACACGTCAGCTCATGTCATGGTAGCAAAACTATCCACAAAACCGTTCTTAGATGACATTAGTCCCTAAACTTGCTCCGTCCGTGCACATAAATCCGTAATTATCAAAATTGCACCATTAGTCTCTAAACTTGTTCCGTCTGTGCACATAAATCCGTAAGTATCGAAACCGCTTATTCAGGTACACAAACTTATAAAACCGTTACAATCAGGTCCATAGAATGGTTTTTTATGTTGTTTTGTGTTGTTTTTACTTGTCATTTCTCCACCTCTCACCTCTCCTGGTATGCACGTACGCGAGAGCTCCCACATGTAATCGCTGATATGATAGTCCACACCATCAAAACAGACTAAAAAACCAGCACATGTATTTGATTGCAACGGTTTCAAAAGTTTGGGTACCTAAATAAACGGCTTCGAGACTTACGGATTTATGTACACAGGCGGGATAAATTTGGAGACTAATGGTGCAATTTCTCTATCTGTTTTTATAGTTTAGTGATTATATGAATGAGATGTGATAATTTGGTTATAAAATAATTTCTGTTAATTATTACGAAGAACCCGCTTGGCCCAATCCAACACCTTTTATACATTTGGCCGTGTTAATTCTATGCGCTATTGCATGTAATATAGGCGACGAGGATAATTCAGAACATTGTTGGAGGCCCTTCGAGTTCGTGGAACTGGAAGCACAGAGCTTTGAGCGTTTGATTTTAAATCCAGATTGTCGCACTATTGTCGATCTGATCTCAACCAATAAAGATCGGATAGGTGACCATCTGGGTTTGATTCAAACAGCAAAGATTTTCTTTGTGAATCATCCGGATAGGAAGTTGGAGCACAAATATAGACCGACTAGATGTAGCTCATTGTCTAGCGTGTAAATGCGGCTCGAAATCACCTTAATCAGTTTGGGATCATGACCATTAAGGAGAACACACACAACGATATTTAACGTCCACGAATTGTGCGGCTAGTTTTATAAATAATATTAACTATTTTTTGTTTTAAAATTATGTTTTTATTATAGTTAATATGTACTAATTTTCTAGTTAAGTGTACAATTTTTTGTTTTAAATTTGTTTTATCATTTAGTTTATGTGCGCATTTTTTTTAAATGTCGACTCTTGGTGAAGAGACTGACTCTTCACAAGCTCCTAGGCAGAATTAGAGAAGAGCAACATTAAATAGCATAGAGGCTCTTGTGCATGTCCTTTGTATATGACTTATCTCTTTACTTGGATGAATGTGTCAAGAGACATCTTTGGACTCTCCATTGTACATGCCCTAATCAGTCTGGGATCATGACCATTAAGGAACACACACACAACGATATTTAACGTCCACGTTGTGATTGTGCGGCTAGTTTTATAATTAATATTAACTATTTTTATTTTAAAATTATTTTTTATTATAGTTAATATGTACTTCTTTTCTAGTTAAGTGTACTTTTTTGTTTTGAATTTGTTTTGTCATTTAGTTTATGTGCACTTTTTTTAAAATTTAAGTCGTCATAATCAGGACTCCTGTAATCATCGTATAGTTTTTTTATAATTAATGTGTGATTTTTTAACATTTATAATTAATTTGATGGCACCATTTAACTCTACTTTAACGTATAAATATATAATATAACACTGTAATAATATAGATAAATAGAAAGATGGATGTGATATAAGCAACTTTATGTTAAAAAGGAAGAAAAAGAGGGAGCCCAACATGGCCGGCCCAGGGCCTGTCCGAGTCTCACCCCTCTCCTAGCCTCGCCCACGACCTTCCCAAATTCACCCGGCCATGCTGATGCCACATCCCACTCCCCTCTCGCCGCTCCCGCGCGGCGCACACCTCCGCCTCCCTCGCCCCCCCTCCCCTCCTCCGCCTCTCCTCTCGCCGGCTCCCACTCCCAGATGGCCGCCGTCGCCGCTTCGAGCTCGCGTTCGCGCTCGAGCCTACGCGTCCGGTAACCCACCAGCACGCAAGCGGCTCACGGCCCTGGCCCCGGGCCCGCCTCGATTGGAGCTAAGCTTTTCTGCATTTCGCAGGCGAGCCCGCCCGCGGAGGCGACGCCGCGCCGTCCGGCCACGCGCTGGACGCGCTCCTCCCGGCCGCAGAGCTGCTCTGCCTCGCGCCGCCCGCCATCTGGTCGGCGGTCTGCGCCGTCCGCCTCATCCTCCCGCCGGGCGCCGGGGCGCCCGCCAGGCCGCTCGCCGCGCTGGCGAGCGGGAGGCTGTTCGTTGCGCAGTACGTTCTCCTGGCCGGCGCGGTGGCGATCGGGGCCTTGATCCGGCGGAGGCAGTGGGGGCAGCTCTGCCGGGTGGGAAGCGGCGGCGCGGCGGGGGGTGTGGATTTGGCGAGGAGGATCGGTGAGGTGGAGGAGAGCGTGAGGGGGGTGGTGGCTGCCGTTGGGACGCTGTCGAGGACCGTGGAGAAGCTCAGCGTCAGGTTTAGGGTGTTGCGGAGGACACTGAGGGGTCCTATCAGTGAGGTATTTCTTAATCTACCACAGTAATCAGAAATCAAAATTGTGCTTCGCAGTTAGTTTAAGAGTAGGTTGTTTTTAATACTTATTAATTTCGAGGGACAGAAGTGGGCTGACAAAGCAGGATTTGTAGCTACATTGAGTCATTGACTGGCATGTCTCTAACCCTCTTTAGAAAAACACGTCGTAATGATAATACTGAGACTGGAAATGTCCAGTCTGTATATGCAATTGTTTATGAAAGTCCAAATGTGCCTATTCACAGTTCATGTGCTTACTGCTACATGTTTCATTGTTCCAAGATTGTGCCTTTTTACCCTATGAGGTCGTGTATTCACAGTTTATAAAAGTCCCGATGTGCCTACTCACAGTTCATGTGCTTCTCTGCATGACACTGAGGGAGTTTTTTTTAAAAGGGAATCTACCACAGTAATCAGTAACTAAAAGGAGTAAAACAGAGTGCTGTTTAACACTTAAATTGAAGGGACAGAAGTGTCTGACAGATGAGGATTATTAACTACATTGACTGACATGTCTCTTGACTCTTCAGAAACGCATGTTGTAATGATAGTTCTCTGAGACCAAGAAACGTTCAGTCTGGGTTTGCAATTGTTTATGAAAGTCCATGTATGCCTATTCACAATTTATGTGCTTACTGTTAGATGTTTTATCTTTCCAAGATTGTATGTTTTGTATCCTATCAAAAAAGGGTTAATTGCATACATGCCATCATCTCTTGCATCCATGTCATCTTAACTACAAATGACCAAAATGCCACTTCCTTCTTCCTCCATTCTCTCTCTACTCCTTCCTCCAATCTCTCCCTCCAGCGAGCAGCTCAACAACGGTGGCACGGTGGTCCAATGCAGGAGGTGGCGCAAGCCGGCCAAAGCAGTAGGTGGCACGATCGGCTGGAGGAGACGGTGTAGGCCAGCTGGAGGCAGAGGCGGCATGGGCTGGAGTCGGAGTCGGCGTGGGCAAGCCGGAGCGAGAGGCAGTACGGCCGACCGGAGTTGGGGAAGAAGGGAGGTGAGGCGGCACGGGCCGATCGGATCTGGAGCCGGCGTGGGCTGGCCAGAGGCGGAGACGGGCTGGCCGGAGTTGAAGTCGGCGTGGGTAGGCTGAAGCAAGAGGCAGTGCGGCCAGCCGGAGTTGGAGAAGAAGGGTGGAGAGGATGGAGGAGGAAGATGAGGGGAGTGCATTTTCTTGTAAATTTGAAGAGAGCAGAATGGTACAAAAGTCTATTTGGACTGGTCAAAAGCTCAAAATGGCATGGATGCAAGAGATTTGAGATTATAATGACACCAGGAACAATACCACCTTTATAATGGCATATATGTGAGAGGGGAACTTAATAATGGAATGCATGCAATTAACCTGTCAAAAAAGGGTGGGACCATGTGGTGTTTTTGGGCCAACTAGCCTTGTGAAGGTATGTTGGATCCATGGTAGGAGTTGGAGGGCAATGTTCAATGAGGTGTCTATTGCAGGGTTAGAGTCAGCTTTGGGTAGACTGTATCGTGTTTGGTGTTGTTGTGTATCGCGATTGATGCCGTTGAGACCTTCCCAGCTGGATGGGTCTATGTCTAGTATATTGAATTCTCATCTTCTTAATTCAATGTGCCCTTAGCCCCTTATAGCTGTCACCCAGGAAAAGTTGCATAACATTGGTGACACTCTTCTGAGTTCACCTTATTAACTGTCAAAATGTGGTGCTCAGAATTTTGTAAATTCAGAAATACCATTTTAGTGCATGCATTCACGTTCGATGGACCTAGCTTTTTATTGTATATTCATTTGTTAAGGTAGCAGCTGTTCTTATATTTAGATAATTTCTGGCCAAGTAGATAAATATATACTTGTGAGGAAAAAGGCACATGAAATAGTTTTGGGTAATGACAGTTGCCAAACCACATGAAAGATACTGCTTTCTGGGTTTCATTTTTTGTTTTCTAGAAGCCGCACAATGTGTAAGGTTTAAACACTTGTGGAGCAATGTGGAAGCATAATTGTGTGTTGTTTGTACTTTTAGTTGTGTGTACATAATAAATGATGTCTTCTATTTGGTGGAGGTTTGATTGTGTGTGCCTGAGAGCTATGTTACAGAAAATATTATTAGCTGTATCTAGTTGCAGATGATGCTTTGGTTAGAGAAACATTTATGTTGCACAACCAAAAGGCTACTAAAATGGTCCAGACTCTACTTTGTGAACTTTAAATCTTCAGTGGATAGTTTCCAGTTTATGTTGAACTTTTTGTGACATTCTAGCATGATTTTTGCTACCAGTACTGGATAGGTTCCAGTTTATGTTGAACTTTTTGTGACATATTGGCATGTTTACTTGTTCTTAATTCCTTTTTTTTTCAGACAGCAAGTTTAGCCCAAAAGAACTATGAAGCTACTCGAATACTAGCTACACAAGAAGGCCTTCTTGAAAAAGAAATCGGTGCAATCCAAAAGGTTCTGTTTGCAATGCAGGTGACATTTCTTGATAACTATCTTTGAGAATTTCCCTTGAGAAGTCTGAACAGTGCACAGCTGCTATTGGTTCATGTTGTATCCATTGTAGCATGGTCTACCATTACAATTGCAGCTATTCCTCAAAGCCTCAAATGTTCTGAGCAATTAGTATGAGAAAAGTATGCCAGATGTGTATGCTCCTTTCACTGAAATGGTAGCATGATTGATTATAGTTTGCTGGCTTCTTTCAATGTCCATTGAGTTATTGGTAATTTGCTAGAACCAAATATTGGTAGCATTCAAAAACCACCCTATTACCTGTTTCTGACGATATGATGAAAAATCACTTTTAATGTTCCTTCAATCTATTATATTTGCCAAATTTTTCATGTTAAAACCACATCCACGTAAATTTGTTTTTTAGATTCTATATCTGTAAGCTAGTTTTGGATTGTGGTACTTAAAACATGTTCTTGCCGTTGCTGTGTTAGCTCAAATTCTACTGGCTCTTGGTTTACAAGTGGTTCAAAAAACTACCTGTAGGGTATTCATGTGTCAATCGAAATCGATTAATTTGACTCCACAAACTTTGGTGACTCAAAATTTCAACTTATCAAAACAATCCATTGGCACAAACTGTTCATGGGCAAAACATAAATTGTTGGGGATAACTGTATAAGCTTTTGGAGCTTGAAATATTGTATTGAGTCAAGATGGGCATAATTATATAATTGATATTTCTGAAAGAATCAATATTGGGCTTACTGGATCCTTAGTTATTCATATGAGAATTTTAACTTGTGGGGCTCCATACAGGGTCCATTATCTGAGGAAAGAAGAGAGAGAGGGCAGGGGTAGAGACAGGAGTGAAGGGAGGGATCACCATTCAGCACGAATGCAGTATCATTTTCGGTTTTCCTAATGTTTCATAATTTTTGGATTTCTTCCCTTCTTTATTAGATATATAATTTTGTGGTGTTCTAAGCATAACTTGTTCCTTTGCATAGTTGATATGCTAAGTACTCAACTGTTAACTGACTGAACTGTAATAATCGGTCAGTATTTTCTCCAGTGAATGTCTCCTTTCTACTGTAATTTGTATATGGTTTTTTTTTTTCTCCTTTTGCTGAAGCTCCTCATTAATCTATCCTGCAGGAACAACAGGAAAAGCAACTCGAGCTGATCCTGGCAATTGGGGAAGCAAGCAGGATATTATCTGACAAGCAGGAACTGTTAAGCGATGATACTGCTAAACCTTCATGCACAACTCCAGAGAAACAGAACCAGCAAGCAAAAATAAAAGCTGAAATAGTTAAAGGAGGCAATAACAAACCCTGATTTCGTATACTGAAATGGAAATTAAAAGCATCAAAACTCAAAAGCCTCTTCAATGAACAGGAGGTACCTTCGATTTTGCTCAATAGAAGATTGAAAATGAACGGATGGTGCTACCATGGTGAATATAGTCGCACGATTAAATTGATAAGCTGTTCGAAAGCTTTGATATGCTTGCTGTTCGGAAACACAGGTCATTAATACGTGCACCATGAGCCCATAGCATATGGCTTGTTCGCACAGAACAAGCTGGTAGTTGTACAAGATTTCGATCCGTTTGGTCAAGCACATATTTCGCCTTAGCATGAAAGCTATTACTGCATCGAGTCATTGACCATTCAAATGTGATAGACACGGAACATGCTGGGATTAATCGGTACATATATCAGTTGGGCCTTATGGAACAGGCTGTAATTTTGTTGAGCATACAACGTGTTCTGTAAATGTGTAAATAGCTATGTTTTGCTTGTTCCAGCCTACGCCTGTATCGAGGCCACGCAGAAATTAGTAGCATTAATCCATGGACAAAATGATTTTCCGCAGGAAATCGCTAAATGTTAGTTCCAAATTCAAAATTTAAATCCAAAAAAAGGAAATGTGAAGGAAAAAAAAACTCGGAACGATCTGCCACGGGATGATTTTGCCATGAAAGCTAGCGATTTTGTGCCTAAAGGTTTCTTGATGAACGGAACGTTTTTTCAGAAGCCCAAGCGATTTTGCTTTTTCAGCCCATTCCCTTGAGTTTAAATTTTGAAAATCAAAATCTTATTGAATTTTAACAGTAAATTGATAATCGAGCCCGAACAAAGAAAAGCTAAAAGAAAGAGTAAGCAAGAAGACATGATTTCTTGGGGAAATCGCCATATCCTAATGTGAAAAGTCAAAGTCAACATTTAATTTGTAAAATTTAGGGAGCCATATGAAAAAAAATCTCGAACGACTTGCCACTAAAACCATGCGATTTGCCACTAAACCTACTGATTTGCCATAAAACCTAATGACTGCATGCAAACGGAACCAAATAATTTTGCCATCTTGATTTCTTCATGGAACCTAACGATTTTCCGATGAAACCAAATGATTTTTCAAAAACCCCAAAGGATTCCCTATTTTCATCTACTATGTCAGTTCTAAATTATGAAAATCAAAATTTCATCTAATTTTACTAAGAGGTCTAACTTATTTTTTTTTAGTACTATACCAACTACAACATAAGAGATAAAAGTATAGATGAGTAATGACTGAATAGGGTTAGGTTGATCTAAGTTAGAACTTAGGCACAGTTCTTTTCAGCTTAACAGCTTCACGTCTTAACAGCTTCATGACTTATCTACGTTTTGAAAACACATATGTTTTTGAGTTTTTTGAGTCTGTTTTTTCGTTGTTTTGAAGATGGGTTCTAACGCTTTAAAAAGTAAGTCAAACGAAATGTATCCGAATCTCGAGACTATCTCGAGAAACTCTCGAAGTTCAGTCATTTCAGTCGTTCAGCCGTTCATCCGTTCAGATCAACTCAAAAGAACAGAGCCTAAATTGGTGATGGCCTCACTTACCTGTAGTTTCGATGCATTTCGGTTTCGTTTGGTTGCGGTGGATGGCCTCTACTCTAGCAGCATGGAGCAAAGTTTCAGCTATTGACTGTGCAACAGTGCCCTAGAAAACTTGACGAGCTCGCCGTGCTGGTCGACGAGATCGACCGTAATAACTTCGTATAGCATACATTATACGAAGTTATACGACTGGCCACAGCCAGAGGTTGAAGACAACCCCTAAATGGGCCAGCCCACTCAAAAATTTAGATTTTCCAATTTTACATAAAAAGCTAGCAATTGAAATATTTATTATAATTTCTCTGTAGCTGATAAAAATGTAAAACCAATTTTTCCAGGTTCTTGCCAAAATCTAGTATTTTACTACCAAGTACATCATGTATGCTACTCGTACATATACTTAACATACAAATACATATACCGTTCGTGTACAAGATGGTTATAGTAGTTTATGGCAAAAGGAATTAAATATATGAGTGAGAATATAGAGAACGATGTTTAGAGATCCTATTGGGTGTGTTCACAGTTATAAGAAAAGAATCATTTTAGGGAATGTAGTATTTAGTGATATAGGGACTATAAAATAGAGAACCTGCTGTGGATGCTCTTACCTCTAGTTTCGATGCATTCGGTTTCGTTTGGTTGCGGTGGATGGCCTCTACTCTAGCAGCATGGAGCAAAGTTTCAGCTATTGACTGTGCAACAGTGCCCTAGACGACCACGGTAGTCCAAAAAAGAAGAAGAAAAACAGTACCATTAATATGATGAGGACTCATCAGAATCATCAGCTACGACTAGCCAGCCTACCAATGCCCGTCGCAGATAGGGACGATGACAGCGGCATCATCACCGCAACGATGCGCAAAAGGCCGTTGCATCAACGAGCACGAAAACAAAGACTGGAACAGTGTTGTGGCACAGGGAAAGCCATCAAAGAGATCAACTCCAAGGCAGCAACGCTGATGCCATTGCCATCGCCAGTTCGTCGCACGCTTTAAAGATGGCCAGGCTTTGGTATCTCTTTCATCATGTGGCGTCTCCATGCACCTTTAAAGAGGCTGTCCGGAGCTTTTCTTATCAGTTTGGGTTTGTAAGCTTTGGTGCAGTTCTTTTCGTTTTAAACTGAATTAGATTAAATCAAATATTTTTTATTTTTAAGCCAAACGATGTATTACTTTACAGTCGTTTTTATAGGGTTTTAAATAGTTTTTCTTATAATTACTAAAAAATTATAAAGTTTTGGACTCTTCGATGCATCTCTCAAGGGATCACAATTTTTCTAATTAAAACTTCCAGCAACTTTAAGTTGAACAAATCCTTTCATTTCACACGCTGCTTCAGGACTCAGAAGTTCTTCGGTATCCAATCGCGTATGAAACTCAAAATACAGATAGAGATATGTGTCTAACTCACCGGGTTTCGATTCAGCCCAGTTGATTGAGGTTGGGTTGCGTGCTCGATCTTTGTCAGGTCAAATCCAGATCAGCCTGTTCCTCAAACTGACCCGCTCTACCTAGGGTTGGAAAAATAGCTCGAGGCGCGGCTCAGGCTCGGCTCGACTCAAAGGTGGTACCGAGCTCGAGCCAAGCCCACTTTTGGGGCTCGGTAAAATAGCGACCGAGCCTGGTCTGGCTCGGCTCGGCTCATTGGCATCTTTTGAACGTGAAAACGCCTTTGCCTCGTATCTCGGCTCGGACAGGCTCGGCTCGGCTCAGAGGTGTTATTGAGCTCGAGCCGAGCCCACTTTTGAGGCTCGTCAAAATGGAGAGCCGAGCCTGGCTCGGCTCGTTTTTGACCGAGCTCGGCCGAGCTAGGCTTGGCTCGGCTTGTTTCCACCCCTAGCTCTACCCCAATGCTCCGCCATCATTGAATTTATCCTAGAGAGCTAGGATTTGTCCCAATTGGTCAAGGGCAACCCTAGAACTCCCGCAATCGCATAATCCCATTGACTCACTTCTTAGCCTATATGTCGCTCCATCCCAAACAACCATCCTCCCTCTCCCTCTCACAAATACATCGCTCCCTCTTTCTTCCTATCTCAATCTCTTTCTCAAATCCATCAGATATGCTGCCATGTATGTGGGGGTGGCGATGCGACAACCGGCAATGTGGGGAACAATAACGCAACCAACAAGGAGAGGGATAGGTGACACCGTGAGCGGCGATGGCGTTCTACAACCCCACGGTTAGCATATCCATCTCCAGGGTCTTCGGATGTCCTCCTTCTCATGTTCGGGTTGAGCGGGGAACGGCTCCAATCAATCAAGGTTAGGGCAAGCATATTAAATACTCATAGACCAGATCATGTCTAGGTCAAGGCATAACCTAACCCTATCCATTCCAAGCCATCTAAAACTCTAGTATGAAATATCTTCATCGGTCGTCGTTCATATTGGTGTGGAAATTATGTTGCTTTAGTGTTGTACTAAATTATTGGAAAACTATGAAAGTTTAATGAGAAGTGTATTATAGGATGAGATACTCTTTAGGAGGTATTGACTTAGCATCCACAAAGTAATCGAAGAAATATATCAAGGAAGCATATTTAGTGAAAAAATGAATGTAAATTTTTTTCACTGTTTCACAGGAGAAAGGCAATCATTTTGCAGACATTACTTATTTTAGTTATTTTTTATTTTTTGCAGTTTAAATCCAGACCAATTACAATTATCGCTATTTTACTTAGATCATCCTATAGTCGTATTCTAGAACCTTTCTCTCAAAACCACCATTATAAAACGGTGTAACCATAAAAAACAAGTATTTTCCACACGCGACACCTTCGATATAAAATCACGGTTTTAAAGCTATTTCACCTCCAAAATAAATCACGGTTTTAAACCCATTTCCCCTGCAATTAGCAGACAGCGAACTTAAGGATGCCCTATGCCTCAGCGTTAGCGTGTACGGACGCCTCCAGAACCCTCTATATTTATATAGGCGATTGATTCGTAGTTTCGGTAGGTTCAGTTTGGTGTTGAGAACCATAAAATAATAATATGAAAGATAAAAAAATTATGTAAAAAATATTTTTGAGATATTTGAGTAAAATTTTACAAAGCTTCAAAACAATTATTATAAAATATTACACCGAAATGTCTGTAAAAAAACAAAATTTGACCTAACCAAATTGAACTAAACTATGCTAGTATGCTAGTAGTACTATGCTAGTAGTGCTATGCGGCAAAGCAAGAAAGGTGGCCGCGGGTGGCCATGCTACTATGCTAGTGTAGTACTACGCTGCACCGCTGCTCCCGAGTGTATGTTACGACTTACGACATATCGCAACTCGCAAGTTCGCAACATATGACATATCGCAACTTGTAAGTTCGCAACATATGATATGATCACATGAATACATGATAGGTAATACACTAAAACATTATAAAATGTCCGCAAATTACAACCAACAAGCACTCAAAGTTTTTACTCGGCTGTTATTCGGTTTTTGACCGATTACTCGATCTGACCGAGTAATCAACCGAGTTAGACCTTCTCGACTCGGTGGGGCGGCGAGTAGTGAGAGTAATACCGATTTTTAAAACACTGGCTACGCTACGCTAAGCTGATCTGTAAAAGGTCTAAGCTGGAATGTACGAGGCCTAATCAGAAAGGCGGCCGCAGGTGGCCACGCTACTATGCTAGTAGTACTATGCTGCACCGCTGCTCCCTGCCGCCGCCGCCTCCGGTCCTCCCTCTGCGGCGTCCGATCGAGGGGCAGAGTCCATAGGACGGACAGACGGTACGCGCCGCGCCGGCGCTGATGGGGAGTGAAGCTTCCCTGCTCCCGGGCGTGCTCCCTCCCGTGCTCCCGCGACGTGGCACCTTCGCATTGGGGAAGCAAGGTAAAAAACAAGCAAGTGGGACCCGCAGAGCAGGTGCTCATGTGAGAGGGAACACGGGAGGGAGCAGGGAACCCGGAGCAGGGAAGCCAAATTCGCTGATGGGCGTCTCGCGTCGCCTAGCCTCGTCCCAGCGAAGTTCGCAATGATGCGTGCGTGCAGCGTGCCTGTGCGCAATTCATTGCTCGCTAGCCGCTGCTGCCCTCGCGACGTCACTGACTGGGGTCTCGCTGACGAGCATTCACTGCTGTGCTATCTATCCAACGCTGAGATCTGTCCGTCCGTGTGACTGTGAGTTAAAGGTTAGGAGTACTGGAGAGTACTCTCTCTTTCCCTCGTGTTTTAAATTGTGGCGAACTAATGCTGTACTGTACCATGCCCTTTTGAAACCATAAACCTTCGTTAACTTGATACCCTCTCCGATCATAAATAATTACTATTTTAAACAATGATACGATTTTTTAAAAATACACATCTTTAGACATTGATTATTTGTATTTCAAACGAGCATGATGTCCACGTATTTAAGCGACTAGCTTCGTAAATATGGACTAACCATACGTAGAATGCAAACTGCAGAGCTGCCACAACGACTACTTTGTAATTAGGCATGTTGCAGAATGACAACTCGAGAGTGGAGACAGTGTGGGATGGTTTTTACTAATGTTATAAATTTCCACTTTTAAATTTAAATTTTGACCATATTTTGTTAAAATTTCGAACAGATTTTTGAAAATTAATTTTAACTATTCGATTAACAATATCCGTATCATTGTCTTATCCGATCTGTATTCGCTTCGTATTCGTAACCGATGTTATCCAGTATTATTCGAATTTGTATCCATATTCGACACATTCATATTCGAATCTGTATCCGGTAAAAAATACGGATACGGATATGGATAGAACGATATCCGACCGTATCCGATCCGATCACATCCCTAGTACGCATGGACCCCCATGCCATTGTCGCTGCAGTTTGCAGCCGAGGCCCGAGGCAGGGGCAGGGTTCCCATGAAAGCCGAGGCAAGCGTAGGCAGCGGCAGGTCATCGTGGAAGGCAACTGGCTCGCCGGCCTCTGCCTCTACCTATCTGCTCCCTCTCCCATCCTACTTATCCCATGCCTATACGCGACGGTTCTCACTATTTCCCGGACTTCCCAGTGATTTTGGGGATACTGGTCGATAATCGCATTTGTTTATTTATTTATTTCAAGTTTATTTTATTTTCTCATTTCAATTTTAAAATTTAATACTTATAATCTGGTTCAAGAAGTGGAATATTTATCACAATAATAATTATCGATATTGTGAATTCTACAAATATTATAGCCTCTAGGGCACGATGCGCCGGTCTCCGATCCTGGATGGAGAATTTCTCTATTAGAGGACGGGTATGGGGAGAAGCCAACCCCGCGAGGATGTAAATAGGAAAAAATCATTCTCTGCCACCCTGTCAAAGCGCGTTTATAAAAAAAAATCACTTACAGGATAATTTTCTTCTCGTCCAAGGCTGTGCCAAGACTCTTTGCCGCTCCAGTACCCCCACCATCTTCCTGAAACTAGACCTTGAAAAGGCTTTCGACTCAGTCTTCTGGGCCTATCTTCTTGACAACCTCCGCGCTCACGGCTTCGAGCCCCGTTGGCGGGACTGGATTACGCTCTCACTCGCAACCTCATCCTCAAGGGTCCTCAATGGACGCCCTACCAACACCATCCACCACACTAAGGGTCTGCGACAGGGGGCTCCCTTTCCCTCCTCCTTTTTGATCTCGCCATCGAATCGCTAGTAGCACTCCTCCAGCGAGCTTTCGAAGTAGGTGCCCTCAAACCGATCCGAGGCCTCCAGGACATGTCTTCGATCTACCTGTTCGCTGATGACGCCGCCATTTTTGTCAACCGGTCAATCAGAGGTGTCATCCCTGGCCCTCATCCTCCAAGAATTTGGTTGAATCTCAGGCCTCCAAACAAATTTCTCCAAATCTCAGGTGGTCCCCTTTAGATGCAACAACCTAGACAACATCTTGTAGGACCTGTCAGCCTCCAAGGCATCCTTCCCAATAAAATACCTGCGCATTCCTCTTTCCATCAAGAAATTGTGGCACATTCACTTCCAACCCCTCATTGACAAAATTGCAAACCGACTGGCGGGATGGTGGGGACCGCTCCTCTCAAAAGGGGAGGCTGACGCTCCTCAAGGCAGTCCTCATAGCATTGTCTACCTGTGCCCTCTCAGTCATCAATCCCCCACCTTGGCCATTAAGAAGATTGACCATCTGAGGAAGGCATGGCTCTGGAATGGCTCATCTATCCATGGCCCCCTCCGCGAATCAACTAGAACACGGTCTGCTCCCCCGTGAAGCTTGGAGGCCTTGGAGTCCTCGACCTCCCCAGTTTTGCTTGCGCACTTCGGCTGCATTGGCTGTGGATGAGTAAGGCATCACCTGCCCGTCCTTGGGTGGATTCCTTGGAGACCCCTCCTCAGGCGGACGTGGCCTTACTCCACTTAGGGTGCTCTAACACCTTCCGACGTGGTACCTGTCTATTCTTCTAGGAAGATCATTAGCTCAACGGATCATTGCCTAAGGAGCTTGCACCACAACTCTTCGCGGCCTCCTCCAGAACAATAGCTGGCTCATCGACCTGCGACGCAATTTGGCCCCATCCATGGTGCATGAGCTCATCCAACTGCTCACTTGGCTCAGCCAAGTGGCGCTAGCCCCTCAGGACGAGGATCTTGTTTAGTGGCGTTTCTTCGCGGACGGAACTTTCTCGGTGAAATAAGTGTACAACTTGCAATTGGTAGGGTTCTGCCCGATGCCAACCCTGCGCCAGGTTTGGCAGCTCTGGGCACTGGCGAAATGCAAATTTTTTGAATGGCTTCTCATGGGCAAGTGAATTTGGACAGCCGCCGCCCTCTTACGCAATCAACTACCCAACAACTATTTTTGTCCCCTGTGGTGGAGGAACCTAAAAACCACAGAACATCCATTCCTATAATGCAGCTCCAGCTCCTTCATCTGGTCACACCTTGCTGCCGCGTTCGGCCTCCCGTTTCTCGATCCAACGCGTTGGTAATCAAGCTTCTACCTACAAAAGTGGTGGGAATGCAACGTGGCATCATTCGCCACCCCTAGTGCGCCAGCATCCATCGTCATTGCAACCATTCGGTGCTTATGGCTCGAGCGCAACAACCGCATCTTCCGCGCATCGGAACGCCTGAGGGAGATCTTCCTTTGACAACTTTTTGATAACCTGCGGCTTTGGGCTGCTGCAGGAGCCCGTGTTGTAAAAACTTAATTTTGTGCGCCCTCTGGGGGGAGGGCCTATAACCCCCCCACCACACACACACACACAAAATTTTTGTAAACTCCCTCTTTTTTGATCAATGGATGGTAGTTCTCCTGTCCTTTGCTTAAAAAATCATTATCCATCGGGGATGGTTGGGACGAGGACTGGAAAAATTTCCCACGGGGAGCTAGTTGAGGTCCCAAAATTAGTTCTCTGTTTAAATTATTATGTCGCAAACATGCCATCTAGCCCATTATATCCATGTTTTCTTATATGCATCATTCAAACTGCCAAAGCATATTCATTCTATTTTTTAATCTCTTTTGACATGATTTTAGCGTAAAAATGGTGATAAGTGTTTCTCTCTTGTGTGTAGGGGTGGAAACGAGCCGAGCCCGAGAGGCTCAGCTCGTTAGGTACCGAGCCGAGTTCGAGTCGATCTGGGGGTACGAGCTGAAAAGGGGGCTCGGCTAGGTGGTAGCTCGCTAGCCCGCACGAGCCCGAGCTCAAGTGAATAACAGGTTCGGTGACTGATGAATGATGATGTACGAGCCACAAGACGAGCTCGGTCCAAGCCGAACCAAGCTTGCGAGTCACGAGCGGAGCCCGAGCGAGCCAACCTCTGGTTCAGCTCGGCTCGGTTAGTTGCACGAGCCGAAAATGGTGCTCGGCTCGTGCTCATTTCTAAACGAGCCGAGCCCGAGCAGCTCGCGAGCTTCTGGCTCGTTTTCCTGCCTTACTTGTGTGTAACTTTTGTGGGCATGAGGACAAAGAATTTTGATCCCCGAAACGGGGATATGAAAAATTTTGAATTACGGGGACGAGGATGGGGATGGGGAAGCACTCCCCGATGGATGTCCCTGTTGCCACCCCTATTCCCACGTGCTTTGGTGAGCATGTATGTGTGTTTATGCCTCAGCATCTGCCCACAAATCTACAATCGTCGTAATTGCAATCGTAGGAGACATGATGATTAGGACCCAACATGAGCTTCAGTGAACAGTTTTCTCGTGACGAGCTCAACGCTATTGCTCTAGTTAGACCATTGTCTTGTTGGGACCCGAGCTCGCATCATTGCCCGAGTTCCATGCCTGAGTCGCTTTCTAAGTGAGCACGGTATCATCGTTCTGTATGGACTTGCTGACCTACGAGGGCCGGACTCTCCATCACGGTCCTAGGTCAGTCCCAAGTGTCGATGTTGTTTGCACGAGAAGTGCAATGGAAGAGGAGATAACATAGAGAGGTAGTGTTGGAGATTAGACAACACATGTGTTAGAGTAAGTTTTAAACATGTGTACAAGTCAAGTCAGTTACGTGGAGTCAAGTTGTAATAAGAATGCCTAGGCCGTGTCAAGGTCGGACTCGTATTCTACTATCCGCTATAATAAATAGGGAGACACCCTTGATGTAACCAGTCATGACAACATAACTGTAACGTGTGACATACCCAAAATTTATCCATTTTTACATTAAAATTTTTTCGCAAAAATCATTTTTAAGCCCTCGGAAACCTCCCCAAATTTTCTGAAGATTTTCCAAAACAATACCCATTTTATTCCATTAAAAAATCTCTTCTTTTATTTATCCAAAGATTTTAATCCAATAAAATATCAATTTTTATTGCACCATTATCTTCCTCTCATTTTTCTGGATTTTTAGAAATTTATTTCATATTTTTCCGACCTCATATCAATTTTCTACAAATTTCTAAAGCTTATAGGGAATTTCTGAAAATTCTATCAAACCTTTCCTAATTTGGAAATCCCTGAGTTTACGCTTTCCATTTCTGGAATTCGCCTTCGACGTCACCTGGTCTAGCCCACCGGATCCTTTAAGTGACAGCTAACGGCTGGGATTCTTCAAATTCGATCCAACGACCCAGAAGCTGCCTCGTCATTGACCCGTACCGTTTCAGTCCGAAGGATCCAACGGAGCCCACAGAATTCGAAGCTCAATCCGACGGTGCACGTTTTATCCCCTTTCCCCGGCCGTGCCGCCTCCCTCAAAACCCTCGGCGCCGCTGTCTCCGCCGCGGGACTCGCCGAAATTACACGCCGCGGCCATTCCCGAGCCTTTTAGGCCTTGGCCACCGCCTATAAGGCTTCGCCACGTCACCGCCCACTGTTTCCCTCTCAACGGCGCCCACAGATCACCTCGAATCCACCGGAATCTCTCACCGTGATCCACCCGCAACCACGGCCACCGCTTTTGGCCTCCACCGCCATCTCCGCCTATAAATAGCCCACCCTGGAAGCACCACCACCCCAAACCAACCGCCTCCACCCATCCTCTTCCACTGGCGATCATCGGAGCACCACCAGTCGCCGCCACCTTCAACCGCCGCCGCACCACCTTGCCGTCCGGCCATCTCCCACACAGCCGAGCTCCGCCACCACCACTAATCGGATCATCATCCCCGTAGGCGTCCTCACCAACCACCACCTCGCCATCTCCGGTCGCCGCTCGCCGGCGCCGTTGTCACCAGTAAGGCCCCGATCACCTCTCTCTCTCTGTTCCACTGACCCCTGGGCCCCACTCGTCAGCCACTCTTTTTCTCTCTTTCTTTCATCCACAGGCCAGCCCATCTAAGCCCAGCTAGGCCCAATCCGGTTCCTTTTTATTTTTCTTTTTGAAAAATAGCCTAGTTATGCTGCCCATTTTATTTAAAATATCACAATTCATTCAAAAATTATGCAAAATTCCATTAAATCTTTTATATGATAACTAATTTTATAAAATGATTAAACCCCATTTTCATTAATAAAATAAACATAATTAAAATTATACCTTCTTTCTTTAACCTTTAAAATTTCAGAAAAATGATTTCTAAAATGTTTAAAAATCGTCAAAATTATTATTAGCACAAATATTTTAATAAAAATCCTTTTTCCAATATTTTCACCTTATACTCTCAACAATTTCCATCTCGAAACTCCGGCAACGTGGTTGTCGTAGACCCCGATCTTTGAAAATTTGTTGATCCACACTTTTCCCACGTACACATGCATAAATTCTTGCTATCCGGAGATCACCCAAAATAATGCCAAAATCAACCCTCCTTTTATTCTATCTAAAATAATGCCAAAAACTCCCATCACCTTTTCTTTTTATAAAATTTTCAGAAGATTTCCTAAATCATACAAACCATCACCATCCTCGCCAACCCTAACCTTTTCCCCAAAAATATCCTTTTAAAAATAATTTCATGAATTCATGCTCCTTGCATTTTTCTTTTTCTTTCTATTAAATTCCCTTTCTTTTTCCCTCTCTCCAACGTGTAGAAAACAAATTCATTGCCCCGGATCAGCCGAGCAGGAATATCAGGGCAATAGTGCAAATGTTGAAGAATCAGCTAAACCAGGCAGGTTTTCCTATCTTTGACGCATTTTGAATCTCTTATTGTCAGATATCTATTTAATTATTGCATTACTTTTTAGTTATTTAAATGAATAAATTCCCCATATTTTATTTATATAATTTCTCATTTTTGTAGAATAGTTACTCTAAATTCACTGCCAAAAGCCCTCCTAAAATATTCATCTTATACACAACCCTAGTATAAGAAAAACTTAATTATAATGTTGTTGGTGATTGATAAGCGGCCCATCCTGAGAAGGTCCTTGGGCCGATTCCGTACCAGCCCACCGTGTAAACGAAAGGTCCTAAAGACTACCCCTGGCCGTCCTAAAGGGAGCACGTAGCCCGCTGGGGTCTCTCCCCGGGCTTGACCAGGTCAAAGCCGCGCCTTAGCAGGCGCCGCGCACCTCCCGGCTAGCCTTAGCCCGGGGGATGGTCCCACGGATGGTCCGTTTGTCCGTTGGCAGGTGGCGACAACCGTCGCGTCCCACCACACTTTCCCCGGCCTTGACCGGAAAGGGCTGTGCACTCCCGGGAATGCACAGTCCGAGAAGACGCCCGTGGGCAACCTGGTTTGTCGTTTGCCCTCCTTGGCGGGCAGCGAACGGTTGTTACGCTACGCGACGCCCCTAACGGGCGGCGCGAGGCTGGCCCGGACCAGTCAATGCTATTTTGGGGATAAAGGGAAAGTGCTTTCTCCCTAAAGAAGGTTTCTCCCCGCAACGGCATTCCAAGATGACACGTGTCCAGTACTAACCTGACCAGTTTCTCCTTACAGGCTCGAGACTAGACAGAGCCCCGGAATGAGACAAGAGCATCGCCACCAAAGCTAAGACCGGCGCGGGGCCCGCCGTATCAGCCTTGGGCGACCCGCCACGCCTATAAAGGAAGGATTCCCAGGCAATCCGAGAGTTCAAGCCACCCAAGCAACACCTGCGCCCGAAGCTTCCTCAGCAGTAGTATTAGCCTTCAGTCTCCATCGTTGTAAGCTCGGGATCGGCACCTCTGAGCCCGGTCTCGGCACCCTTATATTGTTTTACACCACATAATCAACAAGACTGGAGTAGAGCTATTACCCGGCAGTGGGGACTCCAACCAGGGTAAATCACTCATGTCTTCGTGGTTTGTATTCTCCTCTCCCCCTCTCCTTCTTCCACCTTTCGCTACGCAAGAGACCTGTACCCGGATCGCCCAACCGCACCAGGCTTAGTCTAGGAAGACTGCGCGGCTTGAGCTCCCGTAGGCTCCGCCGCCACCAGGGCTGCTGAGAAGGGTCGTCGTTGGGCCTCACTCCGACATATGATTTCTCATTTTTGTAGAATAGTTACTCCAAATCCACTACCAAAAGCCCTCCTAAAATATTCATCTTGTACACAACCCTAGTATAAGAAAAACTTAATTATAATGTATTTAAAAAGTAGGATAGAAAATCATTGTCCATATGATAAATTCATTTAATGATATGGAAGTGAAAAGTGGATAAAAATGGAAATTTATAAAAATTAAGTCATTAGCAAGGTTACCGTGATTAAAAAGGCGAGGCATTATTTTATTTTTTTAATGCCTGCGCAGTTTTCCACAATGCTTTAAACGAGTGAATCACTAGCAAGGTTACCGTGGTGATTGTGCGGAGCTTAGCATTGTTGTGGTTATTTTCTCAATATCTGTGCGGTGTGCAAGATATTGCAAAACCTTCAGTTTTACTGAATACATATGACACATTTATCATCCAACCATATAAGAAGTTGTTGTGTGGGTAAAGTTTGATAGGTTCTGCAGAGCTGATAACAAAAACATCGATGGACCCTATCTCGGGTATATGAGATTGTGTCAACTGGGTGATGCCTATTTTATTCATAATACTCATGATTTTAAAAAGAATAGACATATGAAAGAAGATGTGTTAAGGAATGGAGTATTTGGATAAAGTGTTTGTTAATGTTTTAAAATCTCTTTTAAAATTGTTTTAGAAAAGAATTGACAAAATATAGGATTTTTCTAAGAACTATTCTAAAATTATGCATTAAGTCTATTATTAAGTTTCCCTATCAAATTTTTGTTAAACCCCTGCATATAGTTAATAGGCATGCATATGAAAACCTGTTAGGATGTAAGTGCTTACCCGTTCTTTTTCGGGCTACCCTTCTTTTGGGTAGGTCCTTTCTTTTCAGCGGAGGACATTTCATTTGAAGATTTGGAAGATTTTTCTGTAGATTTTTAGTTATCCTACACTCGAGCCATGCCTGTGGTCTTGAAGTGTAAATTTTAGAGGTGTATTAAAAATTGTAAACAATCTTGTAAAATAACTCTAGATATGTAATAAAGTTTGGCTGTTTGTACTATTTTGAAATGCAACTGAAATCCTGAACAATTGTATTTTCGGGGATCTCCCGGGGTTCCCACATAACGCAAGACATGCAGGGTCAGTGACTGTCTTGTGGTTATGACCCGGGTGATCCGGTGTGCTTGTGCTGATTAGGGAGAGCGCACATAGGCAAAACTCCGCAGACATATGCAATAATGCCAAACTACGCTACTAAATATTATGCCTTATGATTTTAAAAAGAATAGACATATGAAAGAAGATGTGTTAAGGAATGGAGTATTTGGAGATAGTGTTTGTTAATGCTTTAAAATCTCTTTTAAAAATATTTTAGAAAAGAATTGACAAAATATAGGATTTTTCTTAAAACTATTCTAAAATTATGCATTAAGTCTATTATTAAATTTTTCTATCAAATTTCTGTTAAACCCTTGCATATAGTTAATAGGCATGCATATGAAAACCTGTTAGGATGTAAGTGCTTACCCGTTCTTTTTCGGACTACCCTTCTTTTGGGTAGGTCCTTTCTTTTCAGCGGAAGACATTTCATTTGAAGACTTGGAAGATTTTTCTGTAGATCTTTAGTTATCCTACACTCTAGCCATGCCTGTGGTCTTGAAGTGTAAATTTTAGAGGTGTATTAAAAATTGTAAATAATCTTGTAAAATAACTCTAGATATGCAATAAAGTTAGGTTGTTTGTACTATTTTGAAATGCAACAAAAATCCTGGACAATTGTATTTTCGGGGATCTCCCGGGGGTTCCCACATAACGCAAGACATGCGGGGTCAGCGACTGTCTTGTGGTTATGACCCGGGTGATCCGGTGTGCTTGTGCTGATTAGGGAGAGCGCACATAGGCAAAACTCCGCAGACGTATGCAATAATGCCGAACTACGTTACTAAATATTATGCCTTCGGTGTCACAAAGTCACCTAGATCTTACGTGGTGGTTAAAATCCTAACAAGGCTGGAAGATGAGATCATGCGGGTGGTAATGGGGTGTTAGGACCTCTCACCATAAAGGTGGCACAAGAGTAATTAAGGGAAGAGCAATGTTGTTTCTCCGGAGCAAGGGCTGGGGCTAGGAAGAGCCTGAGCGAGAGCCCACAAGGAATTCTGGAGAGCAGGAGCTCACAAGAGTTGAGGGGACAAAGGTGAGCGATGTGCATAGCGTCTATTTACGTGATTGTGTAACTTGCATATAATAGGTTAAATGTAGTGGACTATACTTGGGTAGTAACTTATAAATTACCATGATGAAGCGCTCTGTGTCCCATGAGCTCCTCTCGTTCTTCCTCCTAGTCGACCGCTTTTCTTTTTGCATCCCTTGAGCTCTTCATGGCTATCGGCGTACTGCCGCCATATCCTTTCTCAAGCCACTTTTCAGCGCCGCCTCATGCTTCAAGCCAGGCATGCGCACCTTCAAGATGGATTTAGGCAGAGATGGCAACAGTGAGTTGAATAGGATATCATCGACGCGACACAAATCCTCTTATTCAGTTGAGTGAGGCCGAGTAAACTAGTCTCGCTAAAACTTAACTCGTTTCCGCCTACAGTAGTAGACAGGACAATCATAACGATTAACAATAAGTCACCGAATAAGTCAGAACTCAGAAGTACACTAAACAAGCTATAATAAACTAAACCCTACCGAATCCAACCACGTGAAACCTATGCCTCCATCCGGCTTGGCTGCTAGGTAAACGAGTTGGTTTTCCGTAGTAGCTTTGCCCGGGGGATGCAGGCATGCAGCGCCTGTGAACCTGCGCGAGTGGCGCCGCGGGCGCGGGCGCGGGCTCTTGGAACGCCTCGTCTCGTCGCGTACCGGCTCGGCGTCCGAGCGCTGTGCCCCGGGCCGGCCGGGTAGGACCGGACCGACCGACCGTGCAAGGTGGTGGTACTGCCCGTACGCGTCGCTCCACCGCGAGCGGAGCACGTGCATCCGGTTCATTTTTTTTTTTTATTTTGTTACCGCAGGAGCGAGTTACCGCGCACTGACCGTGGGCCAGGGGAAGGGTTATTCTCCGTGAGTGGCAAAGCGGCCCCACTTCCCTGGCTATCTGTCATCTGTGAATGTGAAGGCTGATGGGTTCGTACGCGCCTCCGCGGGCAAGAAAAATCCCAAGAAAGCTAGCAACTGAGGTGACTCGGCAATGAGTTAATGCGGTGCATGGCGATCGACGAGTGAGTGCACCAGTGGATGATTAATAAGCCGTTTTACCAAATTCTCTGGTCACCTTATTTGATATATCAAATTTATTTATCTATTTACTTACTTTTGTATTTATACAAAAATAATTTGATTTTTGAGTTCATGTTTATTTTTCTATTTGAAAGACTTTTTAGACCTTGAAACACAGTTAAACAAAGCGCACTTGTTTTCAATTATCTTAAAAGACACTCCAACTTAAGAGCATCTCTAACATCCCCTTAATTCCCAAAATCATTCTGTAAGACAATATTAGTATATCTATAAATAGTGTTTATAGAGTGGTATTGAACAATATTAGTATCTCTGCAAATAGTGTTTATAGAGTGGTATAGAAGCGGCGGTTGGGGATGCTTTAAAATATAAATCAAATAAGATAAATAAAAAAGCTAAATAAAATAAGATAAGTTATTCTAAATGTTTACATTTTAACACGTAACAAAATTTTCAAATCAAAATAGAACAAAACCAAAACAAACGAATCAACAACGGCCGTGAGCCCGTGAATAAATTGAAAATATGCTGTGCGTGCTGACTTAGAGCCGGAGCTCCCTCCAGCCACCGCTCACACGGCGCTCTGTACCAAAAGCCGAGACGCGACTCTCACGAGTCACGAGTCTCACGAGGCTCGACAAGAACGGGTCGCCGGGAAGCCCCGCGCGCGCGACGGGACGGCTTCCGTACGCCCCCGGAGCAGCCAGATGATGGGTCACTGCAGCAGCGTCAGCGTGGGCAGACTGGCATGCGCCATGCCTTATCCCCGGATTGATTCCTTGTCCTCCACTCTCTCTTTTCCTCCTTCCACCCGCACCGTACGCCTACTACCTGAGCTGAGCTGGCTGAGCTATGTATGTATAGTGAGGTAGTAGTACCGGGCATGCGTAATGACCATCTACTTTTGCTTTCATTTTGCTGTCGCGTTGGTGCGTTTATTTTGCTGTCTGAGAAGCGAGGACAGAGGGACGAGACGACACAAGTTTTATTAGTGTAGAGAGAAGATCGTTGATAGGATCATAGGACGAGCAATGCCATTGGTGATAGACTGATAGGAGTATGTACAAAAGGTGATAAAAGGGCCTAATTTTATTACAGACCACCGATTGTTCTTCCCCACGATTTTTCCTTCGGATTCTGACCACGAAATATTCACAAGAATAGAGAGAAGGGAGGCCGTGAAGAGCGAGAAAGGACAGGGTTCAAGTCTTGTTCCATGTTCGTAGTTGTTGATGGGGATGTGTGCCCGACTACACGAGGGTGGAGCACTGGGAGGTCTTGGGGTCCCACATGGCTGGGAGGAGGAAGCGGCGGCCGGCGACCCCGACGGCGTTGTAGCTTGCGCCCGTGGCGGCGTCCACCGGGAGCTGGCCGGGGAAACCCGGGTAGGCGCCGGCGCCGAACACCCCCGCGCACGCCGTCACCGCCTCCAACGGCGCCTCGGCGGGGCCCTGGTAGTACCCGCCGCCGTACGGGTTCGTCACCGCACCGGCGAGCAGCGTCGCGAGGTTGATCACCACGCCGTCCATCCCCACGTCGGCGTTCGGCGCAACCAGCGGCGGCGCCTGCGGACCGTACGCCGGCTGGTGGAACGGCCACGCGCACTCCCCGGCGCACTGCTCCGCCGCGTCACCCACCCACACGTACGCGAACCGGCCTCGCCCGCGCCGACCGCCGCGGCGGGCGGCGGCGGCGGCGGCGGCGGCGGCGTGAAGGCCGCAGCGGGAGAGGCAGAAGCCGTCGACGAGGACGTCGGCGGCGGTGATAACGACGGCAACCGAGCCGCGGTGCGGGGAGAGGCGCGCAGCGAGCGCGGCGAGGTCGGCCTCCGAGAGGCGCCGCCCGAGGGAGAGCGACGGGTCGGCGACCTGACGCCCGAGGGTGAGCCTCGCCGCGCCGGGGTGGTACCGCGCGGTGGTCGCCCACCACGACGCGACGGACGGCGCCGGAGCTGGGGAGGAGAGGGAGAGGACGAAGTCGGCCACGGTGGCGCGCTGCGCCGCGGTGAACCGCCCGTACCAGAGCAGGTTCACGGAGTAGTTGCCGGTGAGCAGCTGGCCGTGGTGGTTGGTGAGTGCCACGGGCGGCTGGCTCACGAGGAAGAGCTGCCGCGGCGTGGCTGCGCCGGCGCCGGCGACGGCGAGGAGGACGACGAGGATAGGGAAGGGGTAGTGCCTGTGGGCCATGGCTGCCAGTGAGAGGGGAGCAGACAGGCTGGCTGGGGCTGAGCCTGAGTGGCACCTAGCTGCGTGAGGGGTTTATATAGGGGTTTAGGCCTGGGCGAACTGAGCCACTCAAAGCCACGGCCGGGCCCATATGGCCGTGCGCGTGGTCCACTGGGCCGGGCGCGGCTTTTGAGGAGGCGTCATGCGGAGATGTAGCAATTTTTAAAGGGGGAGTGGCCCGTGGGCTGGGAGCCCGAGGAGGTGGGGCCCAGGGTCATGCGGTGGGCCCCTTGTCAGAGAAAGAGCCGGCTTCCTTCTGTGGGAAGGGACGGGATTTCGAGTGTCATGATATCAGCACAGGGAGGGAGGGGAGGGTACATTTGCTGTGCCGTAGTAGCACCCGTGTATTCGAGGCCTTGTCGATATCTTTTTCTATTTTATGGAAGGCCTTCTCGATTTCTGTGCATGCAAAAAACAGTTCGTGAACCTCTCTTAAATTGGCATGAAATTTATAAGGCCGTTTGGTTCGCTGCATATAGCCTAGTCTGGTTCAAAGCATGTAATCTTTAGATGTTTGCTTGTCTGAAATTACTGCACTAGCCAGGTTGGGGTCATGCAAAAACACTGTTGAGGCTAGACTCTTCTCGCACGTAGAATTTGACCGTATGAACTTAGCCAGCCTTGTGTTCTCTACCAGAGGTTCACTGTCAGTGACCTGGTTGCATGCTGATATGTGCTGAAACAAGTTTTTCTCTTTTCTTTATTTTATAATATCTTTTGATTAACATCTCTGATTATCGAACCGATTTCAAAAATGAGTTCTTGACATTTTTTCGAACAAAACTAGACCGCACTTGCTATATAAATTTCAAATATTTAAAATTCAAATTTTATCTCTGCCAAACTCAACCAAACACTATCTCATATGTCTGCATGCATTGAACCTACTTGTCTCAGCCAGGCTAGACTTAGCCAGGTTGGGCTTCACTCAACCAAACATGCCCTAAGTCACACCGGGTGCACTTTTTTAAGAAAAATTGAAGATGGTAAAAGAAGCCATCCGATGAAAAGTTCATCACAACATAGACATCATTGTAAAGCGTTGAAACCTAAATATATACTATTACCGAGGATTTACAAATATAAGAAATAAAAATACAGTACAGTACAACAAACGGTGGTTCCATCTGTCGAACTCTCTCTGCACCTCTTTGTCCTTCCACAACGCTCTCTCTCTTTCTCTCCACCTTCTCATCTCTCTCCCCAGTTTCGTCGCAGCCATCTACCCCAGTACTCCACACACCATCGTCAGGTCGTCGTCGTCCCCCTCTCCGCACCATCACCGTACACTTCCCCATGCCGATGTCATCCCCCTTCTCGTGTCGCTATTGTTCCCTTCCCTGCGTTGCCTCCGTCGCCATCCCGTGAAGAAGCTTGTTGCTCACCGTTCATGGAGGTCAGCCGTCGTCGGGAGGGGATAGGGAAGGAGGTGGCGGCATAAGAGATAGAGTGGGGGAGGAGGGCCTCGCAGGAACGGCGAGCCAGAGTGGAGGATGATGGCGACGGTGAGCCCGTAAGAGAAAGGGTAAGAGGCTAAAGAGAGAGGGAGAGGGGAGAGAGAGAGGTGAGAGTATTCTCTGTAAATGGTTGATAATGGCGTTTACCCAAATTTCACCAATTTATAATGATACAAACTGCACTAGACACTTTGACTTTATAATGGCATATATGTTTCAAATTTTTTTATGAAATTTATTTGAAAAATGCATGTCACAGTTAAATTGTTCGTGCTAGCTTTCTTTCAAAAATTATTTTAATTAGCCTAACTAGTTAAAATCGTTTTCTAACTGTGAACTCCGTTCCCCCATCTATATTTTTTCTTGAAACAATTAACGAAGTTAACTTTTCTTATTTATTAATTCTTTTTTTCTATCCTCAACTCCCTTCGACGAAACAGCCCACCAGTGTATTACCTCTACCCTCTGCAAGCATTTTAGCCTCGGTACACACACGTGTCGTCAAATTTGGTCTAAGGGCATGTACAAAGGCATTAATTAACCCGTCTCTTAGAGGTGATTTGGCAAAATTTGCATGACGTGGCACAAGATTTGGGGGAAAAGAGGAAGAGCCGACTCTCCACGAAGAGCCAACTCTTGGCTGTAGCGCCGATGCAATAGAGACGGGGGCGCTGCCGTTGTAGGTGTAGATTTTTCCAAAAAAATAATGGAAAGACGTCTTATATTATAGGACAACTCAAAAAAACTTATGCGTCCTATATATTGGAACGGAGGGAGTAATTCTCTTTTTCTATCCTCAACTCCCTTCGACGAAACAGCCCACCAGTGTATTACCTCTACCCCTCTGCAAGCATTTTAGCCTCGGTACACACACGTGGGACTCGTCAGATTTGGTCTAAGATGGTTGAATTTGAAGAAAAAAACATAAACCATAGCAACGTACAAATCGTATAGAACAATTTACAAGACAAGACGTGGTGTTATGGCCGTGGCCCACACAGCCATAAACAGTTCCGTGGTATTGTTCACGCGGTACTGTAGCGAGGTACTGTTCACGCGGTACTGTAGCGCCCCTAGTAGTTAGGGATTAGATTAGATCTGGTATTAGATAAGATCGGTTTGTTAGGGATGGGATAAGATTAGTTAAAGAGTAGTTTCTTAGGGCCTAAGTCTTTTATCCCTATAAAAGGGATGGTCATATATCTTCTTTTGGCATTTAATCAAATGAATCAAAATTGAGAGTAGATCTCATAGACGGTGGCTCCGATAACAGTCAAGGCGCTAGCTTCGACAACAGCTCGTCTCGCCCGCGTCAAGAGCCATATCAATTTGGTATCAGAGCAGGACGATCCCTTGGGATGGCGTTCCGCTCCAGGTACTTCGAGCGGCGTGCTTTCGACCCGCCATGTTCGGATCTCTAATACGAACGGCTTTGCAAGGAGCCTTCCATAGGTGACCTTGTGAATCTAAAACAAGGTAAAGGCCGCATTAGCGACTACACGCGCGAGTTCCAGCGGCTGCTCAACCGTGCACCGCGGATGAGGAGAGAAGACGAGATCGATGTCTTCATCGCGGGTCTACCTGCGACATCGGCGAGAGATGTTCGTTATGCTCGGCCGCGTGACCTTACAGACGCCATATACTTGGCTCATGAGGCAGAGCGCGAGGAAGATATTCGGATCGCGAAGGCGACACCGGCCCGACACCGACCTGCGTTTAGTCGCGGGGTTGCCGAGCAAACCCAGGATAATGCGGCACAGTTGAAGACGTCCATCACCAACTTGACAGCGAAGCTCGACGACCTCACCATGAAGGTCGCAAACCTCGTCAAGGCGTTAGGCAAGACGGCGGCGGCGGCTGCTGATTCGGTGCAAGAGATGTCCGACGCCAGCGTGGCGCAAGCTCTCACGAGCGCGCGCCCCGGGATCGGGACCGACGACGACAGCGACAACACTGACGTCGACAACGACACCGAGCAGCGTGAGGAGAATGACAATGACGCCAACACCGACGTTGTCAACGACATCGAGCATCATGAAGATGGTTCTACTGACATCGCCTTGCCGGTCTCCTCTCGAGAGATGGCTCCCAAGGCGACAAAGATACAACCAGAACGACCTCACGGCACCCAGTCCTACGTCGCTCGACATCTTTCTCCATGTCAAGCGCACCCGCAACGACCACGGACACAACCGGGATGGCCG
Organism: Raddia distichophylla; assembly: GCA_005191435.1. Classification (NCBI taxonomy): domain Eukaryota; kingdom Viridiplantae; phylum Streptophyta; class Magnoliopsida; order Poales; family Poaceae; genus Raddia; species Raddia distichophylla. The sequence goes on along the minus strand of SPJY01028649.1, from coordinate 842,879 downwards.
ATGACATTAGAGCTGAACAAGTTGTTGCGCTTAAGTGTTTGAGGTTGAAGCTATTTCCTGAATTACAATGAAATGCACCGACAATTTTCAGAATGTAATGCTTAATTACTATTTTGTACTGCTGTTTGGTTCCTGGAAATAGTTGCCAGCTATATATGAATGAATGCTCTGTTCTGTCATTGTGTTTCTCCATTTGTTTGCCCTACTGTGTTGTTTCTGGTTTGGAATTTTTTTTCACCTAGTATAATAAACTAGCTGCTACATTCGTGATAGCCATGTACAGGTTTAGCAAAAGAAACCATACATACCAAGACTAGAAGCAGTTTAAAGTAGCTGCTACTTTCGTTGGGGCTCATTTTCTCTGCATTTGTAATTGATAAACAGTGTCAGCTTGGTTCATCTGTAGCAGATTCACAGTGTTCTCCTGATTAATCCGTATTTGATTGGTAAAGTATTCCTGTGTAGTCTGGAATGGAAGAACAGTGTCTGCTTGGCTCAACTGGAACTGATTAGCATTATTTTCCTGATTCCTGCATAGCATGTATGTGATGGGCAGCAACTGCTTGGCTCGACCGTAACTGATTGGTACCGTCTGCTTTGCTAGACTGTATGCGGTTGAAAAAACAACGAAGCAACATTGATGTATGCATGCATATTTAAGAACTTAATTGCATCTCATTTATTTAGAGACAAAGGTTAAGAGACAACCCATTGTATGAGGTATATTTAATGTTGTCTCTTTGTATGGATGCTTGTGCTAAGAGACACCTCTTGAACTCTCCTTTGTACATGCCCTAAGATGGTTGGGTTTGACGGAAAAAAAACATAAACCATAGCAACGTATCAAATCGTATAGAACAATTTATGAGACAAGACGTGGTGAATTATATGGGTACTCCTATGGCCAATCTTAGCAGTCGTGTCATCCTAATCTCCACCTTAATTATTAATGCTAGTTGATTGCTTTCTCAAATTCATAAATAGGAAATTTGCACGTGTTCAAAAATACTCACATTGTCCCAAAATTCACTCAAATATGAAAAAAAAAAGAGTTTCTAATATTTCACAACTTTCAAAAATGTAGATAACTCAAACGAAAGGTAACACCATCGTTCACAAAACTTAAATAAGGGTGTTTGTGCGCTATAACAGAATTTTTAATCAACATGATAGATTTAGTTTACATATACTTCATTTCAACGAGCATGGTAATCTACGCATTTACGCGAATATATATTTCGTATTTTAAACTTATGTTTCTTTATTGTATTTGATATGGACCTTTTTTCCCTAACTTTACGGTTGACATGGACTTTTACTTCTATTACTTATTTATTATGGTTGATATGGACTCTTCTTTTAATGTAACCCATTATAATCTGGTCCCACTATAGTCGATTGTGTAAATCTAACTTTTTTCTCTAATTAACGTGAGAATTTCTAATATGTTAGGATTAATGTGGTGGTTTCGTTTAACTTTGCTTTAATATAATAATAGACGTACATCTAATTTTTCTCTCATGATATGACATGATATTCACATGTGCAAACGGTTCGGATACTAGCGGATATTGGCCCTCCCATATAATAACCCATATTTTTTCATAGATACAAACAAGCCGGATACGGATTTGAATATGAATTATTCGAGATACAAATACCGGACGAATATGAATCGGTCTTGGGTAGCGATCTAATACATAATCAGATTTTTCACATGCATAAAAAATAGCACATGTCATAATTATTTACTATCATAGCAAATTAGCAATACCAATTAAATTTTCATTCTTAATGCGAAAGGTGGGGATATGTCAATATTGAATCAAACATTAGCTATAACCTAAAAGTTCCAATCAAATATTTCATACAAAATATTTATGTTTACCGAATATCTATTATGTTAATTTATACTGATAATCGAATATCTTTGATATGCGTGTATGAATCGGATACGGATTGAATATTGCTTTTCCCGTATCTTGATCCATATATTTTTCGGATAGATGGATTCAAATTCAAATACATGGATAGTATTTTTCTGGATTCTTTTAGGGACGGATCTGACCTTGGATCAAGTAGGACTTTTCCATCCCATTTGCTCCCCTAAGAGCAACTCCAACTCCCCCTCTATATTTCCCCTCTAAAACATATTAGCGTCCCCTTTATGCATCCCTCTAAAATTCCTTCACAAATTACACTATCCTCTAAAAGATTTCTTCTCTCTAGCAGCCCCTCTATATTTGTTACATTGTTATAGAGGGCCACCTGAATTTGCTCTAATGATATTACACATTAGATTTTGACACATATCATACGAAAGGATAAATTACTACGAAGTAGAGTTGTTTCGAGTCAAACCGAGGCATGACAGAGATGAACTAGGGTAGAGCTTGGCAGAGAAGGGCTCTGGTAGGTGGGTTGATGCCGAGGCAAAGTTTTTTGGGCTAGGCACTGCCATGGCACGCTTAGGCCTTTTTTTTACAGCGTATTGTTGCGTTGGTATATTATTGTAGCAAATTTGATAACCCTTAAAAAGAGGTCTAAGAATTAAAAAATAGTTTTAGTATCTTTGAAAGGACTAATAAAAGTTACGAAAGAATCGTTACAATTATCACATCATATACTCTATATAAAATAACAAAATTTGCTACAATAATACGTAACGATACGTAACGCTGAAAAGAACCAGACCTTAACCATCCACCTGCTCGAAGGGATATTTGAGTATGGCGGCGCTATAGTGAGATATTAGAGGCAAGGGTTCAATTGCTGGTGCAAAAGGTTGTGATGGGAGGGGCCAGCACGTACCAAAATATCCGTAGTATACTGATTTTGGGGGAGAAATAGTCCACCAATCCGATGTGACACTAAAATGCCTATACGGCCTCTTTAATTCGTGGTTGGGTTCGGATTTGTTCAGTTCTAAAGTGACGAAGATTGCCTAGATTTTTCATAAAAATTGTCGAGGGAGCGCTGAGATGAGTCTTTCAAACAGCTAAGATGTAGAAGTTGTAACAAGAATGTCATTCACAATTAAGAATATACACCTTACCAGCAACTCCGAAGTAGATGGAGAGATATGATCGAAGGGGGAGGAGACGGTGCGAGTATGGTGAAAATGGGTCCGTAATACTTGATCCGTTTTTATATCCGTGGCGTAGTTACCCGAAAAACGGGTACGCATTCGGGTATTTTTTTGTTCAAGCATGAATTTTGATACGACCTGGATAAATTTGTCTCGAATAAATACCCGGTAATACTGGTTGGTTGCGGGTTCTTAGAATTTTATCCCAACCAGGCACGGATTAAAAAAAAATGAACTCAATGGCCATCCCACCTAGCCAACATCAAATAGCAGCCCAATATTGAAACATGTGCTATACTAGCTGAGATAGCGTGCCTGTGGCACGCCGAGGGAAACGATGCATGCAAAGCTGGCTTATGCAGGTGTCGTGCACCGCAGTGGACATCAACGGAAACACTGTGTTTGTTAGCCTAGCGGGCCACAAGTGTTTTTCTTATCAGTCGAATGCTTTCGGTGTTGATTAGCACATCGAGTAGAAGCGCTAACTAGGGATGTGTCGGACAGCATGAAGCGAAACAGTGCTGTCTAATTGCTAACAAACTTGAATGAACAAATGCACTGCTAAACGGGCTGGTCAGATTGTAACGTCGTAGCCGTTAATGTAAGTAAACAAACATTGTCATCCATGTATCAACGCCCTGTAAATAACTTGTAGCGACAGAGTTTGTACTAACAAAATAAGAAGGATTCCTTCCTAAACACCTGCCTTTGTGTCGGTGTCTGGAAACGCGCCTCGGAGTGCAGCGGGTCCACGGACAGGCAGACGAATTTGTAGTTGGAGTGAGGCCTAATAACAACCCTTCTCAGCAGCCCGGGGCGGCAGCCGAGCTCACGGGGGCTCAGGCCGCGCAGTCTTCCCGGACTACGCCCGGTGCGACTTGGCGATCAAGATACAAGTCCTCCGCACGGTGAGAAAGAAAGAGGGGAAGAGGAAGGCAAAAGAAATACAAATCGTGAAGACACAAGCGATTTACCCTGATTCAAGCCCTCACTTCTGGGTAACAGCTCTCCTCCAGCTCTCGTTGATTATATGGTGGAAACAATACAAAGGTGCCGAGACCGGGCTTTGAAGCACCAATCCCGAGCTTAAAAGGAGGTTTCGGACCTTGAAGATGGCTAAGGACTACGGCTATTGCTAAGAAAGCTTCGGATGAGTATGCTGTGCGTATCACTTGGCCCCCAATTGGGTCCGGGGCCTGTCCTTTTATAGGCGCGGCGGGTCGCCCGGAGCTGATACGGCAGGCCCCGCGCCTGAAAGAGGATCCTAAGGCCTAGAGGGGGGGTGAATAGGCAATTTTAATTTCTTTTCGATTATTCTTGGTTAAGCAACAAGTTAAGAATGACCCAATCCTAGTTGCAAGTCAAGTAAGCGGAAGCTATAAATAAATCACAAAGCAACTACGACATGGCATTCAAATGATCACAAGCAATGCGAGAGAGTAAATGCGGAATTTAAATGAGAGAGTGACACGGTGTTTGTTTGACCGAAGTTCGGAGCCGCAACTCCTACTCTCCGTTGAGGCTACCCCTTGCGCACAAGGACCGGCTCGCTCTCGAGCCTACCGCCTCACTCACTCCCGGTAGTCGTTCCGCCACTCCGGCGAGGTGGACTCCGTCACCCGTACACCGACTCGAGAGTAGCCACACGCCAAGGCCTACTCCCAAGCCCTCGCCTCCACGAAGGATATCTTCAAAAGTAACAAGCCCGAAACGCCCCGATCATGCCGGATCGAAGGACTTCCATGAAGCTCGGTATTGGGGTTTTGTAATTTGTGGCTTTGGATGCTTTGTGGGTGGAGGAATGGCTCTAGAACACCTAATTGATGAGCTATGAATGTGGTAGGTGAAGTGGAGCAGCAAACCTCAAAATAGCCAGCCACTAGGTAGGTATTTATAGCCCAAAGAGCAAAACTAGCCGTTGCCCCTCGGAAGAGGACAAAAAACCTAGCCGTTAGCCTCTACCGGACGCCGTCCGACGAGAACCGGACGCCGTCCGACAGAGCGTACTCCTCACAAAAGAACGACTTATCGGACGCCGTCTGATCCCCACCGGACGCCGTCCGACAGCAAGGAAAACTGACGCCCCAACTCCACCGGACGCTCGCCACCTCTGCCCAGACGCCGTCCGATGGGAGAAAACTCAGATTTTTGAACTTTATCGGACGCCGTCCGGTAACGACCGGACGCCGTCCGACAGAGGGTGTTTTCGTGCTGAAAAAGTGGGGGGGAATTTAGGTGGGTTTCTCTCTCTCTAGAAGTCTCACAAAGGGATATTTGGGTATTTTTAGAAGTGGTGGACTACGGAAACCGAGTTTTCGAGAATTCGCAAAGATCCGGCATAGTCCGAGATATTCGAACCCCTTTTGAAATCCGACGAAAAACAGAAAATAAACCTAACTACTCCTAATCAATACGTGACCTCATCTCTCGCCCGGTCCACGTACTTGAAATCTTGGAGCAGCTCAGGAAATTTACGTCGCTCCGAATTAGGGTTTGTAAAAGCGCCGAGTCTTCGCTAGGGTTCCGAGAAGTCCAAAAACCCCCTAGCACTTTAATATTAATTAATTTGTCATCAATGCCACTAATAAAAATTAGGGCTCAACGATGCTCACAATCTCCCCCTTTGTGGCACATGATGACAACTCAAGAGAGAATAAAATTTTTGAGCTGCAAAAGGGGTTAGTGCAATACAAATATGCGAGTAATTAAATTTAAGAAGACCACAACTCGACCACAAGGATGTGCAATTAAGATAGCTCCCCCTAAATTCATGCATAACTTTGAAAGCACAAGCCAACAAGGTTCAAAAAACATAAAACGAACCAAGGTAACAACCATAAATTAAACAGAGTAGGTAACAAATAATATTACAGGTAAACACAACCTCGATCTCACTACCCTTTACCCTTACTAACCCACGAC